>CAJNDS010000279.1:0-179201 GCA_905221605.1 Symbiodinium natans
GGGGGGGGGGGGGGGGGGGGGGGGGCATTAGGGTTGAGGGTTTGTTATATAATTTTTTTTGAGACTTTAGAAACCCTAGAGGCCCGATAGAAACCCAAACCCCGGATCGTCCTCAGAAGGCTCCTCTTTCGCCTTTTCAGGAGATGAGTTAGGGTTTATAGGCGGTTTAGGGTTCGGGTTCATGGCTTAGGGTTTAGCGCTTAAGCTTTATCGAATGCTCCGGAGCCTATAGAGATTAGAAAAAGCCGGTCACCAGATGCCCCGCTTTAACTCGAGAGGCCTCCTGAGCGCGACGGCTTATGCAGAGCTCTCCAGCCGGGTGGTGGCCGCTGGGTCGGTGTACGCGTATGCCCAGGCTTATGGTCCGCTCTCTCTCTCTCTCTCTTTCCTTCTTTGTTTCTTTCTTTGTTTCTTTATTTCGTTCTTTCTTTCTTTCTGTCTCTCTCTCTCTCGCCCTGTTTGTGTGCTTTAAGGGGGGGGGAGGGCTTCGGGTTCCGGCCTTCGGTGCCTGCGAGAAAAAAAATCGGCGGGTTTTCCTTTGATTCGAGAGCCTCTGGAATCTACAGTAAAAGGCCGTAAAGGATGCTGAGCTGGGCTTTCAAGAAGGGTTTAACCTCAGCTGCACCGGTCTTTCCGGGGGGGTTAGGGTTTAGGGTTTAGGGTCTAGGATTTAGGGTTGAGGGTGTAGGGTTTAGGGTTTAGGGTGTAGGGTGTAGGGGTATTGACACGTGAGCTTCTCCTGAAGGCGACGGGCTTGGGGAGGTCGACGATGGCAGTGGCAGCGCTGTGTCTCATAGCACCTGGGCACAAGCGTGTGCCCTGAGCCCTACTTCGTAGCCCGGTGGTACCCCTTTTCCCTCTTGTTCCCTTTTCAAGGTTCACTTTTCAAATTAACTCACCAAAACCCGAAAAACGCATGCAGCTTGCGTCCAAAGGATACTTGCCCTAAACCAAAGGACACTTCTGGAGTTGCCCTAAACCCCTAAACCCCTAAACCCCTAAACCCCTAAACCCCTAAACCCCTAAACCCCTAAACCCCTAAACCCCTAAACCCCTAAACCCCTAAACCCCTATACCCCTAAACCCCTAAACCCCTAAACCCCTAAACCCCTAAACCCCTAAACCCCTAAACCCCTACACCCCTAAACCCCTAAACCCCTACACCCCTAAACCGGGGAAAGGTCGAATACTCCTGGAGCTGTGCCGCAGTGGCTGTGGACTGGTCGGGGAAGCTCCTGCGTGCGAACTCAGGGCTACTCGAGGCGCGCCGGTTCGTTATTATTATTTTATTTATGTATTTTTTTATTTATTTATGTATTTATTATTCTTATTTTTTTTTTTGGGGGGGGGGGGGGGGTGGGGGGCTTTGGGGTTTATAGGGTTCATAGGGTCTAGAGGGTCTAGAGGGTTTAAAGAGTTTACAGGGTTGTTGCAGGGCTTACATTTGGGGACTTTTATAGGGTTTGGGGTTTTGAAGTTTGGGTTCTTTTGGGACTTATCTGTCGTGGGTGGGGTTGGGGCGGGTCTAGGGTTTGTGGGGGCTTAAGGGGCTTTTTGGCTTTAGTATAATCAGGGATCCCCTCGTACAGACTAGGATTCCATGTATAGTAAGGACCCCATTAAGGTACCCCCGAATATCGTAAGCCACTAAAGAACTTGGGGACTCTAGGGCGCCTGAGTGTGTTTAGGGTTTAGGGTTGAGGGTTTTAGGGGGTTTAGGGTCTAGGTTTAGGGTTTAGGGTTTGGTGCTTCAGCCTTGTTCAGGTCAGTTTTCTGGACCCCGCCGTGTTGCTGGTGCTCCTTTGCACTGCCTTGCTCTTGGGCTTACAGTTCAAAGTTTAGGGTTTAGGGTTTAGGGTTTCGGGTTCAGAAGTGAAGAACCTTCCTAAACCAAAGCCCCACCCAAGGCCCCACTTGGGCCTCAGAGCATGTTGTTTTCTGGAGGGGGGGGGGGGGATGATCATGATCTACATGACAAGACCTTTGGTTTGGGTTTCCTAAACTGCAAAGGGCGCATGTATTTGCACTGAAGACCCCGATTAGCCAGGATAGCGTAAGCCAAGTGCCACAGGCCCTTAGACCTTAAGCGCAAAAAACTCCCGAGAAAAACGAAAAGCAACCTGCGAAAGGCCGGACAAGGCCCTCCAAAGCCCGTAGGGTTTAGGGCTTAGGGTGGTTTAGGGTTTAGGGTGTAGGGTTTAGGGTGGGTTTAGGGTTTAGGGTTTAGGGTTTAGGGTTTAGGGTTTAGGGTTTAGGGTTTAGGGTTTAGGGCTTAGGGCTTAGGGCTTAGGGCTTAGGGCTTAGGGTGTAGGGTGTAGGGTTTAGGGGTCCCATGAGGCCCTATAGGAGGCCCCTTTAAGTGAGCCGAGGCTGGCCAGGGGCACCAAGGTCTCCAAGCTCTTCACAAACGTCAGCACCGCCGCGCGCCGGCCGCAAGAGCTTCGACGACTGGTTTATGGTTTAGGGTTTAGGGTTTAGGGTTTAGGTTAACACGCCCTGGACGTGTTGGAGGCTTAGCGTCTATAGGGTTTCGGGCCAGTTTAGGGTTAGGGTTTCGGGCTAGGGTTTAGGGTTTAGGGTTTGGGGTTTAGGGTTTGGGGTTTAGGGTTTAAGGTTTAGGGTTTAGGGGATTGTAATTCAGAGCTTGGCTGAAGGGGCAATGATGTCGTTGTCGTGTGTTGCTTCGGATCCCGCTACAAGCCTCGCACGAGAACACTGACTGGGCTCAGGGAGTCAGAAGAACCCTAAACCCTAAACCCTAAACCCAAAAAACAGAAACGAAACGTCTGCAGGTTTTGGGGTGTCAGGGCTTGGGCTTGAGTTCTTGCGGGGCGCCAGGGTTTCCAGATTTTGGCCGAGGGTCCCCTTCGAATCCCCCGGCAGCATCTTAAAGAAGGTCATCTCGACCCCAAGAAGGGGCCCTAGACCCTAGACCCCTGAACTGAAAACCTTAAACCCTAAACCTAAACCCTAAACCTCCCAAACCCTGAACCTCCAAAGCCCCATACAAAGGCGAAGCTTGGGCTGATCTTCTTTCTCATCGCCACGTCGCTCGCGGCCTTCGATGCCAAGAACTTGCAGCCCTTCATCCCCCAGGAGAAGCGCGACAAAGCGTTTAGGGTTTAGGGTTTAGGTTTAGGGTTTAGGGTTTAGGGTTTGGGGTTTAGGGTTTAGGGTTTAGCGTTAGGGTTTAGGAGCGCCGTTTAGCTGTATCTCACCCAATGGCCACCCACCCAAAAACATTAAACCCTACAGACCCGAACCCTAAACTTCCCTAAACCCTATGCCGAAACCCAGAAACCCCAAAACCCTAAACCCTGAACCCTGAACCTAAACCCTAAACCCTAAACCCTAAACCCTAAACCCTAAACCCTAAACCCTAAACCCTAAACCCTAAACCCTAAACCCTAAACCCTAAACCCTTTCACAGATCCGCCTAACTTTCTCTCCCCAGCCTGACCAGGAGTACGGCATCGCGGGCGTTCTGCGCGGAGCCACCGACTCCTTCTTTGGCTTCCTTGGCTTTGATGCCGTGTGCGCCTTGGCCCTCGACACCAAGGACGCAAGAGGGGGGGTTTAGGGTTTAGGGTTTAGGGTTTAGGGTTTGGGGGTTTGGGGGTTTGGGGGTTTGGGGGTTTAGGGTTTAGGGTTTAGGGTTTAGAGCTTAGGGGGAGTTCTATAGACTTTGGGGGGCGGGGTGGGGGGGGTAGATGGCCACAAAACCATGTGGTTGAAGGCTTTCGGAGAACAACCTAAGACAAACTCGGCTGGAAGAAAAGAAGGGAAGAGAGCAGCTCAACCCGAAGCCCGAACCAAAAGCATCCAGGAGAGCCCGCGATTATCGGGATCCTTCAACTCTCTCCCCCCAAAGGGGAGTAACCCTAAACCCTAAACCCTAAACCCTAAACCCTAAACCCTAAACCCTAAACCCTAAACCCTAAACCCTTAGCTAAACCCTTAACCCTAAACCCTAAACCGTAAACCCTAAACCCTAAACCCTAAACCCCCCCTCTCCGCCCCCCCAAAGAGCTCTGCCCGAGTCCTGTCAGCAAGCTCGCACCATGCCGCTGCTTCACCCCTAAACGCACCCCCCCCCCCCCCCCCCCCGCTACACCCCCTCGACCCTGAGCCCTCTACCTTTTTGGGCCCTAGAACCCTCTAACCCTAAACCCCCAAGCCCCTGAAACCCTGAAAAAAGCCCCTGAAACCCCCAAGCCCCTAAAACCCCCAAAACCCCCACAAAAACCCCCAAAAGCCCCGAAAAACCCTGAAAAACCCCCCTACAAACTCGACGTCGGAGGATGCCCGCAAAGTGGTGCCCTCGGCTCTCTTCCTTGGCCTCTTCGTCTCAGGTGGCCTCACGTGCCTCGCAGGCGACTGGGTTCTAGGGTTTAGGGTTTAGGGTTTAGGCGATGAGGTCCTGGGGCTCAGAGAGTTCTGGGGATTTGGGCCTCGAGAGTTCTTACGGTTCTCGGGTTCTAAGTTAGGTTAGGTGCTGGGGTTTTTGGGTTTCGGGAAGTGGTGTACGACATCTGTGCTATACCCTTCTGAAATCATGCGGGCCCTTGTAGTACGCAGACAGGACCGTAGTTCAAGAAAAAACCGACCACTTGACGCAGGCGAGTCTTGGAATCGGCAAAGTCGGATTTTTCACATGCCCAGACCCTTGAAAGATGTAACCTAAACCCTAAACCCTAAGCCCTAAGCCCTAAACCCTGAGCCGTAAGCCCTAAACCCTAAACCCTAAGCCCTAAGCCCTAACCCTAAACCCTAAACCCTAAACTCTAAACCCTAAACCCTAAACCCTAAACCCTAAACCCTAAACCCGCCCCAAACCCCCGGGAGGCTTCGCCCTCGTCGCGGCAGTGCCCGCGGCCAGCGTGGATCCAGCGGCGGGCTTTGTGTCGGCCCTATGGTCGCAACCCTTTGGACGTTTTTAGGGTTTATAGGGTTTAGGGTTTGGGGTTTGGGGTTTAGGTTTAGGGTTCAGGGTTTTCTGGGGTATTTAGGGTTTATATCGAGGGTTTAGGGTATGGAGGGTTGCCCTGGTCGTCGCCATGGATTTGTTAAGTCCCACAAAAAAACCCTGGAGCCCAGTAAGCGCCAAGGCTGCCTCCGGCAAAAGCCCCACAAGCACTAGGGGCAAGCTCAAAAAACAAAGCAAAAAAGCCCGAAAGAATCTCTGACCAATAACGCCCCCGTCAGTGCCCTCTCTACATTGGGGAGGTTTCCTGAAAATAGGGGTACCCCCCCCAAAAAAACCCTAAACCCTAAACCCTAATCCCTAAACCCTTATCAGCCCTAAACTTTTTTTTTTTTGGGGGGGGGGGGGGGGGAGTTCCCTCTAAGGGATGTTCATGCTCTTCTATTGGGGCACAAACGGGCCAATGACCCCTATGTCCCAAAATCAGCCCTATAGAAACCCTACTTAGGGTCTTCAAAAAGAAGAACTTGGTAGTGGAGTAGGTAGCCTTTAACCTTTTTAGGTTCATATATTCCCCTTTTAATCCCAAAGGTTCACCTTTTTAAAACCCCTAGGTACTGGACAACTAAGAGAAGCAGAGAGGCTTTCGAGATCCTGGGTAACGACTTTGCCGCCGCCGTCGTGGCCGCACCCCTGCCGCACTTGCGAGAAGCCTGCTGAGCTGTTTTTGTTTTGTATTTGTTTGTTTCTTGGGGAATTTTAGAGTCTTGGGGTTTGGGGTCTAGGGTTTGGGGTTCTGGCTTAGGGTTTTGGGGTTTGGGGCTTGGGGAGCTTGAGTTTGGGCTTGCTGTTGGAGTATTAGAGAGTGAGCAGCTGGGGGCTGAGGAGGAGAGCTTGACTTTGACGGCGTGTTTTTCCGGGACCTTGGATTTACCGGGTTTAGGGCCTTAGAAGGTATCCATGGGTATCCTAAACCCTAAACCCTAAACCCTAAACCCTAAACCCTAAACCCTAAACCCCAAATCCTAAACCCTAAACCCTAAACCCCTGAAGGGAACCTGTCTTAGGGTGTGCGGTGTGAGGCCATTTTGCACACAGACGAAATGTGATGGGTTCCAAATTTAGGGGCCCTCAGGCCTTAACGCCGTATAACCCTCAACCCTAAATCTTAGACCCCCTATGCCCTATACGCCCTATACGCCCTACGCCCTACGCCCCCACCCCCTTACCCCCTACCCCCTGCCCAGGTAGGGGAGTTGCTGGTACTTCCCGTGGTGGCCTTTGGATGCTTGTTGCCACTGGGACGCTTGCTCTGCTGCCTGGCAGAGGACTCCTTGAAAACAGGGTTGAAGGGTTGAAGGGTTTAGGGTTTAGGGTTTAGGGTTCAGGGCTTAGGGTGGACCTTGAATCAAAGCCTCCCTCCCCGGCTTGTAAAAGCTGCAGTGGCTTGCCCTATGAAGCCTCAGACTTTCAGAGCTCTCTTCAAAGGCCCCTGAGATTCGAGGACGGCTTCCTACCATCTCAGTTGGCGCGTCGGGATGCTGACCAGCCACTCCTGGCGACCTTGCTGGGAGGTACGGCCACAGCCCTGTGCGCGGGACTGGTGCCTTTCGAGGAGCAGAACTTGGGGGGTGGGGTTTCCGAACATTAATAACAAGGGGGGAGGGGGTTCCCATTGTGAATATGGTGAGGATTTTGCTGTCTTGGGGGCGTCGGCACCCCCCACCCGCATGTTGGGAAACGCACAGGCTGTCGTGGTGAGAGCAGAAGTCTTTATGAGGTCTAGTAACTCTAGTACTTAGCAAATGCTTCTTGAAAGCCCTTGCCAACCAGCTGTCCAGATTTTGTCGCCTCAGTTCCTAAACCCTGAACCCTGAACCCTGAACCCTAAACCCTAAACCCTAAACCCTATTAGTCCAGTGAACCCCTTCGCTCTCATCCTTCCTTTCGCTGGAACGAGGACTTAAACGACATCTGCAGCGCGGCAGTTCTCACCTGCTTTACTTTGGCGTCGGTGTCGGCGGTCGTGGCACGACAAAAAGGCCGTCATTAGCTCTAGTAAAGTCCCCCTTAAAGACCCACTCTAAACAGATGTGCACCAAGAGATTACAACCAGACACAAGGCTGCCGTCCCTGCATCTCCAAGCAATTTCAGAACCTAAACCCTGAACCCTGAACCCTAAACCCTAAACCCTAAACTCTAAAGCCTAAACCCTAAACCCTAAACCCTAAACCCTAAACCCTAAACCCTAAACCCTAAACCCTAAACCCTAAACCCCCCCCCCCCCCCCCTGTAAAAGGTGCCTTGCAAGCGCAGCTCCGCGATCTCCTGGCCGGCTTCGTCTTCTGTGCATCTTGGTAGCCCAGTGGTACCCTTTTCCCTTCTTTTGGGGTTCAAGGTTCCCTTATTAAAAAACAACCAACCCAAAAAAGGGTTTAGGGTTTAGGGTTTAGGATTTAGGGTTTAGTAAAGTTTAGGGTTTAGGGTTTCTGGGCTACCAAGGCATTTCTGGCCCTCCTGCTGCTGTCGCCGCGCTGGACCACGGACGCCGCGCTGGCCCCGACGGTGCTTCGCTGGCTCGGAGCTGAAGGCATGGCTACGGGGTGCTTGACCTCAGAACTTTCCGCCCTCTTTAGGGTTTAGGGTTTAGGGGTTTAGGGGTTTAGGGGTTTAGGGGTTTAGGGGTTTAGGGGTTTAGGGGTTTAGGGTAAAGGGTAACTTAATGCAAAAATGGGGTGGGGGGGGGGGGTGCAAGAATCCCGATGAAGGACTGTTAGTATATACCGGGGGACATCCCAAGTTAAAGGCCCTAAAGCTCCATACCCGCCCTCAAGCTCCTTGAGCCCTAAAGCCCTGTCAACCCTGCAAACCCTGCAAACCCGAAGCCTTGTAACCTCAAACCTTGTAAGCCCTAAAAACCCAGTAAATCCCTAGAGCCCTGTAAGCCCTAAAAAACCCTGCAAACCCCAAAAGCCCTGTAGACCCGAACATCCCTGCAAAACCTGTACTTTGCGAGCCCGAAAACCAAACCCTAAACCTTCTAAACCCTAACAACGCCTGAACCTTCTAAACCCTAACAACCCCTAACAAAGCCCAAAAGCCCTGTAGACCCCCAGCCAGACAGAGGAGGCCAGCTTGCCTGGCTCGACCTCATCGCGCTGCTCGCAGCCTTCGCTGCCGCGTCGGGCGCGCTGCGGCTCCAGCAGCTGGCGCAGGACGGCGGGTTTTAGGGTTTAGGGGTTGAGGGCTTTCGGGGGTTGAGGGGGTGAGGGTTTAGGGTTTAGGGTTCAAGGTTCAGGGTTTAGGGTTCAGGATTGAGGGTTTCGGGCTTAATGGGTTCAGGGGTTGAGGGTTCACGAGTGAGGGTGGGGGGGGTCCATTGACGCTGGGGCCCACTGAGCAACAATCCCGGGCTTTGCAGAACATCCCCGGGCCAGCAATCCCAACGAACACCCAAACCCTATACCCGAAACGCCAAACTTCAAACCCCAAACCCCAATTCCATCCTGCGCGCCCCTCCACCCCCGAAAACCCAAGCTAGAAACCCCCAAAGGAATGAAGCCTTCTGACACAAGGAAAGCCTAAAGCCCCCGTCCTTCTACAAGCTACAAGAAGGCCCAAGACCCCCCAGCCACCCACCTTTCTTTTGGAAACAAGAAGCCTCCTTCCCGAACGTTGCTACAAGGCGGCTACTCCAAAACTTCGAAGCCCTATAGGCCCGAAACCCCCACAGCCCGAGAAAGGATGCAAAGTCGGGGGACGGCTTGGCCTTCCCCATTTCCGTCCACCTCTCCTCTGTCCTGGCCTCCCTAGGCCTTCTGACCACCCTCCCGGCCCTTTGGAGCGAATGAAGGATTGCTTTGTCGGGTTTACGTCTGGTTGTGCTCGGTTTTGGTTGGGGGGGGGGGGGATTTGGGACGCATTCTAGGGTTGTTGTGGCTGCTTAGGCTGGTATGCTTGGGGTTGTGCTTGGCTCGCAGGCCTGCAAGCACAAACTCACCTGCAGATGACAGGGGCATTCCCCCAGAAGGCAGGTAGGTACCCAACAGCCCACTGTCTTGTTTTTGAGGGGGGACGGGGAGGAGTGGGGGCTACACGAACCCTTCAAGAAGCCCGTGCAGACCCCAACCCTAAACCCTAAACCCAGGGCCAGGGAGGGCAAAGCCTTCCTGGCTGCGTCACGCACGTAGGGTTTAGGTTTCAGGGTTTAAGGGTTTAAGGGTTTTCTGGGTTTAAAGGCTTATCGTATTACTCCAAATCGACGACCGTCGGCTATGGCGGTCGCCTCCTGAAGGCCCTGCCACAAAAGCAGCTCCGCTAGCCCTTACATGTTGCTGCCCACGTGGCTGAGAACAGAGCCCCCTTGCTAGGGGATTTGGGGGGGGGGGGGGGGGGGATGTGGGTAGAACCCTAAACCCTAAATTGAGCATAAGAAGAGGAAGCCTCTTCCCTAAACCCTACACCGCCTACACCCTAAACCCAAATCCCTAAACCCTGCCCAAGCAAGTCGGACCGAGGCCTACAGCCTGGTCACGTGCACGGCGGCCCTGGCCGCTGTCTGGGTCGCCGCTTGAGGCGCGCCAGGGCAACAACCAGACACCCCGAAACGCACCCCCTGCAAGACGCCCTTAGGATTCGGTTTTTTGGGTTTAGGTTTAAGGGTTAAGGGTTTAGGGTTTAGGGTTTGGGATTAGGGTTTAGGGTTTAGGGTTTAGGGTTGACCCTAAACCCAGGGGCTTCTGATCCATGGACCCCTGATCAGTCCGCCTTCGGAGCCCGCCTGCTCGAGATGACAGCACGCCTGGCTGGTGCCAGCACCGGTGCCGAGCTGCAGGGCGGCGCAGTCCTTTCATGCCTAGGCCTTGAGAGCCAAAGGCGGGCGCGCGAGCTTGCAGAACAGCTTGAGGGCACCCCTCCTCGAACTGCAGAGGTTGCTGACCGTGGCTGGATCTGAAGCCAACGGAGCCTTCCATTCTAAACGCCGCTAGTACCGCGAGAAGAGGGGTGCGGGCAAAATGAGCAAGCCCCCAGGGAGTCCTAATAATTCTAAGGTTGACAAAATAGGAACCCCATGTCCCCCCCAGCCCTGTAGTACCCTTGATCCTTTTTTTGGGTTCTGCGATGTTCTGGGCAAACTTATGCAATCACCCACCCCACAAAAGGGTGCCCTCATCATACGGTGGGCTACCAAGTCGGGGTTCGCAGGGCTTACAGGGCTTAGGGGGGCCCTAGGGTTTAGGGTTTAGGGTTTAGGGTTTAGGGTTTAGGGTTTAGGGTTTAGGTTTAGGGCTAAACCCTAAATTACTAAACCCTAAGACCCTGAAGGGTGTGCAGTACGGCCTTTCGCCGAGCAGGCAACGGAGTGCTTGGCCGTGGCCCGAAGCCAGGTCGCCTTAGATGAGCCCCAAACGTTTCAGCCCTCCTTGCCGTCCTCACTTAGAGGCGCCTCACGCTCCTTACCCCGGCTAAGCCTTAAGCCGCAAGCCTCAACCCTCCCCAACTAAGAGTCTTCGAATTAGGCCGACCCGAGCCATGGCTTTTGATAAGCGGTGGCTGGCAGCTCTGGCATTGAATGCACTGGGCTGCTTCTTGCTCTACGAGCTGCTTGGAGCAAGCAGGGCTTTGAGGTGGCGCTCAGGAGTTTCTTAGGGTTTAGGGTTTCGAGTTTCGGGTTTAGGGTTTAGGGTTTAGTTTGGGGTTCCGGGTTTCGGGTTTCTTTCGAGCTTTCCGCTGCCTCTCTCTTGGGGTCTGCGGGTGCGGATGCTTTTGCAACGCGTAGTCTTGGTTGGCTTCAAGTCGACGGTCTGTCGACTTGTCAGCGGGGCCTCGATCTTGCTTGGTGTCATTTTGGCAGGGATACTTCCTCTAATGATTGAACCCAAGAGTGGGAAGCGCCAACTCTGAGTAAGCAAGTGTTTTTGTACGTGAGTTTGCACCAAGTCCTACATCTCAACACCTTCGCCACAAAGCTGCAGCCGAAGAAGCCCTATAAACCCTTAATCCGCCCAGACACACACCGCCTGTAACACCCTGAAATCCTTAAACCCTTAATGCCTCCTGGAGCCCACCCAAGAAATCACACGAACTTCGACCCCCTAATTTCGCTGGTATACTTGAATATACTGACTTATTTTTGATATTCTTATTGCCTTTATTGTTACTTAACATTATTGTCTCTTCCCAGGTTCGCGAACCTGAATCTCTGGAGCCTCCCTGATTCCGGGCGCGAGCCTCCGAGCTCGGCGGCAAAGAACGCCGGGCGCAGGCTGAGCCAAACTAAGGCCGATGGGGTTTAGGGTTTGGGGGTTTAGGGTGTAGGGTTTAGGGTTTAGGGTTTAGGGCTGAGGGTGTAGGGTTCCCAGCACACGCCAAGCTTCCGAAAGGACGTCCAAGCCCAACAGCTCAGCACGAAGTTTGTTTTGGGCTGTGAATGGCTTGGACTTACGGTGCGGGTGCATGCAGGCTTCTCGGTTTAGGGTTGGTGCTCATTAGGGTTTTCGGGCGGCCACTAGGACCCAGAGTAAGCGCTTATTCCCGT
The DNA here is from genome assembly GCA_905221605.1 of Symbiodinium natans. Lineage (NCBI taxonomy): Eukaryota > Dinophyceae > Suessiales > Symbiodiniaceae > Symbiodinium > Symbiodinium natans. The sequence continues at coordinate 11,464 of CAJNDS010000279.1, forward strand.
TTTTTTCGGGGAGCGGTGGGGGGGGGGGGGTTTAGGTTCCCTTAGCAGCCCCTCTAAACCAAAAAGGGCACCCTTTTTCTTTCTAGACTACTCTTGGGTCCAGGTTAGTGGTCAGGGTCCAAGCTAGAGATTGTTGGATCACGTTGGGTTCTCTCCTATAGATCGATATTCATTGTCTGTTTACGCCCCTAAGCCCCGAACCCCAAGCTGCCTGAAGACCTTAAGCGAAGCCCTAAAACCTTGCGCCCCATAAACAACTCCTGTCCCTAAGCAGGGAGGGGGGGGGGGGGAGGGGGCAGAGCGGGGTGGGTTAGGGCCCGTTTTCGGGTTCGTTGTGTTTGTCAGTGTTTCGGGTTTAGGGCCTATACAAGGAGGGGCCTTATAACCCAATTTACAGTTCTTGTAACTCTACTTATAACTAGGGGGGCCCCTCCTTGTAGGGATAGTCCGAAATTTTCGAGGAATCCTAAGATGCAGGTCGAGATCATCGATGGGCTCTTCCATCAGGATGGTAAGAAGATCGGCAGGCACCCGGGTAAGATCTTCGGTGCCCCGGCCTCGACATGAAAGGGGGCTGGGACTTTGGACTTCCAGCATCTTAGAGGCTCCTTTTGAGGTGTTCTGGGCGGTGGAGGGCAGGACTTACACGACATCTACCAGAACGTAGACCCCCTGAACTTCAGTTTTTTCAATCTCGGGTCTGAGTGGCGACTGGAGGTCTGTGGCACCTTGCACAGCTGAGGGTTTTTTTGTGGTCCAGTCTCCACTTCAGGGTGGTAGAACCCTAAACCCTAAACCCTAAACCCTAAACCCTAAACCCTAAACCCTAAACCCTATCGGGATTGGCTCTCACGAGGTGTCGGTGGCAACGACTTCGCCGAGCTGGCCGATGAGCTCGGTTTCGAGGCTCCGGTCATCATAGGATCCCCTAGGGGTGTGGGGTTTAGGGTTTAGGGTTTAGGGTTTAGGGTTTAGGGTTTAGGGTTTAGGGTTTAGGGTTTAGGGTTTAGGGTTCAGCATCTCAAGTTCGAGCATTTACAGGCCAGCAGTGTGTTCAGGCAACGGAAAAAAAGCCCACCCGCCCAAAGAATCCCATAACATTAAGAAAATAAAAGGTTTTCTTCCTACTCCAAAGAGTTTTTCCTACCCAAGTCAGACACGTTTTCAACAACATTAGGAAAAATATCCAACCTCCTTCTTCTCTAGGCACGTGGTCCACAGAATGGATTTGTTAACCACATGTTTCTGTTTCGAGCGGACAAGAAATCCAAACGTGGTCAACAGAATGGATTAGTTAATCACATGTTTCTGTTTCAAGCGGACAAGAAAAACAAACGTGGTCAACAGAATGGATTTGTTAACCACACGTTTCTGTTTCAAGCGGACAAGAAAACCAAACGTGGTCAACAGAATGGATCGGTTTATCACATTTGGAAGCCATCTTGAGTTTCTTGAATCGATTGAGGGGCTTCAGGGGCCTCAAAAACAGGCGCGGTCATTCGGGAACTTATTCTTTGGAAGCCATCTTGAGTCTCTTGACTCTTTTGAGGGGCTTCAGGGGCCTCACAAACAGGCGCGGTCATTCAGAAACTTATTCTTTGGAAGCCATCTTGACAAGCGGGCTTCCCCACCCCGGGGGGCGAGGGGGGGGTGGTGGGGGGGGGGGGGGGGGGGGGGGGGGGGGAGGAAGGGGGGGGGAAGGGGACGGGGGGGGGGGGGGGGGGGGGGGGGGGGGGGGGGTGGGACCTTGCCCGCTAAATATATGACCTTGCCCGCTAAATATATGACCTTGCCCGCTAAATATATGACCTGGCCCGGGCCATATATTTAGCGGGCAAGGTCATATATTTAGCGGGCAAGGTCATATATTTAGTGGGCAAGGTCGCCCTTTAGCGGGCAAGGTCATATATTTAGTGGGCAAGGTCATTTTTTAGCCAATGGACCTTGCCCACTAAATATATGACCTTGCCCGCTAAATATATGACCTTGCCCGCTAAATATATGACCTTGCCCACTAAACATATGACCTTGCCCGCTAAATATATGACCTTGCCCGCAAAGTCATTAACATTTATATTATATATGAAAGAGTGGTTTAGGGTTTAGGGTTCAGGGTTGAGGGTTTAGGGTTTAGGGTTGAGGGTTTAGGGTTTAGGGTTGAGGGGCTGGGGCGCGGTTGAGGGCTTAGGGTTTTCTTGTTGGGGGGTTTTGGGGGGTTTTGGGGGGTTTTGGGTTTAGGGTCTAGAACTTAGGGCGGTGTTTTTCTTGTTGTGGCTGGGGGGGGGGGGAGGGGGTGGGGGCTTTGGGGTTTAGGACTTGAGTGTTTTTCTGGGGGGTTTTGGGGGGTTTTGTGGGGGTTGGGAGGTGGGGTTTTGGGCTAGTTGGGGGTTTAGGGTTTAGGGTTTAGGGTTCAGGGTTTAGGGTTTAGGGTTTAGGGTTTAGGGTTTAGGCACTCGCTGTCGGTCTTGGCCTGGGTATCGGCCTCGGTTGCTCTCTCGTTCTCTCTCGCTCTTTTTCCTTAGTAGTAGAGCAAGGAAATCCCAAAGCTTAACCTTTACAGCCCCTAGGTACTGGACAAGTACGTTTCCCATTCCCATCCTCCTGCTCCTTTTTTACGGTTGCTTGCCAGTGCTTCGTCTTTCCTATTTGCTCTCGCAGCCATAAACCTAGAATTTGAGGGGCTAAGGAGTTTTGAGGGTTTGCGGCTAGCATTGAAATAAATAAAGGTTCGTGAAGCCGCGTTGTGGTTTCAGGGAGAGTTCATGGCCTGTTCTTAGATGCCTGAGCTGGCGAGGCTTGCGGATTTTCTGCACACCACCGTAAACCCGAAACCCTTAAAGTTACTGACCCTCAAAGCCCTGAACAGCCTACAGCCTAAAATGCTCGAAACACTCGAACGAGCCATTTCACGAAAGACTAGACGCCTTGAAGACTCCGCACACGTCCAACTAAATAGCACAAATCCCAAAACTAACAACCCTAGAAAAACAGCGAAATGTCCGAACCTTCCCCCTCCCCCCTGCCCCACTCTTCCGAAGGCTTTTCGCACCTGGGGGCTGGACCAGCTTCCCTGGGCGATGCAGCTCGGCTCATGGTTTGGCTTTTGTCTTTTTTGGTGCGACAGAGAGAGGAGTGGGCTAACGAAACTCACTGGACCTGCAGGTATACACCCTCTATGTATAAAAACCACCAGATGAGAAGTCCCTAAAGTCAGCCCGTAAAAGCCACAAAAGGAAGAACAACTTATGTCATACACACTTCTGTAACATACCGATATATCTATATGCACACCTACACATGCCCTCTTATCCCCAACCCTTGACCCCCTTGAAGCCGACTTGAAACATGTTGTTCAGGTTCGTCATGAGCCCTACTCCCTCTCTAGCCATCTCAACCCGATGAAATTTCAATTTCCCGTTTACCACTGTGAGCCCTAAACCTTAAAACTTAAAACCCTAAACCCTAAACCCTAAACCCTAGACCCTAGACCCTAGACCCTAGACCCTAGACCCTAGACCCTAGACCCTAGACCCTAAACCCTAAACCCTAAACCCTAAACCCTAAACCCTAAACCCTACCAGCGCTGTACACGCAATAGAAGCTCTCAGGGCCTTCCAAGCCTCAGGCTCGAAGCCTCCCGAGCAGGCTTCAAAGTGATGGCGGCCCGGCCGACTTCTTGGGTTTTAGGGTTTAGGGTTGTAGGGTTCAGGGTCTAGGGTCTAGGGTGGGGAGGAGGGGGAGGAGGGGGGGCAGGGTGGCTTTCAGGGGCTCTCTTGAAGACTTAGGGTTTAGGAGTTTAGGGTTTAGACCCTAAACCCTAAATCCTAACCCCTAAACGTTGAGGGTTTAGGGGTTGTTTCATGTTGCTTCTTAAGCGAGGCAGGACTCGACATGACCCGTGACCCGCGCTACTACCGAGGCTCCGAGCATCTTGGCCCGGCAGTACACTTTCTGCCCTTTGAGTGTTTAGGGTTTAGGGTTTAGGGTTTAGGGTTTAGGGCTGAGGGCTGAGGAAACCCAACCTCACCAGAAGGGCACCTTAACATTTTCGGCTACCGGGCCACAAAAAAGGCATTGCGCCAAAGACTTGGGGAAGAGCGACTACTGGAAGAAGGCCATCAAGACCATCCTCAAGACGGCGACTGGGCTCGAGTTCAGAGTTCAGGGTTCAGGGTTAGGGTTTAGGGTTTAGGGTTTAGGGTTTAGGGTTGAGGGTTGAGGGTTGAGGGTTGAGGGTTGAGGGTTGAGGGTTAGGGTTTGGCTTTACGTCACGTCGCTCCCTCAATCTTCGGACGCACTTTTGTGCAAGAAGTAGTTCTTTGAAGCCCTGAAAGCCCCTAATTCTCTAAAACCCTCAAAGCCCTAAGCACCTAACCCCAAAACCCTTAAGTCTTGAACCCTAAAAACCCTGAACCCTAAAAACCCTAAACCCTAAACCCTAAACCCTGGGGACTCCTCATGAGCAGCGAAGGTAGAAAGGTACAAAGATGACAAGGACCTCCTCATGTGGCTGGCCTCGTGCCTGTGAAGGTTGAGCCAGGGAACGTGTGCGTTGCACCGGGTTTCGGGTTTAGGGTTTAGGGGTTTAGGGTTTAGGGTTTAGGGTTTAGGGTTTAGGGTTTAGGGTGTTTAGATGGTTTGGGGTCTTTGGATGGTTAAGGTGAGAGGCGCCAACAAAAGCTGGCAGTCAGTTCTGCTCCGCCCCCCCTCCCCCCCTGCCACGATCCGCTGCATCCTGGACTCCAGCACATGATAGCTCAGACTTGTCTCTGCTTGTGATCACGGGATTGAGGCTCCTACCCCAAAGCCTGTACCCCTTTAGGGTTTTTTCCCCTGAATCTACTCTTACTATGGCCCGTCGATTCCCTTAGAGAAGCTTTCAAAAGGGTGCCCCAAACCCCGAAATTCCGAGGCAGAGTCGCTTGATGTGACTGCCAAGGTAGGAAATGAGCTCGAGATTCCCATTGACACCAAGAAAGGCAGCGACTGCTTGTGGAAGCGCGTGAACTGGAAGCTTGTCTCGAAAACCCCCGCACGCCTCAACATTCCCCACCTGAACCCCTGAACCCCCCAAAGACCCAAGGCCCTATGTCCTACTAGCCTACATGCCAGAACCCCTAAATCCCTGTACCCTATACACTCTATTACACCCTCTAAGCTCCTAGATTCTGGACCCCTGAAGCCTTTCAACACAACACGCAGCCTCGTGTCTTAATCTACGGGTGGGGCGGGTTTAGAGTTTAGGGTTTGGGCCCTAAACCCTAAACCCTAAACCCCAAACCCCAAACCCTAAACCCGCCGATGAGATGAGACGGAAGCCCGCACCCCGATAATCCCCAAAAAACCCAGTGCTCAGGGTGGCCGGGAAGGTCAAGAAGGCGACTTTGGGGTTTGGGGCTTGGGGTTTGGGTTTAGGGTTTAGGGTTTAGGGTTTAGGGTTTAGGGGTTTAGGGTTCAGGGTTTAGGGGTTTGGGGTTTAGGGGTTTAGTACTGGGGGCCTGGGGTTTAGGGTTTGGGGTTTAGGGTTTAGGGGTTTAGGGTTCAGGGTTTAGGGGTTTGGGGTTTAGGGGTTTAGTACTGGGAGCTTGTGGGGGGTTTAGGGTTTAGGGGGTTAGGGTTCAGGGTTTAGGGGTTTGGGGTTTAGGGGTTTAGTACTGGGGGCTTGGGGTTTAGGGTTTAGGGTTTAGGTTTAGGGGTTTAGGGTTCAGGGTTTAGTAGGGGTTTGGGGTTTAGGGGTTTAGTATTGGTTTAGGGTTTGGGGATAGGGTTCAGGGTTTAGGGGTTTGGGGTTTAGGGGTTTAGCGGTTTAGGGTTTGAGTTTGGGTTTGGGGCTTAGGGTAGGGTTTAGGTTTAGGGTTTAGTACTGGGGGCTTGGGGTTTTGGGTTTAGGGTGTGGGGTTTGGGGTTTTGGAATTGAGGGTTTAGGGGTTTCGGGATGTTTGGGAATAGGGTTTTCGGGTGCGGGGCTTCTTGGTTCCGAGAAATAGGGTTTGGGGGTTTCGGGTTTAGGGGTTTGGGGTCTTGGGGTTTCGGGTTTAGGGGTTTTGGGGTTTAGAGGTTTCTTTTTGTTGTTCTCACCCTCGGTGTGGGGTTGTTAGATTTTAAAAGGCTCAACTCTTCTGCTCGCCCGGTCTACTCCTCGCCCATCCCCTGGGTGCCCAACCCCAGGGTGCCCAACAGGGTTTAGGGTTTAGGGTTTAGGGTTTAGGGTTTAGGGTTTAGGGTATGGAGTGCCCGAAAACTGGAGTGCCCAACCCCAAAGTGTTCCCAGAGTGCCCAACCCCAGAGTGTCCCTGAAGTGCCCAACCTCAGAGCGAAGAGCGTCCCTGAAGCCCCCCCCCCAGACCTCCTTAGATTAGATTTAGTGAGGGAATGCTGGAAGTAAGATATATTTTGGAATAGGGTTTAAGGGGTTTTGGGGGTTTAACCTTCTAGCCGACAAAGCCCTTAGTGCCGCCCGAAGCCCCGTAAACCCCGAGCGAGCGGGTTAGGGTTTGGGGCTCAGCGTTGAGGATTTCGGGCTTAGGGGGGGTTTAGGGTTTAGGGGTTTAGGGTTTAGGGTTTAGGGTTCAGGGTTTAGGGTTTAGGGTTTAGGGTTTAGGGTTTAGGGTTTAGGGTTTAGGGTTTTCCCGAAGGCTGACCCGAACCATCCGGTGGGCCTCGCCATCGCCGGGATCGCCTCGCTCCTTGGGCCGGTGGAGGAGGGTTTAGGGTTTAGGGTTTAGGGTTTAGGGTTTAGGGTTTAGGGTTTAGGGTTTAGGGTTTAGGGTTTAGGGTTTAGGGTTTAGGGTTTAGGGTTTAGGGTTTAGGGTTTAGGGTAAAACAATCTCCGAACCCCAGCTCCATGACATCAAGCGCCTTTGTCCCCGCAGAGCGCTCGCCAAGGCCCAAGGTCAAGAAAATGGTCAAGCTCTGCCCAAACATCGAGGCACTTGTTTTTTTTTTGGGGGGGATGGAAGTGAGACGGCGGCTTCCTTCTTGACGTACTGTTGGTTAGTAGGGAATAGGGTGAATGCGGTACCCTATATAGTCCCATAAAGGGTATGTAGAGGGCCCTAATTCCCTCATGCCCTGCTAACCAACAGTCAGTTGAAGGGGGGCCGGTCCTTTCTGTCCACGTCGGATGATCGACTTCTCCTGACTCCTCGCATCTCATCCGACACGGGCATCCAAGGGACTTCCAGGGCTGTTTATGTGGGGTTTTGAAGGTTTTTGTAAGGGCATTCTAAGGGCTTTTCTGGATTTTGAAGGTTGTTTTTAGGGCTTTTCAAAGTTTTGGAGCTTTATATGGTTTGGTGCGCGCTTGCCCAAAGAGAGCTCCTGGCTGGCACAGGTCCTGGGAACCAACATCTACGGCCTCAGCCTCAGCCCTCAGCCAGCCATAGCCTGACGTCAGCTCTTGGGTAATTACGAAGCTTGTGATATGGTCAGTTCTCTAAATCCCTTTTCTGGGTACCCTAAAGAAGAAGGGCCGCCTTATAATGAGGACCCCAAAAGGGACCATATGCTAGAGAAGTGACCATGTGAGGGCTTGGGAGTTTATGGATTGGGGCTTCTGGGGTATACGGTTTAGGGTTTACAGTTCAGGGTGTAGTTTGGGGTTTCGGGTTTAGGGCTTCTGGGTTCTTTCTGGTCCGCAGAGCTAAAAACCACAAAAGCCGTGGCTCAAGGAATGGGAGTTGCCGCGTGGCTGGGATCCACACCAACTTGGAAATATGCCCAGCATGCTCCTTCTTGTGCCCCACTCGCCCCAAGCTTGTGCATGTCCCAAAATAGGGGTACCCCTTTTATGCCGCAAATAGAATAGAATCCCCTTTAGACGGACTCCAAAAAAGGCCCTATTTCGGAAACCCCGAAAACCCCGACAAACATCAAATCTCTACAGGGTCGGGACTCCGGAAGACAGCATCGCCACAGTACCGATCAGAAAAGGGTCAACTAGGGTGTAGGGTTTAGTGAGGCTCTGCCCCAAACCCCAAACCCCAAACCCCAAACCCCTAACCCCAAACCCCAAACCCCAAACCCCAAACCCTAAACCCTAAACCTTAAACCCTAAACCCTAAACCCTAACCCTACATCTCTGCCCTCCAGGGAACGAGATTCGAGAAGTTGGCGAGCGCCTGCGTAAAGATGGCTGGACCAAGCCATGGGTTCCACGGCACGAAGTGAGGTGCTAGGGAGGGTTTTGGGGTTTTAGGGTTTAGGGTTTAGGGTTTAGGGTTTAGGGGTTTAGGGGTTTAGGGGTTTAGGGTTTATTTAGGGTTTAGGGTTTTTTGGTGTTTTGGGGTTTTGGGGTTTTGGATTTAAGGTTCCAGATTTGGTGCCTTTACGGCTGCGCAGGTTGGTGAGGTGCTATTGTATGAAAGCTGTGGCTGTCCGGGCTCGCAGATCTGAGTGTGCCAGGCGGGCACACAGCCAGGGGCACCAGGAGGGTGTTAGCAGAAAGGAAAGCCTGGAGGCCTTCCTTTTCTTCACCTACCCTCCCAACCCTAGGGGCTCTATATGGGCCTGAACCGGGAAGGTTCATGCAGGACCTGTCAGGTCTACCCTTTGTATGAGGTCCCTTCAACCCAAAGCCCTAGGTCCTAAACCCGTAGCCTTAAGTCCTAAACCGCTCTAAACCCACCCTAAAGCCGCACACCTGCTACGCCCTAAGCCCTAAAACCCTAAAACCCTAAACCCCAACCCTAAATTTAAGAGCCTCCGGCTCAAGCCGCCGACCCCGCTGGAGCATAGTTGCAAGGTTTAAAGCTCAAAGGATGCCAAAAGTTGATTTGCTTGAGCCTCTGTGAAACGTTTGGGGGGGGGGGGGGTAGGGGGCGGGGGGTGGCAGCCCTCCATGGAAAAGCTGAGGAGGGAAAGAGGGAGGTTTTCACCTCCTTTTCCCATCCAACTCGCCGCCAGGGTCGGCGGACCCTAAACCCTAAACCCCAAACCCTAAACCCTAAACCCTAAACCCCAAACCCCAAACCCCAAACCCTAAACCCTAAACCCTAAACCCTAAACCCCAAACCCCAAACCCTAAACCCTAAACCCTAAACCCTAAACCCTAAACCCTAAACCCTAAACCCATACATCCCATGGGCCCTGCTTTGAGGCGTTCACGGAATGTGGACCTCTTGGGCCGTGGGAGGCCACGGCTCCAAGATCTTTGGGTTCTTGAGGTTTAGAGTTTAGGGTTTAGGGTTTAGGGTTTCAGGGTTTAGGGTTTAGGGGGTAAACCGTTTAGGGTTCAGGCCCTCGGGAGCTTAGGGTGGTTTAGTGTTCTTTTTTCAGGTTCTCTGTTTTATCAATAGTAAGTGTACCACAGGCATGTCTAATACAAGAATTGCAGGCACCCGCGCATAGAATAGCAAAGTAGAAGCATAAAGACGAGAGCCAACAATGACTTTTTCGTGGACTCACAAACTTCGTGCAATCGCTTATACTGATCCCGTGCGTACATTCACTACGTTCATTTCATTACAAATTAGCTCGCTCACTCACAACATTATCCCGCGATACTATCTTATTATTGCGCGGGGACGAGATTGGGGTTTAGAGGGTTTAGGCCTTAGAGCTGGCGTGAGGAGGAGGGCACCCCTTTTGTTCCTAGGTTTTTGCTTGGGCTAGTAGAGGTCGATAGGGTTTCGTGTTTAGTGTTTGGGGCGGTTGATATGCTTCCACCCCACTCTCCTGATGGGGATGCCCTCTGAAACCCTAACACCCTTGTTCGGTTTAGGGTTTAGGGTTTAGGGTCTAGGGTTTAGGGTTTAGGGTTTAGGGTTTAGGGTTTAGGGTTTAGGCCTCAGGGTTCAGGGTTCAGGGTTCAGGGTTTAGGGTTTAGGGTTCTCCAAGTCCGACTTGGAACTTGAAGCACGTAACTGTCTCTTTTGAGGTACCCCAAACCTCCTGGGGCGCGCCGATGGAGCAGCGTCTCGGCTGAGCTGGAAAAATCGAGGGGCAACCTTTGCTGAGATGGAGAAGGGAGCCGACTCATGAGATCAAGTCGCGCCTCAAGAGGTCCCTGTTTCTTGGGGCTTTGGGTTCTTGGGCTTCGGGTTTAGGGTTTAGGGTTTAGGGTGTAGGGTTTAGGGTTTAGGCTTTAAGGTTTATGGTTTAGGGTTTAGGGCTTTTCAGGGTGCAAGGCGTACGGATGCAGGGTTGTGTTGATCTGTTCCACCAAAGGACCTCAACGGAGAAGGGGCGCTTCATCATGCGGGGGCTTCGCATGTGCGAGGACGATGCAACTGGGCTCGGACGTTTTGGCTTGGGCTTCAGGGTTTAGGGTTTGGGGGTTAAGGGTTTAGGGTTTAGGGTTTCGGGTTTGGGGTTGGGGTTTGGGGTTCAAAAGCCTACACCTGAACCCTAAACCCTAGACGCTGCGCATGGCCATGGGCAGTCTCTTGACTGCAAGGATGTGGGCAATTCTCTCAATTAGGGTTCCTTTTTGGGGTCCCCTATGAACCTACTTTTCATGTTCGTGGGCTCTTCGGGCCCCTAAAGTTTTTCAGCCAGACATGTTCTATGTTGCATTCGGTACCCCTAACCCTGCTTCCATTGCAGCTGCCCTATTGAAATACTTTTGAAAATTCCTCTAGCACGCCCTCAGCACCTCCAAAAGCCCACTTTATGTAAACTGCACCCCCCAAGCCCTAACAAACCCCAAATCTGAGAATCTGCCCCGGCCTCCACTGCGTTCTCAGCTCTCTCCGCTAAAGCCTAAAGCCTAAACCCTAAACCCTAAACCCTAAACCCTAAACCCTAAACCCTAAACCCTCTGAGGCGATGTGCGTGGGGTTCATGGCCTTCCTGTGGGGATGGAAGTGGGAGAAGACCGGCACCTCGGGACCTCCTAGCGAGATACCCCCATTTTTTCTCGCCCCTTCACTTCTATACATAGGGTTCAGGGTTTAGGGTTTAGGGTTTAGGGTTTCGGGTTTAGGGTTTAGGGTTTATGGTTTAGGGTTTAGGGTTTAAGGTTTAGGGTCCTTTAGGGCGCAGGGCTCTGGGTTTTGTTTCTACATGTGTTCACGTATGTTGTTGGTCTTTATCCGATCCTATTTCTGTTTATGTTTTTGGAATGAAGGATATCCTTCTGCCTCATTGTTAGGTCTCTTCATTTGTATCTTCTCTGTGTGTGATTTGTTTGTCGCTCCGAATGTTCCATCGTCAGGGAAGATGCGTTATCAAAACCTGTTAGACCCGAAAGCCCTAAACAACCCTGAGCCCTAAATCCTAATCCCGAAAAACTCTAAACACCCTAAACCCTAAATCCGAAACCCTAAGCCCGGCCTAAGCCCTAAACCCTAAACCCTAAACCCTAAACCCATAACCCATAACCCATGAACCCTAAACACTCTTTTAGGTTTCTGGGGAACCGAGGGACATGGTTCGGCCTCATTGACGACTGGAGCGCGACGAAGGCCAACAGAGCCCAGGCAGAAATATGGCCTGGAGACTCCGCTTTCCCTGAAGTAACGAAGGCTCCTCCCTAAAACCCTGAATCCCTGAAGACCTCACACCCTAAAACCCCTAAAACCCTGAAACCTTCAAACCCTAAAACCCTGACACCCTGACAACCCTAAAACCCTGAATCCCTGAACCCGAATCCCTGATATGGTTTATAGAATATTTCAAGGTCGCAATTAAGGGATCTTGGGGAGTCTTTAGGCGTGGAGGGTGGTAGAAAGGGGCTGCGGTTCAGGGTTTAGGGTTTAGGGCTTTGGGTTTAGGATTGTGTTGGGCTGAATTCGCTGAGGCATTCTCAACGACATCGGGCAACCAATTTACGACGAGTTCGGCCCCGCAAAGCAGAAGGAGTTCAGGAGCCGACCTTCTGTCTTTGGGGCTTCACAACGATTTAGGGGTTTATGGTTTCGGGTTTAGGGTTTCTTCGGGGCTTTTCAACGATTGGCGGTGTGGGTTTTAGGGTTTAGGGTTCAGGGCTCAGGATTTCAAGCTTCAGTCCTTCAACCCAAAGCCCCTCAAACCCTAAACCAGTTAAACCCAGTACATTTCCAAAGCTCTACAACATCTCCAAGCCCTTCAAAATTCCAAACCCTAAACCCTGAAATCGCCGAAGCCGCTTGAACCCCTAAACCCTAAACCCTAAACCCTAAACCCTAAACCCTAAACCCTAAACCCTAAACCCTAAACCCTAAACCCTAAACCCTAAACCCTAAACCCTAAACCCTAAACCCCAAGCCCTAAACCCTAAACCCAAACTCTAAACCCCAAAGCTCCAAAGCCAGGATTCACATCGAAGGCTTCAAGGTGGATGGCAAAGAGGTGGGGGGGGGGGGGGGGGAGGGGTTTAGGGTTTGGGGTTTGGGGTTTAGGGTTTAGGGTTTAGGGTTTGGGGGTTTAGGGTTTAGGGTTTAGGGTTGAGGGTTTAGGGTTTAGGGTTTAGGGCTTCCTCTATCTACCGGTCCCATGCCCGACAGCCCAAACTCTCTTATACGCCCAAAACCCCAAACCCGAAATTCCACCCTAAACCCCAAACCCCAATCCCTAAACCCTACGTATACCCTAGATTCGACCCTAAAAGCCCTAAACCCTGAATCCTTTAGACTGGGCACCATACGGCCCTAAACCCTTAACCCCAAGCCCCAAGCCCCAAACCCCAAACCCTAAACCCTTAACCCCAAGCCCCAAACCTAAAACCTAAACCCCAAACCCCAAACCCTAAACCCTAAACCCTACCCTAAACCCCCCCACCCTTCCCTTCCCCAGGCTGGACACCTCGGCTTCTCAGCGATGCGCGGGGGGGAGGTCCAGCTGGAGGTCTTGCCGGTCGTGTCTCGGCTTGGAGCGGGTTTTGGGGGGATGTAAGGGTTTGGGATTTAGGGTTTAGTGTTCGGGGTTCGGGGTTTAGGGTTTAGGGTTTAGGGTTTAGGGTTTAGGGTTTAGGGTTTAGGGTTTAGAGTTTAGGGTTAGGGTTTAGGGTTTAGGGTTTAGGGTTTAGGGTTTAGTGGGTTTTTAGGGTTTTTAGGGATGTCTGCACGGGCTTTAGGGCTTTAGGGCTCCTTGGCATGCAAGGCTCAGGAAGTGCAGGGTTGGTGACTTTTGGGGTTCAGGTTTGGGGTTTGGGCTTCATCGGGTCCAAGCCCTAAACCCTAAACCCTAAAACCCTTAAACCCTAAACCCTAAACCCCAAGCCCTACATATACCAAGTCTTGGGGACGAGAGGAGTTCCTCAGGCGACGCCCTTCGACGGTGACAACGGAGCCTGGGTTCACTGGGCCGTGACGCGGGCCGCCCGGCGTGAGAGTTTAAGTCCCCCAACGCCCCCGAATAGCCCCCTAATCGCCCCGAAAGATCCTTAGACCCCTAGAGCCCCTCAAAAGCCCGCAATGGCCCCCGAAGAGCCCTGAAACCCCGAAAGCCCCGAAAGCCCCTCGACCTTAAAACCTCCCCTGTAACCCTAAACCCTAAACCCTAAACCCTAAACCCTAAACCCTAAACCCTTTTGAAAAGCATCCTAGCCTCTTCACTGAGCCATCCAAAACCCCTGAATCGTCTTGTGCCTCAAAGCTGCCTTCGGAGTTCGGGTTTAGGGTTTGGGGTTTAGGGTTTAGGGTTTGGGGATTACAGGTCAGTCGGATTTAGGGTCTCAAGGTTTAGAGAGCCTTGTAGGGTATGAGGGCATGTCAGCTCAGGAGACCTTGGTGCATGCGAAGTCCGATGCCAACTTCCCTGAGACGCCGCAGTCCGTGATTCCAGATGTCGTCGAAGGCGTGGGGGGGGGGGGGGGGGGGGGGGGGGGGGGGGGGGGGGGGGGGGGGGGGGGGTTTAGGGTTGAGGGTTGAGGGTTGAGGGTTTAGGGTTTAGGGTTTAGGGAGGGGCAGTTTGGGGCTTGTATAGGGGTGTTAAGGAAACCTCCCCCGAAAGGTGTAGGGATTTAGAGGTTCTGGGTTCGGAGCTCGGAGTTTCCGCCGATCAGCCTTGTGAAGGCTGCCCTGACAGCTTCCGCGCGAAGCTGAAGACCTCGGAGCTAAAGGACGAGCACGCCTATCGGCTTCTTGGTAGCCCAGTGGTGCCCTTTTCCCCTTTTGTTGGTAACCCTAAACCCTAAACCCTAAACCCTAAAACCCTAAACCCTAGACCTAAACCCTAAACCTAAACCCCTAAACCCTAAACCTAAAACCCTAAACGCTTTTCCCTTTTTTTGTTTAAGGTTCCCCTATAAAGCAACTCAAAAAAGGGCGCCTTTGTTAAATATGCTTTACCACCAAGGCTTTCTTCGTGAGGGGACCTGCCGAGCTCCGGTGCGTTGCGGCTTTTGGGGCTTCGGGGGGGGGGGGGGGGAGGCTTGGGGGATTAGGTTTAGGGTTTAGAGTTTAGGGTTCAGGGTTAGGGTTTAGGGTTTAGGGTTTAGGGTTTAGGGTTTAGGGTTTAGGGTTTAGGGTTTAGGGTTTAGGGTTTAGGGCTTAGGGTTTAGGGTTTAGGGTTTAGGGTTTAGGGTTTAGGGTTTAGGGTTTAGGGTTTAGGGTTTAGGGGCTTCGGGAGAGGCTTTGGAGGTTTTAGGGTTTGGGGTTCTGCTGTAGTCTAGACATAGTAAGGGTTCCGAAGTATGGGGTTTTCGGTTGTGGAGGGTATAGAAGGGGTAGAAAAGGGATAAACCCTAAACCCTAAACCCTAAACCCTAAACTGTGAAATATGACGCGCTGACTGCAGGTACCCCAGCAGCACAACTACCGCTTGGCTGCATTAGTTTGCATTGTAGTTTTGTGGGCGTGGGTGGACTGCTGAAGCTATAAATGCTTTCGCTTTTGGTCCGAACAAGGCCTTGAGCTGAAACCCGCTGACAAGAAAGAGCAAAAGAAAGTTCCCTCTCGACTGTGCTCTACTGTGCATTTGCAGCACAACTGTGGATCAGCGTAATCCACCCAAATAGGTTCACAAGTTTCACGTGGTAGCGGAGCGCTGAGTCGCTCCAGAAGCTGCCCTGTACATAGCGCTAGGACACGTAGGTGAGTAGGATGACGAGTAGAGTTAGGACGCCTTCACCAAGTGCTGCTGACGCGAGGCGTCAAAGGTATGGCCCAGCGTACGAGGCCACTCAAAGAGCCAAGGGTGATGGTAGGACTCCGTCTCATGCTTACGATGTAGAGCGTGGAAGTGTACAGAATAGCCCACAGAGGCCACAACGCTTCAGGATGGATGCGGATGATGGCAATGGCTTTGGGTCGGGACAGACGGTTCCGCAGCCACCGGTGGGTATGCAGCCAGGAGCCGGAATGTTTTTCCAAGCGCAGCAAGCCGCGATGATGCAGCAGGGACTGTACAGGACGCCTGGGCTGGCGCAGTTTGCTTTTTGGGTCAGAGCTCAATGGGCGGAGTGCCGGAAGGCGCCAATGTAAATATGGCTACGGCGGGGCTCAGAGGAGCCATGTGTGGACTGTGCGGGCCGGCAGGTGCCCACTGGGCTGGTTACCCTCCTAACGAACTTGGAGGTTGTTGCGCTCCTAACGTACCTGGAGGCTTCGTTTGTTTTGGTGGCCAAGTAGGGCCAAGTCCTCCTAACGTACCTGGAGGCTGTGTTTTCCATGGTGGCCAGAATGGGCCAAGTCCTCCTAACGTACCTGGAGGCTGTTTTTTCCCCGGTGGCCAGAATGGGCCAAGTTCTCCTAACGTACCTGGAGGTTGTGTTTTCCAAAGTGGACTGAGCGCTCCTAACGCAACTGGATGCTCTGTGTTTGAAACGGGCCAAGAGGGCCAGGCAGGACCTGCTGGAGGTGGGTCTGCACCTGTAGGGCCAAGAGGGCCAAATGGGCAGGATGCTGATGTTGATAGTCTGGAGAATGTGTCTACCCCGCAGGGGCCGCCCGAAGGGCATGAGGCTGTAGGCCAGCAGCGCCTGGCAGCCCAACTTGGTGCTCACGAGGAGCCTTCTCACACGCAGTGTGGTGCAACTGGCCAAGCAGATATGGCTACTATGATGGCACTGCTTCACTCGCAGGGCGAAGCCCTGGGAAGTTGCATGGCTGAGGTTGCTAATCTTGGCAGGCGGGTGGAGCAGCTGGCCCTTGGACGAGGGCAGCCTACGCAAGAAGAAGGTGCTGGTGGTAGTGTTGGCAGAATGACCAATGCAAGCAGTGGCTTCGGTGCCAGAGCGGCGCCACCTCAAGGACAGCAGTTTTGTGGAGCTTCTGCTCGGGCAAAGCCCGAGAAAGAGGAGCAGGACATCATGAAAAGTGGCTTCCTGCACTTCCCAGCCCGCAGTTTGATGGCTGGAAGAACCGTGAGCAGGAGATTTTGGGCTTTAACGAGTACCTGACTACCTTGAAGGGTTGGGTTGCTCTTGGTAGTGATACTTTTCCTATCGAGATTGAGCAAGCCATTAAGTGGCCTCATGAGATTTTTCAAGCTACTCTCACCAAGCCGCAAGCTCAGAGGAGCAACAGGCTCCTTGCTATCTTGCGCCAAGCTTTTGCCAGCCACGCGAGAGCAGACATGATTTTGCGTTCCTACGTAGAGGGGGCTACGTATGGAGAAAATCTCCATCGAAGCTCTGGGGACACATGTGGTTTTGAAGCCTTACGCCTTTTAGGCCACGAGTTTTCCTTACGCTCTCGGGCTGAAGCCAGCTACTTTCGTGCCGAATTCATCAAGCGCAGTTTTCGTGGAGAGTCTGCTGCTACTCATGTCTCAGACATAGTACGCAAAGTGGACGTCGAGCTGTCTCGCTACAAAAGACTTGTTGAGACTTTGCCTAGCGCCGTTTCTCGCGATGGTCTCGAAGTAGGTTCGTCAGATCTCACCCTTATGCTTTTGCGGAGTATTTCAAAAGATGCCCGCTCTAACTGCCTTCTCCATGCCACAGGAGAGTCGTACGTGGAGTTGCGAAAGGCAGCTCTGCGTTACGAGTTCCAACAGCGGATGTTTTCGGAGATGGGTCTCGGTGATAGGCAGGAGCGTCTTGTGAATGAGCTAGATGACCCCACTGGCGAGTGGTGGGAAGATGACGAATGGTACGAGGACGAGACTGTTAGTGCTTTGTCTGGCAAATGCCGGCGTTGTGGCAAAGCAGGCCATTTTGAGAAAGACTGTAAAACAGATCTTTCGAAAACTGAGTGTTTCAAGTGTGGTGAAACAGGCCACATAGGAGCAAGATGCCCCAAAGCCAAGGCCAACGCGAGGTCTCACTCTGACACAAGTTGCCAAAGCAGTAAAACTGCAGAGTCTCGAACGACTGGCAAGCCTGTTTCTGCTAAGGGAAAGGGCCGTGGAAAGAGCACTCAGGCCAAAGGCCGTGGTCGCTCAGGCAAAGGCGGCAAGAAAGGCAAGATGCACGAGCTCACTGAAGATGCCGAAGGCGAAGAAGCAGCTCAGGACGATGGGACCTATGAGGCTGGTGAGTATGAAGCCGAAGAAGAAGGTACTGCGAGCAGTTTGCTCATGATGCCTCTCCTTCTCAACGACGATGTTGAAGAGAAGAGTGAGTTTGGTTTGTGTCCTTTGCGTTCTCTTTGTGATGCGTTGATGCTGTTTCAAGTGGACACAGATGACAGTTGGTCATGGTGGCTGCTGGATTCAGGCGCCTCTGTGACAGTAATGGCCACGCAGTTTTTGAGCAAGTACTCTTTCTCCCACCTTACGGATGCTAGTCCGGGAGGTTTCTCCGCCGCGAACGGTTCTGCTGTACAGATGTCCAAACGCGGTCGCGCTAGAGTCGCTTTTGAAACCAAGGACTCTGTGATGCCGTTTGACCTGAATTGCTATGTCGGCAAAACGCGGCACAACATTATCAGTGTACCTCAGTTGATGGACAAAGGTTGGGAAATCCACTTTGTCAGTGATGGGTGTCACCTGAAGCATGCATCAGGCGTGATTATCTGTGACATAACTTGGTACTGTGGGTGTCCATGGTTGCGGGCAGTTGAGGTTGCCGAAGGCGATCTTGATGTGCCTAAAGGGTCAAAGGACCCAGGTTTTCACCAGTGCTAATGGCTTCAGGGACAGCTGAGGAGCCCAGTGCCTCAGCTGTGCCTGCCAGGCAAAGTGGAGAACAACTCTCTAAAGAGAGTGTTTTTGAGCAAGAGCCGGCTGCAGTTGGGGAGACAAGCGCTGCTTCAAGCCAGCCTGTTGCTGAGCCCGCAAAGCGACGGGAGGAGCAGCTCCCTAAAAGGGATGCTGCTGAGTATGAAAAGCACAGAATGAGGGGACATGTTCCTTATGACCCCCACTGTGTCCAGTGTCAGCAAAGTCGTGGTGTGTATAGGCACCCGCGCCAGCGCCGCAAGTCTCCTGAGCCAAGGCTGTATGCTGACTTCTTTGATATCGCGCATGAAAATTCGCGTCAAGAGCACAGGTTTTTGGCAATTATAGAAGTGGCGTCGGGCATGATAGGTGTAATACCTTGCTCGTCTGATAGGCGAGTGACAAATTCAGTTTTGGCACATTGGCTTGCTGAGTTTGCCATGCCTTCTTCTAAAATAGTTGAGTTGTTTACTGACGCCGAAAAGGCGGTTGCACAGCTGTTTAAAACAGGCCTGGAATCAGGTGTGCGAATTTTAGTGCGCAAAGCATCGCCGCAAGGACACGAAAGTGTGGGAGCAGCCGAACGCACGGCTAGGCGCTTCAAAGAAGGAGCCGCTACTATCCGTGTGGACTTGCGTGAGGAAGGTGTAGATATATGCAGCGCTCACGACAGTTGGTTTCAACTTTTTAAGTATGTTGCGTTTGCTCATAACTGTTTTGCATGTCCTGGGGAGGGGGCAAGGACGGCGCGCGAAGCGCTTGCCAACCGTCAACTCCCAACAGCAAAGTTTGCTTTGTACGGCTCGGTAGTCCTTGCTGAAGTACCGGAATCGGTGCAAGCGCCCTCTCGCTTTGTTAAGGCATGCTATTTGAGCCCACAATGGAGCTCAATGGGGCACACTGTAATTACGACCTTGGAAGGTATCAAGAAAGTTTTTACCGCCAAGAGTTTAAAATTTCTCACTCCAATTAGCTTTGATGTCTCCTTAGCTCAGGGATTCTTGACCAAAACTGGTCTTGCACTGAACCCTAAGCTTGACAAAGGGCCGCAAAAGGCTTACGAGGGACCAATACAACCGGGCGAAATTGTCGTAAAGGGACAGCCGCCAGCGTCCTTCCTCAAGGAGCACGGGCGTACGCCAGGATGTAATGCCTGTTCGTACCCAACTTTTCACGGACGAGTTCACAACAAAGCTTGTAAAGAGCGGTATCGCCTCTTTCTGCAAAAGCAGCAGGACTTGTTAAAGGAAGGTAAGGAGCAGCCTGCTAAGCAAGCTGAGCCTTCACCTGCTATTGTTCCTAGTGTGCCAGAACCTGAGTCGCAAGACCACCAACCAGATTGGTTGAGTAAGTTCGATATAGAGGTTGCTGAAGAGCCGGGTAAACCTGCGGTGCCAAGCACTGAAATGTTTGATCCCGCTCCTCGTCGTTTTAAAATAAGGACAAAGACTTCCCCTGAAGAAGTGCATGCCAAAGGTCAAAAGAGGCCAGCTCAGGAAGAATTGAAGGAAGACTTCGACAATTCCGATTATGTGCCCTCGGACGTAGAGAGTCCAGCGTTGCCGCTTCCTATCCCAATACCTGAAGCTGTAGATAGCTCAGTGTCGGGGCCGGGTACTTCTAATGAAGAGCCGCAGAGTGTCCCAATGGAGGTTGACAGTTTAGTCGATGCCGCAACCATGATCAATGGATCGTTTGGGTTGACGGGTCCTGAACTTGTTAGCCCTGATGTGTTTCACCTTTCTGGAGTTGTGTTCGACGACTCTGCCAAAGCCAAGAGTCAAACTGTGGAGTTTTGTGGTTCTAAGCTTAAAGTTTGGCAGCCTTCCTCGGCTGTGTCTGATGTCAGTATGGCAGAACTTAATGGTGATGCCACTTTTAAAGGAATGTTGAAAGAGCTTGGTGGACTAAGTTCCTGTAAAGCTGGTAACGTCATGAACAAAGCGCAGGCCGAAGCTTATTGCCACAAACATGGCATTCAAGTGTTGGCTTCCCGCTGGGTTACTAATGAGAAGACCGACACGGACGGCGCTGAAATAGTGCGGTCCCGGTTAGTTGTAAAAGACTTTCGTGGCTCAAAGAGCGCGCGTCCCTTGGAGATTTCCAGTCCTACTCCTTCGGTAGAAGCTTTAAGGACCGTTCTCGCGTATGCAGGACGCCATGATTGGGAGCTAGCATCCCTTGATGTTTCCCAAGCCTTTACGCATACACCGCTCAAACACCGCAAAGCATGTATCAAAATGCCTTTGTCGGTAAGTTTTCCAAATGGAGAACCGGTGTACATGGCTTTATCCCAAGCCCTAAATGGGTTGCGTCTTTCCAGTCGCGCGTGGTTGGAGTACATTACAAGCGACACTCTTGGACCGCTTGGGCTCCATGCCTGTGAGCGTGAGCCGTGTTTGTTCAGTGGCCTTGTTGATGGAGTGGAATGTTTAGTGCTCCTGTACGTTGACGATGTGCTGATAGCATGTCCTAGCCAAAAGGTCATTAACAAGATCTTTGCTGCTCTGCAGAGTAGAGTACCGACGAAGCTGACTGGTAGGATTCTCTCCTCCAAAGGGGGTGGTGGACACCTGCATTTCCTGGGACGAAACATTGAGAGGAGGCCGGGCGAAGCTGCGCTTACTCTCTTTGTCGATGCCAACTACCTAGACTCCTGCTACGACGACTATAAGTTGTCTGGTCGCGGAGGTGGTTCATCTGCTTTTCCTGACATCAGAGCAGCGTTGGAGAAATCCAGCAATAGCCATGTGTTGTCGGCAGAAGCGCATGCTAAGTTTAGGCGTGTTCTGGGAAAACTTGCGTGGTTCGCGCAAACGCGTGAAGACTTGCATATCGCGATTTCCCTTGTTTCTGTGGGCCAAAGTGCTCCTACGGCTGCGCACGAGGAAGCCCTACGTGCTCTCCTCAGGTTTTTACGCAAAGATGGTGATGTGCGAGTGCACTTTCCTTCTCCTGAGACGATGAGCAATGACTCATACCAGGAAGTTTCTGCGTTTTCCGATGCTTCTTATGCGCCTATGCGTTCGCTGGGACGCAAGAGCATCACCGGAGGAGTTATCATCCTCCAGGGGACTCTGATCAACGACAGCAAGCTTCTGTCACGCTGAGTTCCTGCGAAGCAGAACTACACGCAATCCAAACGATGACTCAAGAGTCTCTGGTGGTTTTGCATGTTGCACATAGAATCTTGTCGAGTTTTCGTTGGCTCTCAAAGGCTGAATGGCCTTTTGTACAGTTGTCGACGGATTCCGAATCTGCACGTGTTTGCTCATGGGAGCAGATTTGCCAAGACGTTCACGGCGCATAGAAATTCGAGTTTTCTGGTTGCGCGAACTGATTTCCAAAGGATATCTGCGCGTGACTTGGGGCATAGGCACGGAGAATCCTGCCGACCTCTTTACTAAATGCCAATGTCTCTGTTTGTGCGCCACAGGCGTGCACTCGGTTTTCTGCCAAGTGATGGGCCATCAGTGCAAGCGCTGTTGAGTCCAGACATAGGCTGAAGTGTTTCAAACATGCATGTTTTGAGCTTCCCTGCGGCTGGGTGCTTGAAAGGGGGGTTTAGGCCCGTTTAGGATAGGGTCTCACGTCTGATTTTTGTTTATACGCATGTATACAGATGATGCGGGATTTTTAGTTTGCACGTGTGTGTTTGTGTGCGTGAAGTTTTATTAGCAGGATTTAAGAATTTTTGTTCGTATAGTTTTTCGGCCCAAAAATGGAGGGGCGCGCAGCAGAGTTGCAGGAAATGCAACACTCAGCTTACCAGCGGCGACGCGGAGTAGTAAGTAGGCAAGATGAGCCCACTTTGAATAGACCACCTGGTATTTTCATTCGGGGCTCGGATCCACCGGCAGAGCCGGAAGGTCCCCCAACCAAGAAGTCAAAGGCTTCAGACTCACCTCCCCCGAGAGTTTCTGCAGCCCCGCATAGCTCACGTGCTTTTCCAAGTAAGCCTACTCAGGCTCCGGAGTTTAGAGCGTTTCCTGAAGAGCATCCACCGAAGGTGGAGTCATCTGTACAGGCTGAAGCTTTGCCAAAGGCAATAGCTGGGCCCAAGCGGACGCCGATGCTCACTTTGCAGGATGTACAGGCCAAGTACTCGGAGCAGCAAATCTGCCGCATCATTCGCTGGTATGAGGGAGTGAAGACAACCATTCCTGATTTCGAGCGATATGGTTAGTTGTTTGTATGTAGTTTGTCTACATGGTTGCAAGCACGAAGTCAGAGAGATTTTTGAGATCTCTTTGATTGTTTTCCTAACGTGCTTTGGTAGTTATTTTCCACTGTATATAGCTCAAAGTGTAGTTCGTCTAGAAGGTTGCCAGCGCGAAGTCAGAGAGATTTTGGAGATCTCTTTGATTGTTTTCCTAACTTGCTTTGGTAGTCGTTTTCCACTGCATATAGCTTAAAGCACATATTTTCTGCACAGGTCTTTTGCGGTACCAAAGGTGCCAATGTACAGCACATGGGTTACTCGCGTCCGCTACGTCAATTTGGGCGTGGTCTTTCGTATCACAGTCAGAACAGGGACTGTGACAAAGCTGCTCCGGGCAGCAAGCAGGGGTGGAAGCTCTTGTAAGACCTAGCCCTCACCTTTCCTTCCTTGGCCTCATCGCCGCCGCCATGGCTCTGAGATTGGTCTATTTGAGACTATGTGTTTGGGGCCTCATCAAGAAGAGTTCAACACAGGTGCTCAACGAGGCAAAGTTTGGAGATGGACGCTGACAGTACTGCAAGCAATGGTGGATGAACATCAGTGAACTCTGTATCTGGTGTGGTATGAACAGTAAAGGCTTTCGAAAGGAGCAGCGTGGTGCCACACCTTTGCTGTCTGGGTTGGTGAGAGGTATCGTTCTGATTATTGGGAACAAGCAGGCCAGAGAAGCCAGGGAATCGGAAGCACCTTGCTTCGTCTTCATGTATCCCTAAAATCAGAGACGGACCTCGTGTTGGCGCACCTTGCAGATCACCGACGAAAGGGGGTGTGAAATATGACGCGCTGACTGCAGGTACCCCAGCAGCACAACTACCGCTTGGCTGCATAAGTTTGCATTGTAGTTTTGTGGGCGTGGGTGGACTGCTGAAGCTATAAATGCTTTCGCTTTTGGTCCGAACAAGGCCTTGAGCTGAAACCCGCTGACAAGAAAGAGCAAAAGAAAGTTCCCTCTCGACTGTGCTCTACTGTGCATTTGCAGCACAACTGTGGATCAGAGTAATCCACCCAAATAGGTTCACAAGTTTCACCTAAACCCTAAACCCTAAACCCTAAACCCTAAACCCCTAAACCCTAAACCCTAAACCCTAAACCCTAAACCCTAAACCCTAAACCCTAAACCCTAAACCCTAAACCCTAAACCCTAAACCCTAAACCCTAACCCTTCTGACTCTGATCCCGGAGGAAGCATGAAGGTGGATTCAAAAACTTCCCGGATACCGTGGAGGCAGCCTCAGGGCTTGGAGAAGGGTGGAAACAGGTGTAGAACCCACCACCCACCCCCCTCTATTGCAAGATGTGGCAGTTTGGGGTTTAGGGTTTAGGGTTTGGGGTTTGGGGTTTGGGTTTTGGGGTTTTGGGTTTGGGGTTTGGGGTTTGGGGTTTGGGGTTTAGGGCTTTTTGGCTTCCGAGGGTGAAGTGCCTTTGGTGGTGGAGGTTATCTTTCGGAGTTGCCATGAGTGTTCGGCGCGGCTCTAAACAGGGGTTCTTGGATGCTACGGACTTCACTCCTTCTGCCTTGTTACCCTAAACCCTAAACCCTAAACCCTAAACCCTAGACCCTAAACCCTAAACCCTAAACCCTAAACCCTAAACCCGATGCATTGGGAGGCATCCTACGCGATTCCGTTCTTCATCGGGAAGCAGAAGTGCAAGGACGTCACATCGGGGGCTTGCTTCAAGGAGGTCCGCGTCCCAAGTTGCACCTTACTAGGGTTTAGGGTTTAGGGTTTAGGGTTTAAGGTGTAGGGTGTAGGGTGTAGGGTTTAGGGTTTAGGGTTTAGGTTTTAGGGTTTAGGGTGTACACCTTGCTCTACTCTTCAAAACTTGGACGCCCTGTGGTACCCTTTCCCCCTTTTGTTGGTTCAAGGTTTCCTTTTTAAGTGACCACCCCAAAAAGGGTGCCCTTAATTTAATATGGTTGCTGCGCTACCAAGAAAAGGGAATTCAGAGAGCAAGTATCTTCCTTTATATAGCCCTTTATGGGTTTGAGGGTGCCTAACTCCCTAATCCCTACCACGAAGACGCCGTGAGTATCAGAGACTTTCTGTCCGGGCAGGTCAACCGCGTCATGACCAGCACGAAGCGGATGGGCTACGCCACGTGGCCTCTCAGCTTAAAGGAGGGGGCGTCAACGTCATACACAGAGCTGCTGCTTGGAGCACATCAATTCGACACCCCCCCCCCCCTCCCCAAACAAAGGGCATGAAGCAGCCTGGCACAGTAACCTTCGAAGTAGCTCAGAGATGTTAGACACTTACTACCCTAAGTCCTAGACCCTAAACCCTAAACCCTAAACCCCAAACCCTGAAGTCCACGAGAAGCCCTGCCTGTTCCACCTTCGAGCCAAGGCCGGCATCAGGCACCTTTCCACACTCGACTTTCAAGGCTTCTGGGGTTTAGGGTTTAGGGTTTGGGGTTTTGGGGCCCAAGGGCACAGTGGGCTTACCTAAACCCTGAAGCCCAAAGCCTAGACTTCTCCTTGGGTGTGAGGTCCCCGAGCTGCACCCCCAACAAAGCTGCCAGCGCTTCTGCCAGGAGTTCCAGGCGTCGCTTCACTGGGCGCGCGACTGCGCTGAATGTGGTATGATGTTCAGGATTGCGATGAGGGACTACCTTAAGAACCCAAAACCTACTTTTTTGTAGGTTCTTCTTAGAAAGCTCCTTATAGGAAACTCAGGTAACCAACAAAAAAGTAGGTTTGGGTTCTTCAGGTATTCTTGCTGTTTTCATCCGTTGCTGTGGGCTTTGACTACGTGCCTGATTCTGATCAATCAATGTTTCCGGCACAGCACAAGCTGTCATGCGCATAAGAAAGTTGCCTCAGCCCTCAAGAAGGGCCTACCAGTTCTTCACAGGAATCTAATGTGGAAATCAGAGCCCCACATCCTCCACTTGCAGAACCTCGAATTCTGTAGCAAGAAAGGGAGGTCAAGGGTGTTGCGGGAAGGTTTCGTCTAGCGGTAGTTACATGGTCCCTTACCCCTTATATACCAATACAAAGTACCCAGACATCAGAACCCTTTAAAGGAGGTTCGGGACCATATTAAGGGCCCATGAAACTACCCTCAGATTTAGGGTTTTTGGGATTGGCCTGCGCTGAAACTCCTCCTGGGACATGCCCGAGACGTCTGCACCTGCAACCCAAGTTTTCGCTCCGAAAGCGAGACTCCTAGAAAGAATGATCCTTTAGTTGGAGAAACCCTGAACCCTAAACCCGAAACCCTAAACCCCAAACCCTAAATCCTAAACCCTGAACCAAGTAGAACGCTCGTTTAGCGAACCTGCCTAGAACACGGCGGCTGCCCTGCTGCGTGCTCCTTGGAGATCGCAGAGGACGCCAAGACCGCCGCTGGGAGCGAAAGGTTGTAAGGCAGGTTTGGGTTTAGGGTTTATAGGGTTCATAGGGATCATAGAGTTCATAGGGTTCATAAGGTTTAGGGTTTCGGGTTTAGGGTTTAGGGATTAGGGCTAGGGTTTGCGGTTTCCGAGGATTGCTCGGTGCCAACACACCTGCGCTACGAGAAGGACCTGGCCGCGATACAGAAGCTGCCCCTTGGCCCCTGCCACCTGAAAGGCCGTAGATTCCAAAGAAGGCCCAAAGCCGATTCAATTTAGCGTTTAGGGTTTAGGGTTTAGGGTTTAGGGTTTAGGGTTTAGGGTTTAGGGTTTAGGGGGGGACATGTTGCAGTGTCCCTCCGTGGGTTTATGGAAAAGCCATGTTTTGTGAATCGTGTTTTCAGAGGTTGGACGGAGTCTTTAGTGCCAGCCGCATCCGACTAAGCCTTGGAAGAATGCTGATTTCCCTTGCCAGGCTGAATAGGCATTTTCTGTCGACGGCTTGAATAGAGTTTAGGGCTCGGGATTTAGGGTTTTAACCTAAACCCGAATCCTAAACGTAGAGGGCCCTAAGCGGAGCCTACATGCCCCATGAAAATTTGGTGTTCGTGTCGGCTGTGCTTGGGGCAATGTCGCTCAGGTTAGAACCTCACAAGTACACCCACCCCGAGGAGAAGTGCCACAAAGCTGTGCCGCACGAAGAGTGCCCTTCGGCAGACAGGAGCCACGCCTACAAGCAACCCTATTCCAGACCAAACCAGCCTACTAAAACCCTAAACCTCGACTCCCCTACAACCCTAAGCCCCGAAAACCCCTCAAACCTCTAGAGCCCTAAACCCCTAGACCCCTGACGCCCCTCAAATTTCTAAAGCCCCAAACTTTGCCCCCTAAGCCTCAAAGAGAGTTTCGGAGGGGCCGGGTGCGCCCAGGCTGGTACGCCACCAAATGGCTCATGGAGGAGGGCCGATTCAAGACGAAAGACTTCCCGGAGGCTGTGCAAAACCCCTCAAAAACTCAAAAACCCTAAAACTCTAACGCCCTAAACCCTAAACCCTAAATAGGTAGATCCCTCAAACCCTAGACCCCTCAAGCCCTACGAAGCCGTTGTGCAGATTACGGCCGACTCCACGTGGGATGAAGGGCAACTGGCCCTCTGGCGTCGGGCCCGAAACAACTGCAAGAAGCCCTGCATGGAGGCTTGGCAGGAGTTTAGGGTTTAGGGTTTAGGGTTTAGGGTTTAGGGTTAGGGTTTAGGGTTTAGGGTTTAGGGTTTAGGGTTTAGGGTTTAGGGTGTAGGGTGTAGGGTTTAGGGTTTAGGGTTTAGGGTTTAGGGCAAAGTTCAGACTTTAGGCTTTAGGATTTAGGGTTTAGGGTTCCCAGAGCTCAGGAGCATGTCGGGGGCTTAGATCCTCGGAAGCCCCCCAAAACCCGAAAGTGGATTCAGTCAATTCCCCTACTGGTTAATTTTGCTTCAGAACCCCTAGGACCCAGTAGTGCCCTTATTCCCTTTTTTGGGGGTTTAGGTTCCCTTATAAAAACTTTAAGCAAAAAAGGGCACCCTTTTTAAGCCTAGGTTACTGGGCAGCCTAGACCCCCAAAAACGGGATTGTTATTTTCTATTCTTGGGTGGCTCTTACGCAAATATCTGCCCCGCACCTCCTGAAGAGTCCTCAAGGGCGCCCGAGAGCTTTCTTTCGGCCGTTTGCCTTTAAATGGTTTGCAGGGCTTGGGGCCTGAATAACTAGAAGAGGTGTTTCCTATTTTTTTTGGGTGGCGGGGGGGGGGGGAAAGGGGTGGGAATATTGTAGTAGAATAGTATATAGAGACCATAAAAAACTACTCATGCTTCCGACTCCTACATTGTAGGGTTTTAGGGCATATTTCGAGGAGCGGTATCAGGCCCTCTTTCCCTTCTTGGAGGGTGTAGGATCCCTTATAGAAACCAACAAAAAGTGCACCCATTTTATTCCTAGGTTACCCTAAACCCTAAACCCTAAAAGCCCAAAAACCCTTAAACTAATCCCGACTAAACCCTAAAACCCGAAAGCGCTCACACCCTAAACCCCAAATCGGGGTGCGTTTACAGTGAGTTGGGCTCTGGGTGCCTGCCTTCATCCCCTCCCCCAATATTAAACACCCCCTACCCCCTAATGTTAAATACCCCCCCCCCCCCATTTACAGTTAGATTATAGTATATTCGAGGTTTTTACCCTAAACCCTAAACCCTAAACCCTAAACTCTAAACCCTCAATGGGAGGGGGAGGGCTTCATATTCGGGGGAGAGGGGAGGGGATGATGCTGCGCCTCGCCAAGGCAAATGAGAGAGACTCCAGGGCGAGAAAGGCGCCCGATGTGAAGAAGCCGAAGATGGGAGCCGAGGCAGGGATTTAGGGTTTAGGGTTTTGGGTTGAGGGTAGGGCTTAGGGTTAGGGTTTAGGGTTTGGGGTTTGGGGTTTGGGGTTTGGGGTTTGGGGTTTGGGGTTTAGGGGGGGGTGTACCAAGGGCACATCTTCTCAAGAGGCACCGAAATTTGAGGTCAACCGCCGTGTGGACCCTACAAGCCCAAAAGCCTTAATGACTCAAATATCCTCTCAAGCCCCCCAACAATCCCACCTTCCTAACCCCTCCTAAAATTCAGCCACAAGAAGTCGCGCCGAATATTTTTCTCAGGAAGAGGAGTGCCACACAGCAGTGCCGGATGAAGACTGTTCTCTGGCATGCTCAAGGATTCTAAGGGATTCAGAAACGCAGGGGTTCAGGCTTTAGGGGTTTGCTGCGTAAGGGTGTAGGGTTCAGGGTTTAGGCTTCCAGGGCTTATTTAGGGCTTTGCAGGGTTTTGGTTTTCAGGGCGTAGGGTTCGAGGTTTAGGGTTTCATGGCCTGGCGCTATGGGGCGCAGGGAAAGCACGTCGCGAGTTTTTCAAGCTGAGGCTTCTGGGCCACCAAGTGGCTCATGGACGAAGGCAGAATCAAGCATCCGGATGCCTACCCCGAGGCGCGGCGCCCAGAATGAGGGTTTCGGGTATGGGGTTTATAGGGTTTATAGGGTTTGCAGGGTTTGCAGGGTTTATCGGGTTTATAGGGTTTATAGGGTTTATAGGGTTTATAGGGTTCAGGGTTTAGGGCTTTGCGTCTCCAAGACTGTCCCCTGGCACCCCCTCCTGCCCTGGTTGTTATAGTACAAGCTACCCAAAATACCCCTTTAGATTGGATGCTAGACTGAAAAGATTTGGACCGAAAATCCCTGAACTCCAAATCAATAATCCCAGTATCCCAAACACCCCAAATGCCCCAATACCCTAAACCCTAAACCCTAAACCCTAAACCCTAAACCCCTAACCCCTAATACCCTGAACCTGCTTTTGTATGCCCAAAGTACCGTGCGCCGACTCGGGGGTTACTACTGCTCCAGATCTTCTCAGAGTCTTGCGAAGTGGCCCAGGTTACAGCCGAGTCCACCTGGGAAGATGCCCAGCGCGCACTGTGGAAGAGCGGCAAGAACGAGTGTAAGAAGCCCTGCAAAGAAGCGACTTGGCAGTCCAATGAGTTTAATGAGTTTTGGGCTTGGGCTTAGGGGCCTTAGGGCCTTAGGGGTTTCTGTGAGAGCTCCTGAGGCTGGATGTGGTAGTCATCTCGCATGTGAGCCGCATGTGCTTATATATTTCAAATTTGGACAAGCAATCCAGGAACCTGAAGAGATCTCTGGCAAAGCCGGTACAGCGAAGAAAGCCGAAGGGAAGGAGGCAGGGCTGCCATGACACTCGAAGCTCGTTTGGCCATGCAGAAGTTGTTTTCCAGGAAGAATGCCACACTTCAGTGCCGCATGAGGATTGCTTCCTGGCATGCAGAAGCCGCTGATGCCGGGACGAACTTGCACAAATCTCGCTCGAACTGAGGCTACCATGCCACCAAGTGGTTGATGGACGAAGGCAGAATCAAACATCCAGATGCATACCCGGACGCGCGGCACCCAGAAATATTCGGGCTAGTGCCGTGAGGTCTTTATTTGTTCTTTTATCAGCTGCTTAAAGAGTAGTGCTCTCTCGTCAGGTTACAGCCGAGTCTTCCTGGGAAGATGCCCAGCACGCGCTGTGGAAGCGCGGAAAGAGTGGCTGCAAAAAGCCCTGCAACCATGCGACTTGGTGGCCGAAGTGCCTTCACCCGAATACAATCGGAATCGTACCAAGTATCACACTACAAGAAACAACAAAGAATCAAAAACAAACATGATAATGGGACTAGGAAC
This sequence comes from Symbiodinium natans, assembly GCA_905221605.1. Classification (NCBI taxonomy): domain Eukaryota; class Dinophyceae; order Suessiales; family Symbiodiniaceae; genus Symbiodinium; species Symbiodinium natans. The sequence goes on from CAJNDS010000279.1 coordinate 41,231, forward strand.
AAGAAGCACACATCATAAGATGAACCATAAGAACCATCATACAAAATAGTCTCAGAGTAGCTATATCCGAATTATCCTGGATCATCATCAGCTTACACTCAGCAGACTTGTAAACAACGAGCTTGAAACACCCAAGGAATCCGAGACAGAGACCGAAGAGGTTGACCAGGCGCCGGGGCCGAGCTCTTCGCTGTTTGCCCTCACTGAATACCCTGAAGCCAAAACCCTACACCCTACACCCTAAACCCTACACCCTACACCCTACACCCTAAACCCTAAACCCTAAACCCTAAACCCTAAACCCTAAACCCTAAACCCTAAACCCTAAACCCTAAACCCTAGCCCTAGACCCTAAACCATAAAACCCTTTAGCGCATCGGGCATTGGAGTGCTTCCATGACCTCAGGAAGAGTGCCACAACGCTGTGCCGCACGAGGATTGCCCCCCGGTATGGCCTTTAACGTGTCCAAAAGGGAGGAGCTTGAAGTGAACTGGGGGTTTAGGGTTTAGGGTTTAGGGTTTAGGGTTTAGGGTTTAGGGTTTAGGGTTTAATTAGGGTTTAGGGTTTAGGGTTTAGGGTTTGGGGTTTAGGGTTTAGGGTTTAGGGTTTAGGGTTTAGGGTTTCATCACTCAGCCAATCCCGAAACCATGTGCAAGGTCTGTGGCATACAAGCTTCTGCAAGCCCTCTGTATGCCCTAAATGACCCCATGTGAGACCTGCCCGATAGCCCTAAGGCTACTACGGCACGAAATGGCTGATGGAAGAAGGCATACAAAAGAATCCAGAGTGGTTCCCCGAGGCCGGGAGTCCTCAGGGTTTAGGGTTTAGGGTTTATAGGGTTTAGGGTTTAGGGTTTAGGGTTTAGGGTTTAGGGTTTAGGGTTTAGGGTTTAGGGTTTAGGGTTTAGGGTTTAAAGCAGGGCTCTTCCCTTGAGCGAGCCCCGGCTTGTAGGGGCGGGCTTTGAGGCTTTGCGGCGTGTTAGCGGTTAAGGGCTCTTCGTGGGACTTAAGTGGCTATAAGAGATTTAGGGACGAATATAGCCGCAAATTTTGGGGTTGGGGTCTGGCATGCTTCAAGAAATGAAGCGCCTCACCTCCACAGGATATCCAAAGAAAGAGGCCCTGGACCCTAAGAAACCGAAAGCCCCTGAAAGCCCCCCCCAAAAAAAATCACCCCCCCCTAAAACCTGCATAACCCCAGAAACCTCTCAAAACCCCCCAAAGGGCCCCCCTGAACCCTAAACCCTAAACCCCCTTAAATCCCCTTAAGCCCCGCCTTAAACCCCCTTTAAACCCTCAGCCCCCCCTAAGTTTCGCACGGCCAATGCCGCAGATCACGCCCGACTCGCCCTGGGCCGACGCGCAGAAGGCGCTCTGGAAGCGCGGGAAGAATGGCTGCATGAAGCCCTGCCCAGTCACGAAGTAGCCGCGGGTTTATAGGGTTAGGGTTTGGGGTTTAGGGGTTGCAGGGATTAGGGGTTTAGGATTTGAGGGTGGTTGAGGGGTTGATGGTGGATCGGCTTTAGGGGTGGATGCCTACTGGTGCTTAGGGCGGTGGGCTTAGGGCTCACAAGTCTCGATGTCTTTCAGGCCTCTTTAAGGCCGGAAGCATCGATATCACACACGACCGGCGCCAGAGACTTAGGGCCATGCTCAGGGAGGCCACCTGCTCAAAGAGCAGGCCGCCTCGCGGCCGCGTGGAATCTTGGGGGTTGCGGAGTTTCCAGGCTTCAAGGTTCCAGGGTCAGAAGGGTGAATGGAACTCTTGAGGGGGTTTATAGAAATTGTATAGGGTTTGGGTCCCAAAAAGTTTTGACCGAAACGTTTTGAGCGAAAATTTTGACCGGAACGCTTTCCTTTTGGAACCTACTTTTAGTTTTTTGTGCAGCGGGAAGGGGTCGAGGGTAGGGGAGGGGTTCATTGAGACACTTGGCTAATGTGGCTAGGCAATTCCATCAAGCCATCATGTGTTGGATGACTACTGGACGCCGCTGCATTCTGGCAGAGCAATGTTGCACATGGCTTTCACCAGCCATGTACCATGTGTGACAGAACGCACAGTTCTCTTCACACAATGCACATACTTATAAAGAGAAGGCCTTTTGGGGATGGGTTCCAAGGGGTTCTGGGAGGAGGGGGTGCCCCAGAGATTGAGCAAATTGGCCGCTCGATGCGTTTTGAATGAATAACTTTGCTCAAACTCTGCTTGTCAGGTGTTTAGACAAATAACTTGACACCAACACAAATGTCAGGAAATTCGCTCGGCTCTCAAACAACATGAGTTTTGGGCACCAAAACAAATGTCAGGAAATTCGCACGGATCACAAACAACATGAGTTTTGGGCACCAAAACAAACGTCAGGAATTTCACTCGGGTCTCTAACAAGAGTTTTTGGGCACCAAAACAGTTGTCAGGAAATTCGCTCGGCTCTCTCACCAAAATCACCATCAGGAAATTCGCTCGGCTCTCTTGCAACATGAGTTTTGGGCACCAAAACAAACGTCAGGGAATTCGCTCGGCTCTCAAGCAACATGAGGTTTGGGCAGCAAAACAAATGTCAGGGAATTCGCTCGGCTTAACAAACAACATGAGTTTTGGGCACCAGCTGGCCTCTCGAACAGCATGTAATTTTTGGGCAACAAAACAAACGTCAGGAAATTCGCTCGGCTCTCTAACAGCATGTGTATTGGGCAGCAAAACAAACGTCAGGAAATTCGCTCGGCTCTTTAACAACATGAGTTGCTGGCAGCAAAACAAACGTCGGAAAATTCGCTCGGCGGCACCAACACAAACGTCGTCAAATTCGCTCGGCTCTCGAACAACATGAGTTTTGGGCACCACAACAAATGTCAGGCCGAACCGTTTCTGGCAAAACTTTTCGGGGTCGGGGGTTCCTGAGAGGAGCTTCTTCCCTGAAGGGTTTCTGGAAACCCTTCGGGGGAGGGGGTGGGGATCTCGGGTCTGGTATTTAGGGAATCTGAGAATCTAGGGGGATCTGGAAAAAGCAGATGTGGGCAGGGGGGGAGCGAGGACAGAAACTGTGTAGGGTTCGGGTCCTGAAAGTGTTGACCCTAAACCCTAAGCCCTAAACCCTAAACCCTAAACTTTTCTCAGCCATTTGGGGTGCTTTTGGGGGCCTCTGGAAGCCTTTTGGGGGATCTCCCGGAGGCTTTTTGGTGCCTCCCGGGCCCTTTAGCTGCGGCATTTTTGAAGCCTTATGGGGGTCCCCCGGTGTATATTTTTGTGGCCTGCAGCGTGCTTAGGGTTTCGGGCTGAGAGCAGAATTACCCGATATTTATGAATAAGAACTATATGCTGCGGTGTTGCGGACTTCTGCTCAAAGAGTTTTGGGGTTTGCAGGGTTTTTCGGGTTCAGAAGAGATGCGCGCGGTGGCTGTGAATGGTCAGTCCCGGCTTAGCCCAAAGAATGGGCGGATGGTGCCGCGTTTGCCGGTTCATCGCCGCCCGCGACTCTCGCGCGTCGACAAAAAGGTGGGCATGTCGACTCTGCGCCTAGTGGGTCATAGGGGTTTAGGGTTTCAGGGGCTTGGCGGTTTTGAACCGTAAAACCCTAAGCCCTCAGGTTTAGGTGCCATAGTCTACTCACGCCCTAAAACCGTGAACCTAAGCCTTTTTGGGTTAGGGGTATCAGGCCTCGGGTAGACATTGCCTCCTAAGACCACATAGCCTCCTAAGACCAATGGACGATGGGACTGCTAGAAACGCAGCAAAACATGAATCCCAACCCCAGGAAGCCTCAAAACCCCTTTGATTCCTCAATCCCCTGAACTCTCAAAGCTTAGACCCCTAAACCCTGAATACACTCATACCCCTAAAAACCCAAACCCCAAGCCCACAACCCTTGAACCCTATCACCAAACCCTCAAAACCCTAAAGCCCTAGTACTTTAAAACCCTAAAGCCCTGAGCCTAAACCCCTAAACCCCTAAAACCCAAAAACCTTAAAGCCTTAAAACCCCCGAAAACCCTAAACCCCTAAACCCTAACCCTAAACCCAAAACCCTAAACCCCTCAACCATAAACATGCAGCTCCGCCGACAGCCGGGGGGGGGGGGGGGGGGGGGGGGAGCTCTCGGGCCAGCTCCGCGGCTCGCGTATATTGTGTGCAGGCGCCACGCTCCTCCGGACCTAAGAAGGGGGGAGTAAAGGGTTTAGGGTTTAGGGTTTAGGGCCGTTTAGGGTTTAGGGTTTAGGGTTTAAGGGATTTGCTGCCAGCGCCCAATGTTGCCCGAGCTCTGAAGACCAAACTATGACTAGAAGGGTTGAGGGTTTAGTGTTTAGGGACCCTGGTCTTAGCGCTTGAGTTTACAGGGTTCAGGCTGAGGGTTGTACCCTAAACCCTAAACCCGAAACCCTAAACGCTGCAGGGTTTAGGGTTTAGGGGTCAGGGGTTGGGGGTTAGGGTTTGGGATTCGGTCGTGTTGTCCCCAGAGATTCGCTGTGGCTGTTCGCGGCATCGACCACAGACGGTGACGATGACCGACCTTAACAGCCTTTGGCACTCCTACCAAGCTCTACTTAGGGTTTAGGGTTTAGGGTTTAAGGTTAGTGTTTAGGGTTTAGGGTTTAGGGCTTAGGGCTTAGGGTTTAGGGTTTAGGGTTTAGGGTTACGTTTCAGGACCTTAAAGTTCTAAAAGCCCAAACCCCCCCCCCCCCCCAAACTCGACTCCTGCCAATAAAAGCAAACTAAGCTCCACCAAACCTTACCCCAAACCATTGCGAGGGAAGGTGGGAACACCGAACCCTCAAAGCTTAAAGCGTGCGACTTCTCACGGCTCTGCAGAGCAAAGCAGGTGGCCCTTCGATCGCATTGGCGCTCGAGTGCAGCAGGGCCCTTGGTTGGGTTTCGGACGTGAGCCCTAAACCCCAAACTCTAAACCTAGGCCCTAGGGCCCAGAGCAGGCCCTTATTGCTTGATTTATATAAGGGGCCGTTGAACCAAGAAGGGCACCCTTTTTTGTTCCTAGGCGACTCTTGGGTCTAGGAATTATACCCTGGAAACTCTACGACACGCCTTGCTGCCGAACTAGGAACTTGAATGCTCAGGCAGCTTTCGTTGAAAGGCCAGGAGTCAAACCTTGCAGTCATGGCCGCTGCAACTCGCCCGGTAGTTCGAGTCAAGACCAGCACCGGCGCTTAAACACCTAAGTCAAATGAACTCGGGCTAGGAGTTCACATTCCCGGCCTCCCCTATATCAGCACCACACCAGCTGGATTCCAATTAGGGTGCCGCAGCCGCAGGCAGCACGCTGAAAAAGTGGAGAAGTTCATGTGCGTATCCAAAAGGTGTGCAACTTCCGCAACGAGTGAGTCTACATAAAAACTCCGCTGTTCTTCAATGCGACTAGGCATCGCAACGATCTAGCCATTGGTCCTTCGATGGCTGAGGCTTCCTTCGCTGCCATCACGAATGCAAATGTAGGCACAGAAGATGAGCCGAATAAGCTTGGGAAGGCCATAAGCTACGATGGTGACATGAATCATGAAAACAACGCGGACGACGGCCGCGGTGTGGACCTAGAGAGCAGCAGTCTTGACCAGCTGGCCCCCGGACGAACCAGAGGAAGGCTTTCGCTGGCCAGACTGCTGCAAAGGGCTTCGTCAAAGAGTCGGGCTGTCGCTAGCCTTTCCAGAGCCTCCCGACTGCCCAGTGAGAGGAGTGTGGGAGACGCTTTGCCCAACAAACCTTGCTGGGCTGTCGCCCTTTACATGTTCTTCTTTCCTTCTTTGGCTATGTTCGTGGTTGGACGAGTATTGCCAGGTCAGTGGGTAAGTCGCAATGGAAAGTCGCACCTGAGTTGCCTGGGCCTTGGAAGCATGCTCCTCATGTTCCTCATCCCCTACCTCACGGTGGCGACACTGCTCGAGCACATGGCCCAGAGGCAGAACGAGGAGGAGACGTACATCGAGAAGCTCAAAATACCTGAGGTCAAGGAAGTATGGGGAGATCCCCCGCCCCTGACGGATCTGTGGAGGCGTCTACGAGTTTACAGGATCTGCGCGCGTGCCCTGCTGAACATCTTCTTGTTCTCCTATGCTCTCGCCTTTCTGTCAGCGCGAAATCCCGATGAGCCTCTGAATCTGACGAAGCATGTGCTCGCCTGGCTTGAGTTCTTTGGCATCTGGGCCATTACCCTCCTCTTTTTGCTGAGGCCTGTGGTGGTTGCAAACGCCGCATTTCTAGAGCTGTCTGGCTTCCCACTGCACAGGGCACACATGATCCGAGCCTTAGCCAACTTCTCAGCGCTGGCGCTGCTGCAACGAGCCAACCCACAGCTGTGCTTTGACAGGATATCACACGCGCGCGCGGCAATGCAGCAGTCCTTCTTGCAGAGGTGGTCTCATCCCTTTTCGGTGCTGCGCTGGGTGTCGCTGCAATGGTGTGCAAGATCAGCACCACGGCCTTCATTGCAAACTCCTTCTTTTGGGAGTGGGACGCGCTCCAGTGGCTGACTCTAGCAAGGCTGCTGAACAACATTGCAGGCTTGATACGGATCGATGAGTTGCGGATGGAGACCCGGCGCCTACTTGGCAAGGTGCTTTCCTGTTTCACAAGAATACGTCGCTGCCAGACCCGACCTCATCCCCAAACAACCCCGTCCAACCTCTCAGAACCAAGTTTGCTTTGACTTAGAGCCTACTCGTTAAGTACTCCATTTCTATGATTGCTCCCTCAACCCTAAACCCTAAACCCTAAAAGAGGTCATTGGCATTGTAAAAAAACGCTAAACCCTAAACCCTAAACACTAAACCCTAAACCCTAAACCCTAAACCCTGCAAATTCTCATCCCTGAACAAAGGAGACTGCAGCAAGGCAGTACTGTCATGTCCAGCTTGCAACGGCTACGGACAAGCTTGGCCAGAGAATGGACAGGATTTTCCACACGTTCTGCAAAAGGCGTTGAGCCAGGCCTATGGGGCCTACCCTGGGGGTTTCTTCTGGCTATCCATGACTTTCCAAGATGTGATGAATCTTGCAAACCACCATAGAGGCCATGTCAGGGGCAGTGAGTAAGCGTGAGGCCTTAGAGGTCCAATCACCGCAAGACACGGAGTAATGGGAGCAACCCGGAACTGGTGGGGCTCCCGTCGGCAAAGAACGTGACCGCGAATGATTGTCTGCCTCTTTCTTAAGGGTCCGTATGTGCTTTGTTTTCAAAGGTTCAGTTCAAGAGTCCACACTGACGCTTTCCTGAGCACCATGCCAAAGGCATTTGCGCTCGCAAGTCTTTCTTTCGCGCAGCGCTGGCCATTGATGAGCTGCAGTCGCCTGATCCGACTGCAATAGCTTGGGAACGATTGGCTGCAAGGGGTGCTTCCAGCGGTAAGATGCATTGCAAAAAAGCTGTAGCCTCACATCTCCGGACTGCCTTGTTACACGGACAGCATTGTGGCCAAAGTCGGATGCACCCTGGGTGGAAGCTGAAAGACACGAGCGCTTTCGGTGCGCCCGAGGCGAAAAGCCGAGGCCATGTTGAACAAGCCACGAAGGTAACCATTTAACTATTATCATCCCTCTTATCACCTTAAGTTCCCTAGGCTACAGGACAACTAAGGAATAGCATCCTAAAGCGCCGAACCTGGTGCCCTCATGGCTTGTTTTTGCGAGGCCGTCGACCTCCGAATAGGAGGGAATCTCGAACAGAGTCCTGTCATGCACAGCATTGAGTTCCTTAGCAGCACATCGGTTATTTGAGTCTACAGGCCGCAGCTACGGAAAAAAATATCTCAGAGAGGGACCGCACCCACATGTGGTGAGAGTGGATTCTTTGGAGTATTCATGCGATCTTAGGTACGGTCCCGTATGCATTCCGCAAGCCATGGGGGTAAACTGGCAAGGGAAGCCTGGCAGAATCAGAAGCACCAGGATGTCAGTACCAACATCCACTTGAGAACATAAGCAGTCATGTAATCTGACGGCTGGGCCATCCTCAGCGCAGAGATTCTGAGCATGTAGCTGCGTCGTTCTGGACGTGTGGTGGTGGTGGTCTTCTCAAGCTGTCGTACGCAAAGTTTCTTTCGGACTGATTCGTGACGATTCTCGCCTCAGGCTGCAGTGCTCAGGCGCTCTCCGGCCAGGAACTGAATGGGAGTTTCAGCTTGATCTTTCGATTTTCCGGATTGTGGATTTGGGGTGTGTGTTCGCCAACTTGTCTTGGGGAGTGCTCTCTGGCTAAGCGTCCAGGGTTTCGTGGATAGGGTTGGTTTGGCATGGTTCGGGTGTAGGAACTCGTTATAGGGACGGGTTATGCAGTTATGCGTTGAGACTTTGGATCCCACATGCTCGCTTCTTCAAACACCAACAAACCGCCTTCCGATACCCTCACTGTCCCCCGAAAAACTCGACACTCTGAACCCAAAGCTCCAAAATCATCGCCAAACCCAAGAATTCAGCAGAACTGAAACTCAAACCCCTTATGTATAGACCTCACCCGACTAATGAAGGCCACAGGGTGGAACCCCCCGCCGCAGTGAAGCAGAGAGGCGCGGCGAGGGAAGGAGGAGCTTTGTCTGGGAGCTTCTGAAGTCGTGGTTCAGGGTTTAGGGTTTAGGGTTTAGGGTTTAGGGTTTAGGGTTTAGGGTTTAGGGTTTAGGGTTTAGGGTTTAGGGTCTAGTGTTTAGGGTTTAGGGTTTAGGGTTTAGGCTTGCTGGTTCTGAGAAGATCCTGTTTTGGACCTTTTTTTCCCGGGATGTAGAATGGGGGCATCCAAACCTCTACAAGACCCTGAGTCTCCATCTTTTCGCAAATTCCGGAAATTTGAACCCTCCACCGGCTGGCTCTTAATGAGGGAATGAGGCCCCCATACATTCCCTTTATAGGACTGACTAGGGTAACTCATTCCCTACTAAGAGCCAGCCAGTCAACTCGTATACCCGATAAGCTTCCGGAAGCTGTTCCATACATCGCTCTCAGCCCCAGGCTTCCCGAAGCGCTCTATGCAACCCAACGTTTGGGGTTTACGTTTTAGGGTTTAGGGTTTAGGGTTTTAGGGTTTAGGGTTTAGGGTTTAGGGTTATAAGTTTTAGGGTTTAGGGTTTAGGGTTTAGGGTTATATGTTTTAGGGTTTAGGGTTATAAGTTTTAGGGTTTAGGGTTGAGGGTTTAGGGTTTAGGGTTTAGGGACCTCACGCCGATGAAAGGCGGCCGCTGGAGGCGGAAGCCCTGGGGCCTGTCCAGCCGTGGCGATGTAGGCGCGGGGAGAGGGGGGGGGGGGGGGGGGGGGGGAAATCCTAAAAATTGTCCCTACTGGCTGGTTCTTAGTAGGACTGAGGTACCCTACATAATCCCCCAAGGCCCATACATAGGGTCCTAAATCCCTCATTGCCGACGAAGAACCAGGCGACCTGAGCCTAAGAAATGTTCTTAGCCTGGAGGCCGTGGCGGATGACGATGTTCAGGCCAAGGGGGGCTTGCTCTGGGCTTCTGTGGTGACCTGGTGTGCAGTTGCCTTAAGGATTATCATGTAAGGATCCGTTTCAAATAGCTTCTACGTTCAGGTTCATGCCTAGATTGCCCAAAATGAATGCTTCCCAAACCTCCCCATGCCTGGATCTTTGCCGAGTCGTAGCTAGGTAGGACATTGGGACTTTGTGTTTTTTCCCTTTTTGTGCCTAAGAGGATCGTATTGAGGAATACTACTTAAGGGGCTTTAAGGGCCATCCGAGCTAGTTTGTGTGAGTCCCCACTTGGCTCCTTGTGCATGCGGTGTACATCGATTCTGTGATGCTTCGCGGCTTTGATCTCAAGTCAGGGCGTATGAAGTCCGTGCGCCCCCTGAAAACAAACCGAACATGTCTTCATGATGGGGCGTTTGCTTCGCTTGCTCCCTGGGCTGTGCCTGGGCCTGCTCGCTGATGGAACGGCCAAGGCCTGTGTGGATGATGCAGTTTGTGGGAGCACCAGCTGGCTTCAGGAAACGTACACGCTGGGCTCCAGGCTTGCGACAGAGTCCGAGTCCAAGCAGGCGGGGCCACTGACGGACGAGCTCTATGCAGAAGGCTTCTCAGCCGTGACGGTCCCCATCGGCCCCGGCGTGATCCTGTCGATTGTCGTCTTCATCCTGCTCCTTACAGCCCACGAAGCCTTTGTGGCTGCTGGGGCAAAGCCCCTGCTGGCAAACCACGAGAAGCCCAACAGCATACCGTTGCAATGCACGTTTGCGATATACTGGCTTCTCATGATGGTGAACCTTTCAATGCTTGTGCCGGTGTCTCTGGATTACGCGCTGGCTATGGGACAGTCCGCTACTGCCAGTGGAGTTTTCCTCAGTGCTCCCACAGTATTCGCACTGCTTGGCTCGATGCTGGGGAAACCCCTCACAAGCGAAGTGAACTGGGACCAGCCGTTCGCCCGACATTTGTACCTGGGCTGCCAGGGGTTAGCCTTCTCTGGCAACTTGATCCTGGCATTCTTGATGCAAGCGGCCTCCCACTGGAACGATGCGACGAGGAAGACGTGCTTCTGGTGCTTCCTCCTTGTAAACGGCGCAAACCAGTTCTTTCAGATCCTCCCGAGCATAGGCTTGCAAACCATGTGGAATATCGTCACGCCCAACAGCCAGAAGACGCTCTGGAGCATGATCACCGTCGCATGTCGGAACTCCGGCTTCATCGTCGGTCCGGTGTGCTTCGCGGCCCTCAGCTTTACTGTGCGGAGGGGGCGGGACATTTCTCCGATCAGCATGATGGGCTGGTCCTTCGTTGGGCTCGCGATGTTTCAAGCCTTGGTGCCTACCCAGAATGGGCACTTATTCCCTGTTTGGGGAGTTTGCAGGCTTTTGGCTTCCTTCAAACCTACGTTATCAGCGTTCAAGAATAAGCAAAACTTCTTTTTCTACAGAACTCTGTGGCTGAGGTGCTGACGACCGCGTCCCTTTGCTTACCGACGGTGGTCACTCCCGTGGAGGATGGAAAAGCTGCGACGGAGGATCAAGAAGTGGAGCTGAGCCCGGAGGAACATATGGGGGTTTACGAAAATAGGGGAGCCAATGCACCCCCCAAATAGTAGCATTCCCTCATAATAAGCACGCTAATAAGGTACCCTCGCAAACTTTCATATCGTGACATCTCAAGACACCCAGAATGGGGCAGAAGCCTCACGTAGATCTGCTCTAGAAACTTGCTGGCTTACTTCAGCTGGTAGCCCCTGCGCCCTAAGAACCCAAAAAACCTTACGAAGGGATAATCGCATCGGAGACAACGATAGCAAGAAGTAGCTTTGGGGTTCTTAGCAGTGCTTCGTGATTGACCCCCGGCAAAGTGCAGGACCTCCAGCCAGAGTCGCGGCAGGACATTGTGAGGAACATCATCGCCTACAGCTATGAGCGGCCCTTCACCGTCGCCGCCATCGAGGTCTCCACGATGATGCTCTTGGAAGTGCAGTATGGATGGTCGGCGGAGTTCTGCGGGGCTTCCTTCATGTCGGTGGGCGCGGCCACTATGGCCGCAACCATCATCTCCACCGTCGTGGTGAGCAGGAAGTGGATCAGAGAATCCTGGCTCTTCCTGGGCTCCACCTTAGTCTCCCTCTCTGGCGTCTTCCTGCTCTTTGACTGGCCGTTTTATGGGGTTTCGGGGGGTGGGTTCTTGCTCTTAGCTGACTCGTTGGTCTACGCCTTCTCGGGCATCTCCATGGGCATCGCCCAGGGCTGGGCTACCCGCGCAGCCATGAAGGGCACGACCTACGACATCCAGACCTTCCGGGTGCAGAATCTTTGCAGTGAGCTTAATAATTCTGAGGCACACTTGTTCTCGTATATTCCGAGCCAATACCCTGAGCCCTACGCACCTAAGAGATGCGCTTCAGGAACATTGCTGGGGTCCAGATCAGCAGGTTCCTGGCCCCCATCTTCACCCGCTTTGTCCTGGATTTCGGCGGCCGGAACCTCTACGCCCTGGTTCAGCTGATCCTTAGTAACTGAATGATTATGCACTTCACACTTTTTGGGATACGATAGTCCCCTATAGAACGAAAAGTGCACACTTTTTTGGGGATGAGCTCAGCAAGTAAGGGTCATGTGCACCATGGGAGCTTACACGGTTTGGCGCACCGTCTCCCTGGTCTGGCAGGGTGCGAGGCACGGCCAGGAAGCCAAGAAGAATGCGAACAACAACGAGCCTACACCGAACACTTGCCAGGGGAAGGAGAGGGATGAGAGTACTTAGGACATGAGGGGAAAAGCGTAGAGATCTCTTCCCGTTTCACAGCAGCTTCCGACTCTGACTCAGAGGCCACAAGTGTCCACAGGTCTTGGAAGGAAGCTGATGGGGCCGGAAAAGAAGCTTGTAAGCAACCCTACGCTGTTTGAGCTTTGAGGTCCCCAGGCTTGGGCTTCACCGTCCCTGGCTCTGGCAAGTGTAAAGTTCAGTGCAGGGTTTGAGGGAACCCTAAACCCTAAACCCTAAACCCTAAGCCCTAAACCCTAAACCCTAAGCTTTCAGGGTGCAAAACCCGTCGAACCATCAGTTGCCTAGCATGGAGGACCCAAGTTGGTGGAAGTCCGATGAGAAGGGCGGCGGCAAGGCAAAACCCTGAGGTGATGCCAGGGTGCAAGTCTTCGGGGGAGGGGATGAGAAGGGTTTGGGGTTTGGGGTGTAGGGTTTGGGTTTAGGGTTTAGGGTTTAGGGTTTAGGGTTTAGGGTCTCGGGTCTAGGGTCTAGGGTTTGGGGTTTGGGGTCTAGGGTTTAGGGTTTGGGGTCTAGGGTTTAGGGTTTAGGGTGCAACTGCCCCCCCCCCCCCCCCCCCCCCCCCCCCCCCCCCCCCCCCCCCCCTCCCCGCGCCTAACGGAGTAATTGCCAATAGCCACGAGAAAAAGCTTGCCTCGGTAGGTCGTCTGCGATCGCCTGGGAACTTTGCTGGTTTTGACAACTACAGGAGGCCAACTCAGCATCACTTTTTGCTTCCGTATTTTTGGGGTTTAGGGTTTGGGGTTTAGGGTTTAGGGTTTGGGGTTTAGGGTTTAGGGTTTAGGGTTTAGGATGATTGTAAGACATGCGAATGCTTCAGGGGGATGCAATGGAGCAGCAAAATGCAAAGTGCAATCCGACACCATCGCCATCCCCAGAGCCTCAACAAGTCACTGGCTGCGGACTCCATGCCCTTGGTACATTTGAGCTTCTTGTTCTCGCTCATAGGGTTTAAGCGGGTCTTGTGTAGAGGTACACCCTAAACCCTAAACCCTAAACCCTAAACCCTAAACCCTAAACCCTGTATTTGCACCGGAGGAATCATGTCACACTGGATAAACAAAAAGGGAGTAAATCGGGACCCTGGAGCTCACGCTTCGCTCAAAAAAGAAGGGTCAAGAAGGCTTAGGGTTCAGGGTTTAGGGTTTAGGGTTTAGGGTTTAGGGTTTAGGGTTTAGGGTTTAGGGTTTAGGGTTTAGGGTTTAGGGTTTAGGGATCTCCTGAAATTTTCGAGGCTCGAAACCTTCCACCCCCGGAAGTTGCTCCGGTGGCCCCCTCACCGAAGCCACAACCCAGCCCCGAGCACCAGAAACCCTAGACCCTCTAGGCCCTAGAACCCTGTGACCCTCAACCCCCTCAACGCGTCCAAACTCCAAGACCTCACGTCGAGGGCGGCCACTGGGCGAAGAAACCTTCGGCCTCTTCGTCCCGTGGCGATGTAGGCGCGCGGAGAGCGAGGGGAGGACCAGGGAGAATGAGATTGGGGAGCATCCTGAAGAAAAGCCCTCCAACCTGAGAACCTTCATTCTACCAAGCTTCCTACTCTGGAGGCCATGGCGGAAAACGATGTTCAGGCCAAGGGGATGTTACCGTGCATTCTGGTGCGCGATAGGATCATCATATAAGGACACGTTTTGGGATGCTCGCGCACACGCCCTGTATATGCCGGTGCTTTTGATGCTTTGTGGCTGTGATCTCTCAAGTCGAGGGGCACGAAGCCCATATGTGCCCCTGAAAAAAAACCGAACATGTCTTCACGATGAGGCGTTTGCTCCCCGGGCTGTGCCTGGGCCTGCTCGCTGATGGAAGGGCCGAGGCCTGTGTGGATGATGCAGTTTGTGGGAGTACCAGCTGGCTTCAGGAAACGTACACGCTGGGCTCCAGGCTTGCGACAGAGTCCGAGTCCAAGCAGGCGGGGCCACTGACGGACGAGCTCTATGCAGAAGGCTTCTCAGCCGTGACGGTCCCCATCGGCCCCGGCGTGATCCTGTCGATTGTCGTCTTTATCCTGCTCCTTACAGCCCACGAAGCCTTTGTGGCTGCTGGGGCAAAGCCCCTGCTGGCAAACCACGAGAAGCCCAACAGCATACCGTTGCAATGCACGTTCGCCATACACTGGCTTCTCCTGATGGTGAACCTTTCAATGCTTGTGCCGGTGTCTCTGGACTACGCGATGGCCATGGGACACTCTGCTACTGCCAGTGGACTTTTCCTCAGTGCGCCCACAGTGTTCGCACTGCTTGGCACGATGCTGGGGAAACCCCTCACAAGCGAAGTGAACTGGGACCAGGCATTCGCCCGACGTTTGTACCTCGGCTGCCAGGGGTTAGCCTTTGCTGGCAACTTGATCCTTGCATTCTTGATGCAAGCCGCCTCCCACTGGAACGATGCGACGAGGCAAACATGGTTCTGGTGCTTCCTCCTTGTAAACGGCGCAAACCAATTCTTTCAGCTCCTCCCGAGCGTAGGCTTCCAAACCATGTGGAACATCGTCACACCCAACAGCCAGAAGACGCTCTGGAGCATGACCACCATCGCCTGTCGGAATTCCGGCTTCATCGTAGGTCCGGTGTGCTTCGCGGCCCTCAGCTTCACGGTGCGGAGGGGGCGGGACATTTCTCCCATCAGCATGATGAGCTGGTCCTTCGTTGGCCTCGCGATGTTTCAAGCTTTGGCGCCGATGCAGAATTGGGACTTGTTCCCCTGTTCTGGGGTTTGTGTAAGTGTTAGCGACTTTTAGAGTATGTCTACAGGGATCCTTCAAGCCCACGTTGAGCAATGTTAAGCATAAATGGGGACCCTTTCTCCTTGGCCGCTCGTTGGCCGAGGTGCTGACGACCGCGTCGCTTTGCTTACCGACGGAGGTCACGCCTCTGGAGGAGGATGGAAAAGCTGCGAAGGAGGATCAAGACATGGAGCTGAGCCCGGAGGCACTACTGTGACATCTCAAGATGACACCCCCCCCCCCCCCCCCCCAAGAATGGTGCTCCACCCGACAGGCCCTGTAGCCCCAGTCCCTGGTGCTCCCTTGCAGGATCTCCCACCAGAGTCGCGACAGGAGCTTGTGAAGAACGCCATCGTGTACTCCTGTGAGCGGCCCTTCACCGCCGCCGCGGTCGAGGTCTCCACAATGATGCTCTTGGAAGTGCAATATGGATGGTCGGCGGAGTTCTGCGGGGCTTCCTTCATGTCGGTCGGCGCGGCTACTCTGGCCTCCACCATCATCTGCACCGTTGCGGTGAGCAGGAAGTGGATCAGAGAATCCTGGCTCTTCCTGGGCTCCACCTTAGTCTCCCTCTCTGGCGTCTTCCTGCTCTTCGACTGGTCGTTTTACGGGGCTTCTGGGGGTGGGTTCCTGCTCTTAGCTGACTCGTTGGTCTACGCCTTCTCGGGCGTCTCCATGGGCATCGCCCAGGGCTGGGCTACCCGGGCAACCATGAAGGGCACGAGTTACGACATCCAGACTTACCGGGTGCAGAATCTCTTATACAGTGAAAGTAACATTCCCAAATTTTTCCAGATTTGAGAGAGCCAATTCCCGAAGCCCAACGCGCCCAAGAGTGAATTCGCAGTCTGTAAGGAGCATCGCTGCAGGCTTGCTCAGCAGGTTCCTAGCCCCCATCTTCACCCGCTTTATCCTGGATTTCGGCGGCCGGAACCTCTACGCCCTGGCTCAGGTGATCCTTAGTAGCTGAATGAGAACACTTTGCACTTCTTCGGGATACTCCACCCCCCTATAGAACTCAAATCGTGCACTTTTTTTTGGGTAGGGGCTTATGAGCTCAGCAAGTAAGGGTCATGTGCACCATGGGATCTTACACGGTTTGGCGCACCGTCTCCCTGGTCTGGCAGGGTGCGAGGCACGGCCAGGAGGAATCCAAGAAGAACGCGAACAACAACGAGCCGACACCGAACACTTACCAAGAGAAGGAGAGGAATGAGAGTACTTAGGACTTCGGGGCGGGGCAAGCGTAGAGATCTGCCTCTCCCCGTTTCACAGCAGCTGACGAATCTCACTCAGAGGGCTCCTGCAGAGATGTGGCCCACAAGTGTCCACAGGTCTTGGAACGAAGCTGATGGGGCCGGAAAAGAAGCTTGTAAGCAACCCTAAGATGTTTGAGCTTTGAGGCCAACTCAGCATCACTTTTTGCTCCCGTATTTTAGGGTTTAGGGTTTAGGGTTTAGGGTTTAGGGTTTAGGGTTTAGGGTTTAGGGCTCACGCTTCGCTCGAAAGAAGGGTCAAGACAAAGATCTCCTGAAATTTGAGACCCACTCGAAGCCACAACCCAGCCCCGAGCACCAGAAGCCCTAGACCCTCCAGGCCCTAGAACCCTGTGACCCTCAACCCCCTCAACGAGACCAAACTCCAAGACCTCACGTCGTTGAGGGCCACTGGGCGAAGAAACCTTCGGCCTCTTCGTCCCCTGGCGATGTAGGCGCGGAGAGCGAGGGGAGGACCAGGGAGAATGAGATTGGGGAGCATCCTGAAGAAAAGCCCTCCAACCTTAGAACCTGAATTCTACGAAGTTTCCTACTCTGGAGGCCATGACGGAAAACGATGTTCAGGCCAAGAGGATGTTACCGTGGATTTTGGTGCGCGCAGTTGGCTATAGGATCATCATATAAGGACACGTTTTGGGGTGCTCGTGCACACGCCCTTTATATGCCGGTGCTTTGATGCTTTGTGGCTGTGATCTTTCAAGTCGGGGCACGAAGCCCATGTGCCCCTGAAAAAGACCGAACATGTCTTCATGATGGGGCGTTTGCTTCGCTTGCTCCCCGGGCTGTGCCTGGGCCTGCTCGCTGATGGGACGGCCGAGGCCTGTGTGGATGATGCAGTTTGTGGGGGTACCAGCTGGCTTCAGGAAACGTACACTCTGGACTCCAGGCTTGCGACAGAGTCCGAGTCCAAGCAGGCGGGGCCACTGACGGACGAGCTCTATGCAGAAGGCTTCTCAGCCGTGACGGTCCCCATCGGCCCTGGCCTGATCCTGTCGATTGTCATATTCATCCTGCTCCTTACAGCCCACGAAGCCTTTGTGGCTGCTGGGGCAAAGCCCCTGCTAGCAAACCACGAGAGGCCCAACAGCATACCGTTGCAATGCACGTTCGCCATGCACTGGCTTATAATGATGGTGAACCTTTCAATGCTTGTGCCGGTGTCTCTGGACTACGCACTGGCCATGGGACACTCTGCTACTGCCAGTGGACTTTTCCTCAGTGCGCCCAAAGTGTTCGCACTGCTTGGCACGATGCTGGGGAAACCCCTCACAAGCGAAGTGAACTGGGACCAGGCATCGCCCGACGTTTGTACCTCGGCTGCCAGGGGTTAGCCTTCTCTGGCAACTTGATCCTGGCATTCTTGATGCAGGCGGCATCCCACTGGAACGATGCGACGAGGCAAACGTGCTTCTGGTGCTTCCTCCTTGTAAACGGCGCAAACCAATTCTTTCAGCTCCTCCCGAGCGTAGGCTTCCAAACCATGTGGAATATCGTCACGCCCAACAGCCAGAAGACGCTCTGGAGCATGATCGCCATCGCGTGTCGGAACTCCGGCTTTATTGTGGGCCCAGTGAGTTTTGCTGCTATCAGCTTCACGGTGCGGAGGGGGCGGGACATATCTCCCATCAGCATGATGAGCTGGTCCTTCGTTGGCCTCGCGATGTTTCAAGCTTTGGCGCCGATGCAGAATTGGGACTTGTTCCCCTGTTCTGGGGTTTGTGTAAGTTTTAGCGACTTTTAGAGTATGTCTACAGGGATCCTTCAAGCCCACGTTGAGCAATGTTAAGCATAAATGGGGACCCTTTCTCCTTGGCCGCTCGTTGGCCGAGGTGCTGACGACCGCGTCGCTTTGCTTACCGACGGAGGTCACGCCTCTGGAGGAGGATGGAAAAGCTGCGAAGGAGGATCAAGACATGGAGCTGAGCCCGGAGGCACGTGTTGTGACATCTCAAGACACCCCCCCCCCCCCCCCCCCAAGAATGGTGCTCCACCCGACAGGCCCTGTAGCCCCAGTCCCTGGTGCTCCCCTGCAGGATCTCCCACCAGAGTCGCGACAGGAGCTTGTGAAGAACGCCATCGTGTACTCCTATGAGCGGACCTTCACCACCGCTGCCGTCGAGGTCTCCACGATGATGCTCTTGGAAGTGCAATATGGATGGTCGGCGGAGTTCTGCGGGGCTGCCTTCATGTCGGTGGGCGCGGCCACTATGGCCGCAACCATCATCTCCACCGTTGCGGTGAGCAGGAAGTGGATCAGAGAATCCTGGCTCTTTATGGGCTCCACCTTAGTCTCCCTCTCTGGCGTCTTCCTGCTCTTCGACTGGCCGTTTTATGGGGCTTCTGGGGGTGGGTTCCTGCTCTTAGCTGACTCGTTGGTCTACGCCTTCTCGGGCGTCTCCATGGGCATCGCCCAGGGCTGGGCTACCCGGGCAACCATGAAGGGCACGAGCTACGACATCCAGACTTACCGGGTGCAGAATCTCTTATACAGTGAAAGTAACATTCCCAAATTTTTCCAGGTTTGAGAGAGCCAATTCCCGAAGCCCAGCGCGCCCAAGAGTTATTAGCAGTCTGTAAGGAGCATCGCTGCGAGCTTGATCAGCAAGTTCCTGGCCCCCATCTTCACCCGCTTTATCCTGGATTTCGGCGGCCGGAACCTCTACGCCCTGGCTCAGGTGATCCTTAGTAGCTGAATGAGTACACTTTGCACTTCTTCGGGATACTCCACCCCCCTATAGAACTCAAAGCGTGCACTTTTTTGGGGTGGGCTTATGAGCTCAGCAAGTAAGGGTCATGTGCACCATGGGATCTTACACGGTTTGGCGCACCGTCTCCCTGGTCTGGCAGGGTGCGAGGCACGGCCAGGAATCCAAGAAGAACGCGAACAACAACGAGCCTACACCGAACACGTGCCAGGGGAAGGAGAGGAATGAGAGTACTTAGGACTTCGGGAAGGGGGGGGGGAGCGCAGAGGTCTGCCTCTTTTCCCCTTTTCACAGCAGCTTCCGACTCTGACTCAGAGGCTCATGGCCCCTGCAGAGATGTGGCCCACAAGTGTCCGCAGGTTTTCGACTGAAGCTGTTGGGGACGGAAAAGGGAGCTTTCTAAGCAAGCAGCAGACTGGGGGGCCTCAAGCATGGGGGAAGTTGCAACATCCACACATGTTGCCCTAAACCCTAAACCCTAAACCCTAAACCCTAAACCCTAAACCCTAAACCCTAAACCCTAAACCCTAAACCCTAAACCCTAAACCCTAAACCCTAAACCCTAAACCCTAAACCCTAAACCCTAAACCCTAAACCCTATGCATCTCTACTCCGAGAGTTGCCACAGAAAATGATTGAACAAAAACAGCTACTTTGAGTACCCCCCTAAACCCAAACCCTAAACCCTGAACCCTAAACCCTGAAACCCTAACCCCCCCCCCCCCCGCCCCCCTCCAAAGGCAAACCTACCTCGAGTACCCCTGAACCCTAAGCCCCCAAAAACACCCCTGAACCCTAAACCCTAAACCCGGAACCCCCCCAAAAAGAAAACATACTCTGGGCACCCCCCCCCCCCCCCTGCCCGCCTACCCTCTGCAACCCCCAAGCCCGAGCAACTCGACGAGGCAAGCTGCTGCCACGCCTGTCGCCTCTCTAAGTCCGGGCCCGGGGTCTCGGGTTGGTTTAGGGTTTAGGGTTTAGGGTTTAGGGTTTAGGGTTTAGGGTTTAGGGTTTAGGGTTTAGGGTTTAGGGTTTAGGGTTTAGGGTTTTGGGCTTCAGGGCTTTAGGGCTTCAGGGCTTTAGGGCTTTAGGGCTTCAGGGGCTTTAGGGCTTTAGGGCTTTAGGGCTTGAGGGCTTTAGGGCTTTGGGGCTTTAGGGCTTTAGGGCTTTGGGGCTTTAGGTCTTTGGGGTTTGGGGCTTTGGGCTTCATTGTTTTGGGTTTAGGGCTTTTGGGTTTAGGGTTTGGGGCTTTAGGCTTTAGGCTTTAGGGTTTGGGGGCCTTTGGTTTTTAGGGATTTTGGGGGTTTTGGTGTCTTATCATACAGGTGCAATAGGCACCTCACCAAGATGGTCTTGATCACCAGCCTAAGCCCTGAAACCCTAAACCCCTAAACCCCCAAACCCCTGAACCCCTAAACCCCCAAACCCCTAAACCCCTAAACCCCTAAACCCCTGAACCCCTGAACCCCTAAACCCCTGAACCCCTGAACCCCTAAACCCCTAAACCCCTAGACCCCTGAACCCCTAAAAACCCCTAAACCCCTAGACCCCTAAACCCCTAAACCCGGCTGCAGCCGGCTCGAGCTTCAACACGTCCAGGGCGGCCGGCAGCGCTCGAGCCCCCAGTGCAGTCGTTTCTCATGCTCCAGGATCTTTTCTGGAGTTGTCTCCTGGCTGCTGCAACTCAAGGGCATGGGCTAGTGCAGTTCCCTGAGACTTTGCCCGGGAAGCAGAGAGTGAGCGGCCGTCGCCAGGGTCCTTGGCCGAGGGGCGAGTCCTTTGATGGAAGTGGCAAGCTCTTCTGCCCTTGCAGCTGGGCGGCTTTTGCAGCCTGAGCTCTCTCTCTCTCTCTCTCTCTCTCTCTCTTCCTCTTCTCTTTTTCTGTCATGTTTCTACGGTCTTGGGTTCGTTTTTCAGAAGTGCCTTCTTTTCCGTTTCGGCATCTGACTCTTCCTAGGTAGCAGCCAGCTGGAAATTGTTGGGCGGCACCAGGAGCTGGTGGCAGAAGATGGCGGCTGTGGCGGGGTGGCCTTTGACTTCCAGGCTACTTGCTTAAGAACCCCCCAAAAAAGTGAGAATAATAAATAATCCTTAGATTACCCTTATAAGGAAGAATGTTTTTTTTTTTTTTTTTCATTTTTTGTGGGGTTCTTGAGCAGTTGGTAGCAGGGTGTTGAAATCCACGCCCGCTTCAACGGCACGTCCTGGGCAGAAGTGGTGATGTCGCAGGCGGGCGCGAACCCACTGCTGTACAAAGCCAACTTCTTCAACGTATACGTCAACTCGAGCCTTTTTAGGGGTACTTGGAAACCATTCTTAGTTTTTGGCTACTAGAATCCCTAAGCAACAGCTAGAGTTACTGTTTGTCAGGGTGCCAAGTTCTGTATAGGAACCTCACAAGTTCCTTCAACACCAGCTTCTGGATGTCCCAGGGCATAGTGGCCGTCCCGCTCTTCGCAGGTTTAGACCCCGATGAAGCCTACGACGTGGTCATTGTGAAGAACCTTGGGAACCAAATGAACCCAAAAATCCGGGGTCTCGTAGACCCCATATAGACCCCTACTACTACTACTACTACTACTACTACTACTACTACTACTACTACTACTACTACTACTACTACTACTACTACTACTACTACTACTACTACTACTGCTACTGCTACTGCTACTACTACTACTACTACTACTGCTACTGCTACTACTACTACTACTACTACTACTACTACTACTACTACTACTACTACTACTACTACTACTACTACTACTACTACTACTACTACTACTACTACTACTACTACTACTACTTCGTCAATTCCTATGAAGGTATATGAGCCCCAAACCCTTTTGAACAATCATCTGGTTCCCCGCCCTCAAGGAATACCGAGCCTCAGTTCAGTGAGCCCTGAACCGAATGAACACCAAAATCGTATAGACCCCATGCTATATATTTCCGATCAACGTAACGTATATGAGCCCTAAAACCGTTTAGGGCAATTGGTTACGACCAGTTTGGGCTTGAGTGTCCAATATGAAAAGAAGTACGATTTGTTGCCACCAGTTTGTGCTTGATCGTCAAAGATGGGAAGAAGCAATTTGTTGCCACCAGTTTGTAAGCCTAAACCCGACACCCTAAAGCCTAAGCCCAAAAAATTGTAGATCAAAGATAGATCTTGAAGAAACTTGGATTGTTTACTTACTTGTAAGGTCTTCGGTGCAGGATCGGAGATAGGTCGATCTTGAAGAAACTTGTGTTGCTTACTTAATTGTAAGGCCTTCGGTGGGTCGGTATCTGTGTGAGGCATGGCAAGAAGTACGATTTGTTTGCTTGGTTGCCAAAGATGAGAAGAAGTACGATTTTGTTGCCAGCAGTTTGTGCTTGAGTGTCCAAGATGAAGGAACTACGATTTGTTGCCGCTAGTTCGTGTGTGATTGTCAAAGATGGGAGGAAGTACGATTTGTTGCCACCAGTTTGTGATTGATACTCTAAGCCTTAAACCCAAAACCCCAAACCCTAAACCCAAAACCCCAGACCGTTTGATAAAGCAGTCAGGTTGGTCGGCCCAAATCAGGCGATACATTTAGTAAAGTAGTCAGTTTTGGCGACCAAAACAAGCCTAACCTCGACACCTTAAACCCTAAGGGTTGTTTACTTAATTGTAAGGTCTTGCGTGGGTCGAGGGTTAAGGATCGGAGATAGGTCGAACTTGAAGAAACTTGTGGTCTTCGGTGGTCGGTATCTGTGTGAGGCATGGCAAGATGCACGATTTGTTGCCAGCAGTTTGTGCTTGATTGTCACGGTTTGTTGCCAGCGGTTGGTGCTGATTGTCAAAGATGGGAAGAAGTACGATTTGTTGCCACCAGTTTGAGCTTGATTGTCAAAGATGGGAAGAACGAATGGTTGCCACCGGTTTGTGCTTGATACCCTAAGCCCTAAACCCTAAATAAACCCTCCAAACCCTAAACCCAAAACCCTAAACCATTTGATACAGCAGTCAGTTTGGCTGACCCAAACCGGGCGACTCAATTAGCAAAGTAGCACCACTATATTTCCTATGAAGGTATATGAACCCTAAACCCTCGTTAGGGATCATGTGAGGAATACCGAGCCTCAGTTCAGTGAGCCCTACGTCGCCTCGAATTTCCTCACGCTGCACGGGTTCCGAGGCTCCGAGGAGGCGCAGCTGGAAGAGGTTCCGGCGCTGCCAGAGCGGAGAATTGAGACATGGCACCCCTTTATGAGGGGTCCCTTTAACGGGGGTTCTATATTCTATTTGGTGTATAAAAAGGGGTTTAGGGTTTAGGACCCCTTCCAGGGATTCTATATTCTATTTGGGGGAAAAAAAAAAGCGGTACCCCTGTTTTGGGGAAATACTCAGTTGAGTCATGGGGGCGGTCGTCGGAAGCTGGTTTTTGCTGCCGTGCGGTGCACGCCGCGCCAAGTTCTAACACCCTCGGAATCATTCTTGGTGGCAGTAGCCTAATCCTTAAACCTAAACCCTAAACCCTAGACCCTAGACCCTAGACCGTGCCACACAGCCCTCAACGGTCGATCCCAGGAGTTCTTGGGCGACAGCATCGCCGCCGGGTTCTGCAACAATGCCAACCCCTGCCTCATTGCTCCGACTTTTTGAAACATGTTTTGCTTTTGGGGACTGGGGTTTGGGGTTTAGGGTTTAGGGTTTGGGGTTTAGGGTTAAGGGTTTAGGGTTTAGGGTGTGAGTACGATAACTTGGTGGCCCAGTGGTACCCTTTACCTTTTTTTGGTTCTGGGTTCCCTTATAAAGTAACCAACCCCAAAAAGGGGTGCCGTTATTTTATCATGGTTACTGGGCTACCAAGTGCGAGTACGCATTTAGTAGCAGCAGCTGTAGCAATAGAAATGGGCCTAGTCTCGTGGAGTTTACTGAACCGTTCTATCTTGTGGTGTGCAAGTAATTGTTGGTTCTGAGGCGGGGTCCTTAAACCCCAAACCCTAAACCCTAAACCCTAAACCCTGAGGTCCTCCTTACGACTAAGGCCTGCCAAGAAATTCGAGCATCTGTTCCCCCAGCAACCAGTGGTTCAATGAGTCCTGGCCGAGCTTGATCTGCAAAGGACTCGGTGCGCAGTGCCGAGGCTCCTAGGTGCTGGGGTTTAGGGTTTAGGGTTTAGGGTTTTGGGTTTAGGGTTTAGGGTTTAGGGTTTAGGGTTTAGGGTTTAGGGTTTAGGGTTTAGGGCTAGGGTTTGGGGTTTAGGGTTTAGGGTGTAGGGTTGGCGTTCCTTTTGTTTCACCACTCCCCTGTTGGCGCCCCACTGAACCCTCGACTTCCAGCTTTCTTGTGGCCATAGATACCATTGCTGCTGCGAACGCAGCTTGCAACGGTTGCTTTTGCTTTGGCAGGGACTGCTAAACCCAAAACCCTTAGCTATAGACACTAAACCCTAGTTTTTGATTTGGGGGTCTGCGACAAAAAGGGACCCCTCATATAGACCCGCAAATAGTAAAAAACTCCCTTCTAGTAAGGACCCCAATAAGTGGCCCCCGAATTTCGTAAAGCCCAATCTGGTAGGGACCACCCAGGTGTCATACTGCAGCCTGGAGCGGACTGGGTATGGCGGCCAACTGTTGCGGAGGATACACTCTGACGCTTGGTACATCTGTCTCAGCAGTTTGGGATATGGGCATTTCCCCAAATAGGGGACCCCCCAAAAGGGCACCCCTATTTTCGTAAGCCCCCCCAAACTCTCTAAACCCCAAGCCCAAACACTCTCAAACTCAAAAAGCCCTAAACGCAACCCTTAATGCTAAACTCCCGAAACCCTGAACTCCCTAAACCCTAAAGCCCTAGTTTCCCCAAAACCCCTAAACCCTACATTCCCTATACCCGGAAACTCCCTCAATCCGCTAGAACCCCTAAAGTTTTGGTTTCCCTAAACTGCCCTAAACCCCCTAAACCCTAAATTCCCTCACCTAAACACTGAGGATGTCCACGGTCTGGCTTCGTACAGTGGGAAGCCTCGAGTCCTTAAACCAGCTGATGCCCTTTCAGACTCCCGAAGACGCTGGGACCTGGGCTCCGGAAGCAGGGTTTCGGGTTTAGGGGTTTAGGGTTTAGGGTTCAGGGTTTAGGGTGTAGGGGTTTAAGGCTCCGGAAGCAGGGTTTGGGGTTTGGGGTTTAGGGTTTAGGGTTCAGGGTTTAGGGTTGAGGGTTTAGGGTGTAGGGGTTTAGGGTTTTAGGGTTTAGGGTCTTGACCCCGCAGCAGTTCCCAGAAGCTGTCGATGATCGTCTTGGCGCGCTTGTTGTTTAAGTGTTACAGCAGCAAAAGGTTCTTAAGTCCGAAGACTAAGCCCTAAACCCTAAACCCTAAACCCTAATTGACCCCTAAACCCCAAACCCCAAACCCTAAACCCAAGCAGTGGATGCTTTGCTCACTGCCACTTTGGGCTGAAAGTCGGTGCCCAGGACAACCTCTGGGATTTTTCCCGATGGGTGCCTGATGCCGTGGTCATCAACTTGGGCACGAGCTCTGGGGTGCCTATAGCATGTTGTCTAGGTAGGCCAAACGGTTGTTGTGCCCTATCAGGCCCCTTAACCCTAAACCCTAAACCCTAAACCCTAAACCCTAAACCCTAAACCCTAAACCCTCTTAAAGTGCTAAAGGCCCTGATCCCTAGAGCCCCCCAGAGCCCTGAACCACAACAAGGATGGCCCTTAAAGCCCTCTGAAAAAATATTCCTGAATATGATCCCCTTAAACCCTAAACCCTAAACCCTAAACCCTAAACCCTAAACCCTAAACCCTAAACCCTAAACCCTAGAGGGTTCTAAGGGTTGAACTTTGCAGGAACGACCACTTCCAGTGGCCTGTGGTGGTGCCTGCCTTCAATGCAACCTATTTGCAGCTCTTGCTGCTGGCTGCGAGGTCCTATGGGCCCAAGACCCTTCCCCGGATTTTTTGGCACATGTTTTTAATCTTTTGGGGTACGAGAATTCCTAAGAAACAGCTAAAGTTCAATATTCTGCTAGGGTTCCAGGATCAGTATAGGACCCACTTCTTCCTGGCATGTGGGCCCATGACGGACGCCTACTGTGACAACGTCTTCTGGGTCATTGACCAAGCCCGAGAATCTTGGTGTTTCGGTGAGTAGCCTTACATTCTAGATGCTCTTATACACTGGCTTTCTTACTTGCAAGCACTAGGAAGTGCGAAGCTTTCTAAACCCCAAAACCCAACCCTAAACCCTAAACCCTAGACCCTAGACCCTAAACCCTAAACCCTACACCCTAAACCCTAAACCCTGAACCCTAAACCCAGGAAGTGCTTCCCAAGCTGAAAGTCTCCTTCCTCGACCAGCGGCCCTTTCTGAACGGCAGCTTTGGCCCGCGCTGCGGCTACCATCCCTCAGTGGAGGCGGCTGGGGTTTAGGGTTTAGGGTTTAGGGTTTCGGGTTTCGGGTTTAGGGTTTAGGGTTTAGGCTTTATTGCTTCGGGTTTGGAGTTGTTCAACTCTTTCAGGCCAGGGTCTTACCGTGACTTGCAACATCAGGTCGACTCTGCCATGGCCGAAGCTGCAATTCCCATCATTCAAGAGGCTTTGAACTGGCAGTGAGGTTCGCTAAACTACGGGGGGCCCCCTTTCCGGGGATACATACACATAGTACCATGTATAGGGCACCCCAGAAAGGCCCCGAGACTGTTGGAGAATCCCCCCCCTCCGTACGAATGGTACAAGCCCATGGTGCCTGGCACCGTCGCAGCAAATAGCAGCACACTTTAAGAATCTATTGCCCACCGCACCCTTTTGACTCGCGGCACCATGTACAGCACCATGAAGCCCGCAGAGTTCCGCACAGTGTACAGTGGCCACAAGCCATGCGCAGCTTTTGCAAGACGACGGCCATGCCCTGTAAAGTTGTGATGGGAGTGCTCCTGGCTGTGGATTGTCACCGGAGTCGAAAGCTTGTTGCGGGGTCTTGAGATGCGGAAGGGATCTGCAGAACCAGATGATCAGCACTCGCTGGCTCCCTTTGATTAACTCATGGTAGAGTTGAGCCTGCCCAAAAACCCCCAGCAGAAAAATTCCCTCAGCTAATCTGAGCTGCCACACTGCCAAGCTGTCCTCTACCTGCCCACGCTGTACATGAATCCAAAGAGAGAGATGGATGGTTCAGGCCGCGGGATTTGGTGGTTTTTTTGGGGGTCTTGGGTGTGGAGCGAGACGTCAGCAAGCCTGTTGCTAAAAGGCTCAGAAGGTAAAGAGTTAACAAGAACCCCTAACCCTAAACCCTAAAACGCCTCGTACACCCTCAACCCCAAAAACCTCTTAAACCCTAAACCCCAAAAACCCTCTTAGACCCTAAGCTCTCAAAAGACCTCGTAAGCCTTAAAAGACTCTGAAACCCTACACCCCTAAACCTGGTACCCTAAACCCTAAACCCCTCAATGAACCCTTGTCTCTTCTCAAGGTCCTCTCCACATGGAATCGGTACAACCTCCGAGGCCCTGCATGGGTGGAAAGGGTTTGAAGGGTTTGAAGGGGGCTTGAAGGATTTTCAGGGTTTAAAGGGTGTTAAGCATGCTTGAAGGGCTTGAAGGGCTTTGAGGGCGCAAAGGGGTTTCAAGGGTTTCAAGGGCTTTGAGGGCGTTAAGGGTTTAAAGGGTGTTCTGACTCTTGGACTGAGGGCTTTCGAGCTGCTAGCTTTGTGGATCTGCGGGTAGAGTATTGAGAGCGGATTTCGGGCTGAAAGGCAAAAAATGCCGAAGCGACTTCGACTTCAGGGGCGCCAACCAAAATAGCTGCGAGCCGCGTTGAGTCAGAATGTCCCGTTCGAATCTATCGGTCCCTGTCTCTCAAACCGCCTTAGGGCGTTTAGGGGGGTTCAGGGAGTTTAGAGGGGATTTAAGGGTTTAGGGAGTGCAAAACACCCACGAGTAAGGATGTACTGAGCCATCGACGAAAAGCGCACTTTCCGCACAAGATGCACGTAGACCCGGGTTTAGGGTTTAGGGTTTAGGGTTTATTGTTTAGGGTCTATTTTGCTCGTAGAAATGGCGTGGCCTCAAGTATCCCAAGACGCAGATGGACCAGCTCGGCTGGCAAGTCGGGCGTCCTTCTTCGCACACGCTACTGCACACATCGTGTCCGAGATCACAAAGGAGGTCTCTCAACCCCCAGTATACTGAACCCAGATCAAACGCCCCAAGTTAGGCTAAACCCTAAACGCCAAACCCCAAACCCTAAACCCTAAACCCTCAACCCTCAACCCTAAACCCTAAACCCTAAACCCTAAACCCTAAACCCTAAACCGGAACTGTCCAACCCTCGGCAAACAAGATCTGCTCTGCGGCTGATGAAGGCCAACGGCTGGGCGGAAGCACCGTGGCAAACAAGGCCGGGAGAGGCTTCATGGACAGTTTAGGGTTTGGGGGTTAAACGGTATTTTCGGGTTTTTGGGTTTGGGGCGTGCGGGCTCGGGTCAACATCTGTGAGGGGAACCTTGCAGGATCCCACCTTTGGGGGTCAAATCAGCCCTAAAAATGAAGGTCGTATACCCTATACTACTATAATCCCTATGAAGGTATACAAACCATAAACTCTTCCAGGGCTATCTTGGTCCGCAAGGAACAGGCGCCTCCGTGAAACGCGGGGCCGTTCAGGGTAAGGACCACCTAAAGGCATCAGTTTGGGGGTCGCTTCTGTGCTCAGGCCCTTGAGTGGGTCACTGCACGCCTTAGGCATGGAAGCATGCTTCCTTACATTCAACCCCTAACCCTAAACCCTAGACCCTAAGCCCTAAGCCCTAAACCCTAGACCCTAGACCCTAAACCCTAAACCCTAAACCCTAAGCCCTAAGCCCTAAACCAAAACTCCTCAACCTGGACATATTCCTGACCAGCCACAGGTCCCGTGTGGAGCAGGCCATCCCGCAGCGCGAGTCTTGTGCAACGTGCCCTTGAGTGCCTGTGCCTGCAGCGGTGTGCGCCGATGCTTTCGTCGATGCCTGCTTGTGATCTCAAGAGGGCATGAAACCCCGTGTGCCCCATTCGTAAACCGAACCGAACTTCATAATGCTGAGGCGTAGTTTGCTACTCTTGCTGACAGAGCTCTCGACAGAGTCCTCGATAGAGTCGAGGGAGTCGGGGCCACTGACGGACGAACTCTTCGCCCGTGGTTTCTCAGCCGTGACGGTCCCCATCGGCCCTGGCGTGCTTCTGGTGATCGTCATCTTCATCGTGCTCCTTGCAGCCCACGAAGCCTTTGTGGCTTCTGGGGCAAAGCCGCTGCTGGCAAACCACGAGAAGCCCAACAGCCTGCCGTTGCAGTGCGCGTTTGCGATAAATTGGCTCCTCATGATGGTGAACCTTTCAATGCTTGTACCAGTGTCTCTGGATTACGCACTGGCCATGGGACACTCTGCTACTGCCAGTGGAGCTTTCCTCAGCGCGCCCATGCTTTTTGCCGTGCTTGGCACGATGCTGGGGAGACGCCTCACAAGCGAAGTGAACTGGGACCAGCCATTCGCCCGACGTGTGCTTTTGGGCAGCCATGGTTTATCTTTCACCGGCACCCTGATCCTGGCATTCTTGATGCAGGCGGCATCCCACTGGAACGATGCGACGAGGAAAGCATCCTTCTGGTGCTTCTTCTTTGCACACGGTGTGAACCAATTCTTCAACGCCCTCCCGATCGTGAGCTGGGCCACCATGTGGAACGTTGTGACGCCCAACAGCCAGAAGACCCTCTGGAGCATGATCGCCATCGCGTGTCGTAACTGTGGCTTCATCGTGGGCCCAGTGTGCTTCGCTGCTATCAGTTACTTGGTGCGGAGGGGGCGCGACATCTCTCCGATCAGCATGATGGGCTGGTCCTTTGTTGGGCTCGCGACGTTTCAAGCTTTGCTTCTGACGGCTGGGTCCCTCTGCTTGCCGACCGTAGTCTCTCCTCCTGAGGAGGATGAAAACGCCGCGGCGGAGGATCTGGATGTCGAGCTGAGCCCAGAGGATCAGCCTGCCACATCCCAAACCATCCCCAGACTGGCCCAGAATCCTGGGCCCCCATGCCTTTCCAAATATATGCAGTCGCTAGTACTTGGAACCAAGGGAAGGTAAAAAGTAGGTTTGGGGGTTCTTAGCAGTATAAACGACATCGAGCCTCGGCAAAGTGCAGGACCTCCCGCCAGAGTCGCGGCAGGAAATGGTGAGGAACATCATCATCTACAGCTATGAGCGGCCCTTCACCGTCGCCGCCATCGAGGTCTCCACAATGATGCTCTTGGAAGTGCAATATGGGTGGTCGAAAGAGTCCTGTGGAGCTTCCTTCATGACGGTGGGCGCGGCCACTATGGCCACCACCATCATCTCCACCGTTGTGGTGAGCAGGAAGTGGATCAGAGAATCCTGGCTCTTCCTGGGCTCCACCTTAATCTCCCTTTTTGGCATCGTCCTGCTCTTTGACTTTAGGCTGCCAGGGGCTTTGGGAGGTGGTTGGACCCTGCTCTTGGCTGACTCCTTGGTCTACGCCTTCTCCGGCGTCTCCAACGGCATCGCACAGGGCTGGGCCTCCCGAGCGGCCATGAAGGGCACGAGCTACGACATCCAGACCTACCGGGCACAGAAGCTCATACTCATACTGTGAGCTCAAATTTAAATTCTTGCATGTCTCAAACCAATCACCTACGGTGCCGTAAGCTCGTTTTTGCTTATATATATATATATGTAGGTAAAACCTGTTAAGCTCCTCGTCCCCTCCTGAAGCCTTGAAGGAACGTGGCTGCGCTCCAGATCACCAGGTTCCTGGTCCCCATCTTCACCCGCTTTGTCGTGGACTACGGAGGCCGGAACACCTACGCCCTGGTTCAGCTGCTCATGTGCGCCCTGGGCACCTCCACCGTCTGGCGCACCGTGAGCCTTGTCTGGCGGGGGGTGAAGCACCATCACAAGAAGTCAAAGAGCGAGCCTGTATAGAACACCTGCCAGATAAAGGTGGCTGCATGCAAATTTGCAGGAGAACTACAAGTTTCGGGACAGTGACTGCTGCCTATGATGAGACTCGAGCTGCACTGTGTCACATTGGCGATGCTCCCACCCAGGGGGAGTTATTTCATATACCTCGTCACGGTTGCTGAGGGCTCTCCTCGCTCCGGGCGCTGTCGGTTCATCCGCGCGCGCGTTTCACTGGTCCTTGCTCTCGTGACGGTGGATGGAATTTCACCTACAGCTGTCAAGAGCGCTGAGGTTTTTTCTTCGCTCTGTAGATAGCCGGGCTCTTTGAGCTTGCTCCTGACCATGCGCCCCAAGGGCACCGGGCGGCTGCCCGCGTCCTCAAAGTCAAAAAGTCCTTAAGGGCCTGCGCCTTGCAGTGGTGGCCCACCAGCGTCCGCAAAGTCACGCTAGGCTGCTGAAGACGGACGAGGACCTCGCGCAAAAGCAGGCGAGCAAGCTCCTTTTAAGCAGGATCCTCTGGGCGATCCGAACTCAAGAAGCGCTCCGCTTTGCCCAGTATATGCTTTCTGCCATGTTTGAGGGGTCCCAAAAACCCTAAGGCCCTTGGCTGCCATGGAGGACTCAACTTGGTGCCTCCAGGCAGAGCACCCGAAAGGTTTCGAGGTTTTTCGGCTTTCTGGGAGTAGGTTTTAAGGGTCTTGTGAGTGATCTTCGCGGGGGGTGCGGGCGTTAGGGCCTTTTGAGTTTAGCCAAGACACAAGTTGAGGCGTTTCTGCCGCAGTTGTTTTTGTTTTTTTTGGGGCGTGCCTTATTTGCAGAGGAAGACTTTCCTCCCAAGAGGCGATTCTGTAAACTGGGTCCGTGATCAGTGCTCATCCTATAGGCATTTAAGCAGACTCCCAAGCCTCCCTGGACGCATTCCTGACAAGCCACAGGTCCCCAGTTGTGTGAGACTTCTGCAACTTGCCCCTGTGCTTGCGCCTTCATGCAGCGGTGTGCGCCGATGCTTTCGTCGCCTGCTTGTGATCTCAAGCCAGAGGGCATGAAACCCCGTGTGCCCCATTCGTAAACCGAACCGAACTTCATGATGCTGAGGCGTAGTTTGCTACTCTTGCTGACAGAGCTCTCGACAGAGTCCTCGATAGAGTCGAGGGAGTCGGGGCCACTGACGGACGAACTCTTCGCCCGCGGCTTCTCAGCCGTGACGGTCCCCATCGGCCCTGGCGTGCTTCTGGTGATCGTCATCTTCATCGTGCTCCTTGCAGGCCACGAAGCCTTTGTGGCTTCTGGGGCAAAGCCGCTGCTGGCAAACCACGAGAAGCCCAACAGCCTGCCGTTGCAGTGCGCGTTTGCGATACATTGGCTCCTCATGCTGGTGAACCTTTCAATGCTTGTACCGGTGTCTCTGGACTACGCGCTGGCCATGGGACACTCTGCTACTGCCAGCGGAGCTTTCCTGAGTGTCCCCATGCTTTTTGCCGTGCTTGGCACGATGCTAGGGAAACCCCTCACAAGCGAAGTGAACTGGGACCAGCCGTTCGCCCGACGTTTGTTTCTGGGCTGCCATGTGTTCGCGTTTACTGGTGCCCTGGTCCTGGCATTCTTGATGCAAGCGGCATCCCAATGGAACGATGCGACGAGGAAAACATCCTTCTGGGGCTTCCTCCTTGTCAGCGGTGTAAACGAATTCTTCAACGCCCTCCCGATGGTGGGCTTGAACACCATGTGGAACGTCGTCACGCCCAACAGCCAGAAGACGCTCTGGAGCATGATCGCCAGCGCATGTCGGAACTCCGGATTCATCGTGGGCCCGGCGTGTTTCGCTGCTATCAGCTGCTTGGGGCGGAGGGGGCGCGACATTTCTCCCATCAGCATGATGGGCTGGTCCTTTGTTGGGCTCGCGATGTTTCACGCTTTGCTTCTGATGGCTGGGTCCCTCTGCTTGCCGACGGTGGTCTCTCCTCCTGAGGAGGATGAAAACGCCGCGGCTGAGGATCTGGATGTGGAGCTGAGCCCAGAGGATCATCCTGCCACATCCCAAACCATCCCCAGAATGACCCAGAATCCTGAACTAGACTGTTGAATCAGGCTCCCCATGTTTCAAGAACCCGAAGGCATGTTTGGTTTCCAGGTTGTGCCTAATAGAAGCAATCGGTAGTACTTGGAACCAAGGGAAAGCAAACGTAGGTTGGGCGACAGCAAACCTCGGCAAAGCGCAGGACCTCCCGCCAGAGTCGCGGCAGGAAATGGTGAGGAACATCATCATCTACTGCTATGAGCGGCCTTTCACCGTCTCCGCCATCGAGGTCTCCACGATGATGCTCTTGGAAGTGCAATATGGGTGGTCGAAAGAGTTCTGTGGAGCTTCCTTCATGGCGGTCGGCGCGGCCACTTTGGCCACCACCATCATCTCCACCTTTGTGGTGAGCAGGAAGTGGATCAGAGAATCCTGGCTCTTCCTGGGCTCCACCTTAATCTCCCTCTCTGGCGTTTTCCTGCTCTTTGACTTTAGGCTGCCAGGGGCTTTGGGAGGTGGCTGGACCCTGCTCTTGGCTGACTCCTTGGTCTACGCCTTCTCCGGCGTCTCCATGGGCCTCGCCCAAGGCTGGGCTGGACGTGCGGCCATGAAGGGCACGAGCTTCGACATCCAGACATACCGGATGCGGAGTCTCAGCTTCTTCTGAATGATCGTACGTTTCCTAACCGATCACTACGCCTGGTACGGTACAAGCCTTTTTTGCCTCCCTTTTTTTGAACCTCCTTCGTCTTGCATGAGGAGTGTGGGCGCGATCCAGATCACCAGGTTCCTGGTCCCCATCTTCACCCGCTTTGTCGTGGACTACGGAGGCCGGAACACCTACGCCCTGGTTCAGCTGCTCATGTGCGCCCTGGGCACCTCCACCGTCTGGCGCACCGTGAGCCTTGTCTGGCGGGGTCGCAGGAATTCAAAGAGCGAGCCTGTCTAGAATCTCTGGCTCCTTGGTGGGTTTAGGGTTTAGGGTTAGGGTTTAGGGTTTAGGGTTTAGGGTTTAGGGTTTAGGGTTTAGGGTTTAGGGTTTAGGGTTTAGGGTTTAGGGTTTAGGGTTTAGGGTCAAGAGTCAATCTGCTGAGAAGGACTGGCCCTCCTGCAGGGAGAGGTGGAAAGCCGGACCAGCTTCCTTGGGTCGTCCTGAATCATGAAGCCCTGTGGCTGAAATCAGGCCATGATTTTTAGGCAACACCCCTTAAGGGGATTTGGACTGCCGAAGATGAGGAAGAAGTGCACTACTCGGATGTTTCGAAACGGGTTTTTTTTTGCTTGTTTGGAGCCACGCCGGCTCTGACTGGAAGGTATCATGTAGGGGTCGGAAAAGAGTACTGATAGTATTCCCTTTACAGTCCCTTTGTAATGATACCTACAAGAACCCCCCTGAAACCCTAGTGTAATCATTAAGGCCCTTATATTGGATAATTTTGTAGTTTACGAGTTCGAGCCATTTAATTCTAGGGGGTTTAAGGTTCCCTGCTCCGCGTGTCTAGCTGGAGGAGTCAAATTGGTGGAAGAGATTGCCTGCAGGGCTTCAGGTAATGAAGGGCATAGGGCTTCCGATAGTTTAGGGCTTGGGACTTCAGGTAGTTTAAGAATACAGGAATGCTCGGGTTGAGGATTTCGGCGGAGGCCTGCGACACTAAGGCACCCCAAACAAAGGGAACAAGTTGAACATCCTAGGATCTCGGGTACTATGGGCCCTTGTTCCCTTTGCTTAGGGTTCTAGGGTCTCGGGTCTAGGGTCTAGGGTTTAGGGTTTTTTGTTCTAGGGTAACTAGGTCCCCAGAGTAGGCCCTTATTATCTTCCTTCGGCGGTTGTAGCCGCCCCGAATTGTAGTGCTTGTATCCTGTCTAGTTTGCTTCACGGGGTTTTCTCCGCTCCAGGCAAGTGCCACATTCGCGGCGCGACTTCTACGGCGACGCGAGAGCAGCATGCTCAGCTGTGAGCCGGTCCTGCTTCGGATGTGTGTGAACATCGCATTCGGTGCCGCTTTTCGGTTGTCAAGCTCCAAACTCCTGAGGCGAAATCGTAGTTTTTCCTTCAAGCTACACGGTGTCGGTCCCCTGGTCCTCAAAAAGCAACTCGGAGATGCGAAGCTTCAATCCCTGATGCAAAACTCGTTGCATGAGCTCAAAGTCAGATATTGGCGGGATGCCTCGTTTGAAACCACCCTAAACCCAGCCCCAAAACACTTGAGCCATGGCGGCCAAGGACTGCTCCAAGAGATTGAGGAGCCCCGTGGAGGCTCCCCTGGCACGGCTCTGAGGGTATCGGGGAAGGGGGGGGGGAGGTGAGTTTGGGGAGGAGGAGACCAAGTTTAGCAGAATCTGTCGGCCTACGTCCCCTAAACCCTAAACCCCAAAACCCCAAACCCTCAATCCTAAACCCCAAAACCCCAAAACCCTAAACCCTGAAACCCTAAACCCTAAACCCTCAGCCGTCATCGGCCTCCCTTCTGGGAGCCCCCACCTCAGCCCGCAGAAGAAGCTCCGGATGCCAGGCGAACTTGCGGGAGAAGGACGTTGCGGAGGTCGTGACCTTGGCCCACCGGGTCCCTAAGCCCTAAGCACTAAGCCTTATAAACCCTCAACCCTAAACCCTGAACCCTGAACCTTAAACCTTAAACCCTCTAAACCCTACACCCTACACCCCAAACCCTAAACCCTAAACCCTAAACCCTAAACCCTAAACCCTAAACCCTAAACCCTAAACCCTAAGCACGGCTCCGAAGTTGGCAGCGGCTTTTCCAGTATCCCCCACACCAAAGAAGCTGCGACAGGGCAACTGCTCTGAACAAGAACAAGCAGGGGTTTAGGGTTTAGGGCTAGGGTTTAGGGCTTTGGGTTCTGGGTTTTGGGTTCTGGGTTTTGGGCTTTAGGGTTTAGGGTTTAGGGTCTCGGGTTCAGGGTTTAGGGTTTAGGTTTGAGCATAAGTTTTTACTACACGTATTCTTGATCGTCATCCTTCTCATTGAGTATCATCCTTACAGGGCACCCACACCTGCCCCAAAGAGCGCGAGTCTGCACAAACCCCCCAAACCTCCTAGGTAGGATAAGGGGGGCCCTTAAAAGGGAACCCCTTCTTAACCCTCTTCTGGCTCTCTTAAACAGGGACCTTATTCAGAGGGTCTATATCCCCAAGGGGCCCCCTAATCCTATCCCCTAAAACCCAAACCCAAACAACCCAAAACCGATAAGAAGGCTTGTCAAGCTTTGCGATTTCGACAATGGGAGCCCCTTGTTGCGAGTTCTTATAACAAAGGGTTCATCGCATTTCGGGGTCTGTAAGGGGCACTCCCCTATTTTGGGAAATGCCCTGATTATTGCCCTGAGACCCTGCTAAAAAAGGCCCTCAAGGGTTTCGGATGTTTAGGCAGATTGGGCTGGAGCCAACTGAGCCTCGAGAGGAGTTTGGTCTTCATCCGAAATCTTTCTCACGGGCGTTTCACCTTTTGAAGTTGTCGCTTCTTCGGCGAGTCAGCTTGATGCCATGAGCTGCTGTCAGCGAGAGCAATGCGATGCTCACGAGTTGGCGAATCCTTGGTCTTCTTGGTGCCCAGTGACAGATCCTGAAGCCCAGTTCGATGAGGATCACGACAGGCAATCATGTGGCTCCGGTGAATCATATCAAGGTCTCAGTGGAATGCAGATCGCCAGGACCAGTTGGAGCTTCCCAGCCCTTAGATGATCTGGGATAGTCTGGAAGAATTACAGCATTACCTGAACTTTGTGGGTCATTCGGTGTGTTTTGCTCAAGTGTACGGGTGCAGAAGTAGTGTTCTGGAGTAGGCACTTCTTTGGAGATCAATGCAGCGTAAGTGTGCAGAACATCTTGTGTGACACCCACGAAACGCAGGAGCCTGAGCCAAGATTCTCGCGGCGGTTCGCCAACTTCCCCAACTCTCGGGCATGCGCTCTCCGAGGCCCAGCACGATAAACCCTAAGAACCCTAAACCCAAAAAACCCAAAAAAACCCTAAACCCTAAAAACCTTAAAACCCTGCTTAAAAAGCCCTAAAAACCCCCAAACCCAGATCTGGCGTGAGCCCAGCAAGCTGGCGACGCCCACGGAGACGGCCGTCGACGAATGGATGCGCAGCGTCTCCCTGCGGAGAACCTTGGCCCGGCCGCGTGCATTCTGGTTCGCCGACCCTTCTACCCGAAACTTCGGGGGATAGTTGGGAATATGTTTTAATAAAAGAGTTTTATAATTATTATTAAGTACTCTACAGTAGTTACGCGACTTCCTGAGAAAGAGCTGAAGTTGACATTTTGTTAGGGGGTTCAAAGAGTTCAGTACAGGAAACCAGAAGCAGAAGGAGCAGCTGTACCGGGCCTCTGTGAGAACAAGCAGCATCGACAAGTTCATCTCACATACCTGGAAGACGAAGGGACAATGGAAATTCTTGTCCCTTCTGCTTCATTTCGGCTGGCCAATCGTGCTGACATGCTGGGCATGTGGAGTTGCGATCGCTTTCAGCCTCTGTATGCTGGATGTCCTACCTCTTTTTAATGTTTGGGAGGTCCACGCCCTTGGCTACGACGGCGTGATTCCTTCTGGTTGCTGGATCCAGCTGTTCGGCTTCCTCTCCGTCTTTCTCGGATGCCTCGTCTTTCCGCATGTGCCGCACGAGTCAGACCAGTGCTTTCTCGACTTCTCCTGTATCCATCAGACGGAGAGAGATAAGACGAAGCAGGGGATCATGTCGATCTCCGCTTTCCTCATGCGCTCCGCGGAGTTGCGGGTGCTCTGGAGCGCGCCCCTCTTCTCCCGGCTGTGGCTTATCAGCAAGGCAATGGATTTGTTGACTTTCAAGGGCTTTCCTTCTGAACAGTAGGAAGAGCAAAGCTTCAACTTTCGAAGCGTCCTCGGTTATTGCAGAAGTAAGGTGGTGTGTCTTCGAACTCGCGGCATATCGCAAGCTGAATCCCGAAGGCAAGATCGTCGTGGAGCAGGTGAACCTTGCGCGCCAGTGGTACCCCGTGTTGTGCCACCTTGTCTTTCTCTTTTTTCTTGTGGGGGGGGGGGGGGGGTTCTCGTTATTTTAAGTAGCCTGAAGATCAGGGAGGGCATTTAATAAGGGTTCAGGGTTTAGGGTTCAGGTGTTAGGGTTCTGGGTTTGGGGTTGAGACATTAGGGTTATAAGAAAGTGACACTGGGCCAGCAGTAAGGAACAACGAGCTCTCCGCATGCCTGATGTTCTTCTGGTGGCAAGCGTCTTGCGCTGCCTTCTGGATTCTCCGGTCAGGGCCCGATGGTGGCAACCCCCAAGGCTTGTTACTGGTGCTGGCCCTTTGTTTCAGCGCCTTGGTACCTGCGGCCACGCACGCAATATGGAGGAATCACAAAAGTGCTGAGAAGTTGAAGTCCGACTTGGCCAACTTCGATGTGACGAAGGTCTCTTGCAGCAGTGACTTCGATCGAGTCTGCATTCACAAGGCAATCACCACCTGGTACGGTAGCCTCGAAGCCTTCTCCGCACATGTGCGAGGGCCCTTCAGCCAAGAGGTACTGGAGTTGATGCGCACGAGCGGATCCGTCTCCTCCCACTACATCCTTTTGCCCATCAGCCCCCTTGTGTGTCTCTCGATGGACAATGTCCTGGCACTCTGCAAAGCAGGCGCCCCGGCCATTAGCATCATTAGCGTTTTCTTCAACCACGTGATCGCGATGGATTTGCTCTTTCTGCCAGCTATGGCCACTTTCTTCACGTGGAGAGCCCAAAGGGGACTCTGGCTTGGGAGTTGCAGGTGCAAACCCTTTGCCCTGGAAATAATTATTCTTCAGATACTTTGCATCATCGCGTCTATTGCAGGAGCCTTTGTTTCGGTCGTCGTCTCGGCAAGAAGCATAGAGCTGACACTTGCCTGGAACCTCTCCGCGCTCCTTTTCGCGTGCTGCGTGCGGCGCTTCTGTTGGCGTCCATCCTCGTGACATGTGTACAGAATCGCAGGAAATCAACAGGTTTCCGTTTCACTCGCATCTCCCGGTTATTTGAGTAAAACGTGTCCGGGGGAGGGTAGCTCCTGCTTTCTTGACATGCTTTTGTGAGTTTTGAGCGGGTACTATGTGTGATTCTAGCATCTTATGTACACTGAACTCGGAACTGTGGGATTGATGAGGGGGGGGGGGGGGGCCAAGCGCCTCCTCACGGTGTGGTTGGTTTCAAACGACCCGCTAAACCCAAACCCAAAGAACCTTCTAAACCGAGGCTTCAGGCCAAGGGTCCATGCAAATTTCGGAAAAGTTTCCAGAAATAAGGGGGGGGGGGGGGGGGGGGTGGAGTAGTACCCTTTCTGGGGGTTCCTGCAACAAAGACTGTCTCACTTTGGTGGGCTAATAAGGGGTACCCCCTACCATATGAAATGCCCGTATTGCCTTCAGATTCCAAAAGTCTCTGCTTCAGCCTGGCCATGGCGTACCTGCAAGTTGAAGCAAGTGAGCCCCGCAGGATCTGGCTTGAATCGCTTCGCGAGGAGTTTGGTCTTCGTTTTAAATCTTTCTCACGGGCGTTTCACCTTTTGAAGTTGTCGCTTCTTCGGCGACCTTAGCCTGATGCCATGAGTTGCTGTGAGCGAGAGCAGTTCGATGCTCACGAAACAGCGAATCCTTGGTCTTCTTGGTGCCCAGTGACAGATCCGGAAGCCCAGTTCGATGAGGATCGCGGCAGGCAATCGCGCGGCTCCAGTGAGACCAATCAAGGTCTCAGCGGAATGCAGATCGCCAGGACCAGCTGGAGCTTCCCAGCCCTTAGATGATCTGGGATAGCCTGGGAGACTTACAGGGTTACCTGAACTTTGTGGGTCTTTCGGTATCTTTTGCTCAAGTGTACGGGTGGTAGAGGTCGTGGTCTGGAGTAGGCACTTCTTTGGAGACGTAAGAAAGGACCCAAGCTCGTTCCATCACAGCGCAAGTGTGCATAAAGATTTAGGGTTTAGGGTTTAGGGTTTAGGGTTTAGGGTTTAGGGTTTAGGGTTTAGGGTTTAGGGTTTAGGGTTTAGGGTTTAGGGCCCTCTTGTGTGAACACCCACGAAACGCAGGACTTCGAGCCCAGATTCTCAAGGCACTTCGCTCGCTCTCGGGGATGGGCTCTCCCAGGCCCAGCACGAGCCTCCCCAAACCCTAAACCCTAAACCCTAAACCCTAAACCCTAAACCCTAAAACCTTAACCCTGAACCCGGAACCCTAAGCTCTGAACCCTAAACCCTAAAACCCTCAACCCTAAACCCTTAAACCCTAAGCCCTGAACACCCTCAATTCCCAGGTCCGGAACCAGCCCAGCAAGCTGGCGACGCCCACGGAGACGGCCGTCGACGAATGGATGCGCAGCGTCTCCCTGCGGAAGACATTGGCCCGGCCGCGTGCATTCTGGTTCGCCGACCCTTCTACCCGAAACTTCGGGGGGTAGTTGGGAATATGTTTTAATAAAAGAGTTTTATAATTATTATTAAGTACTCTACAGTAGTTACTCTACTTCC
Source organism: Symbiodinium natans (assembly GCA_905221605.1). Classification (NCBI taxonomy): domain Eukaryota; class Dinophyceae; order Suessiales; family Symbiodiniaceae; genus Symbiodinium; species Symbiodinium natans. Next base: position 81,576 of record CAJNDS010000279.1, read on the forward strand.
TGAGAAAGAGCTGAAGTTGACTATTGGGTTACTAGAATTCCTAAGAAGCAGCTAGGGGTTCCGAGTTCAGTATAGGACACTTAGGGATGCTTGGATGCTTGGGAAGAGTATGAATAATTGAGTACTCTACAGTAGTTACTCTAATTTCTGAGAACCAGCTGAAGTTGAAGCTTTGTTAGGGGGTTCAAAAAGTTCAGTATAGGAAACCAGAAGCAGAAGGAGCAGCTGTACCAGGCCTCTGTGAGAACAAGCAGCATCGACAAGTTCATCTCACATACCTGGAAGACGAAGGGACAATGGAAATTCTTGTCCCTTCTGCTCCATTTCGGCTGGCCAATCGTGCTGACATGCTGGGCATGTGGAGTTGCGATCGCCTTCAGCCTTTGCATGTTGGATGTCCTACCTCTTTTTAATGTTTGGGAGGTCCACGCCCTTGGCTACGACGGCGTGATTCCTTCTGGTTGCTGGATCCAGCTGTTCGGCTTCCTCTCCGTCATTCTCGGATGCCTCATCTTTCCGCATGTGCCGCACGGGTCAGACCAGTGCTTTCTCGACTTCTCCTGTATCCATCAGACGGAGAGCACCAAGACGCTTACTTCGCCAATAGTGGAACTTGAAACTCTTTCGGCCTCCTTATTTCGTAGGAACGGTATACGGTTTAGGGTGTAGGGTTTAGGGTTCAGGGTTTAGGGTTTAGGGTTTAGGGATTAGGGGTTTGGGTTTAGGGTTTAGGGTTTAGGGTTGGTTCTTGGAGAAGACTTCAGGACGAAGCAAGGGATCATGTCGATCCCGGCCTTCCTGATGCGCTCCGCGGAACTGCGGGTGCTCTGGAGCACCCCACTCCTCTCCCGGCTGTGGCTTAGAAATAGCAAAGAAATTAACTCTTTCAACTTTGGCGGCGGGGGGGGGCTTCAGGCCATTTTGCACCTGTTTGTCAGCTGCTTTTTGCGTTTTGTCCGAGTTCTGGGGAAGAGTACAGCTCCACCTTGTTTGTTTCCCCTGTTATTGCAGAAGTAAGGTGGTGTGTCTTCGAAATCGCAGCATATCGCAAGCTGAATCCCGAAGGCAAGATCGTCGTGGAGCAGCTGAACTTTGCCCCAGTTGTACCCTGTTTTCCCGCACCCCCGCCCCCCCCCCCCCCCCCCCGCCCTTTAGGGTTTAGGGTTTTTGTTGTTGTGGGAGTTTGCGGGGAGGGGGACGCCGGGGGGGGGGGGCTTCTGCTTAGTTTTTCAAGCAGCCTCTTAAAATCAAGGAGCACAATCGTTTTGTTGTAGTATGGCTACCGGGGCCATCAGTAAGGAACAACGAGCTCTCCGCATGCCTGCTGTTTTTGTGGTGGCAAGTGTCTTGCGCTGCCTTCTGGATTCTCCGGTCAGGGCCCGGGGGCGGCAGCCTCTGGGGCTTGCTACTCGTGCTGGTCATTTGTTTCAGTGTCCTGGTGCCGGCGGCCACGCACGCAATATGGAGGAATCACAAGAGTGCTGAGATTTTGAAGTCCGACTTGGCCAACTTCGATGTGACGAAGGTCTCTTGCAGCATTGACTTCGATCGAGACTGCACCTTGCTAGCCCGCTGGTACCCTTTTACCCTTTTTATCCGGTTCTGGGTTCCCTTCTAAAGTAACTAACCCAAAAACGGGTACCCTTGTTACATTATGGTTACTGGGCTACCAAGGCATTTACGAGGCCATCACCACCTGGTACGGCAGCCTCGAGGCCTTCTCCGCACATGTGCGAGGGCCCTTCAGCCAAGATGTTCTGGAGTTGATGCGCGCGAGCGGAAGCGTCTCCTCCCACTACGTCCTATTGCCCATCAGCCCCCTTGTGTGCCTCTCGATGGAAAATGTCCTGGCGCTCTGCAAAGCAGGCGCCCCGGCCATTAGCATCATCAGCTTCTTCTTCAACCACGTGATCTCCTTAGATTTGCTCTTTCTGCCAGCTATGGCCACTTTCTTCACGTGGAGAACGCAGAGGGGGCTTTGGCTTCGGAGTTGCAGGTGCAAACCGCTTGCGCTGGAAATCATTATCCTTCAGATGTTTTGCATCATCACGTCAATTGCAGCAGTCTTTGTCGCGATCGTCGTCACGGCAATGAGCATAGAGCTGACGCTTGCCTGGAACCTCTCCGCGCTCCTTTTCGCGTGGTGCGTTCGGCGCTTCTGTTGGCGTCCATCTTCGTGACATGTGTGCAGAAACGCGGGGAACCTCCTGCTTCACACTAAGCTCGCATCCCCTGTTTCACAGTTGCAAGCTCGCATCTCCCGTTTTATGAGTGAAAAGTGTCGCAGGGCAGGGAGGAGGGGCCGTCGACGTACAGGTGCAGCAAGCACATGAAAAAGGCTTTTCTGAACCACGGCCCTTTGTTAGGTGTCCGAGAATATACGAGCCATATCAAGCACCAGGGTTTAGGGTTTGAGCATGAAGCCCTAAGGGCCTAAACCTTAAGTTCAAGGACTTCAGGATATGGGGGGTCAAGGGGTCGGCCTTTGTGAGATTCTTGCGTGTTTTTTTCCCGTGTTTGGGAGTACTTTTTGCAGAGGGTTTCAAGCGCCGGCACAGGACTTGTGAAGCATTTCTTTTTTGGCTTCGTGTAGGCGATCTCCACAAACCGTCTCGGGCAATGAGCTCCAGCTTCGTTGTTATCAAGTGCACAGAAGTATCCCTGACTCCTCCTTTTCAGGGATAGGATCCTTTATTGGACCCCCTTTGTTCCTAGGTAGCCTTGTTGTGCGTGTCGTCCCTCTTTAACCACCGCGCTTTGTTTCTGAGGCCGGGCGAAACATGGAGCAATGCACGACAGAACCTTGCGTTCTACGAACAACGTGGTGAGGTTGCTGGAGGCCGAAATTTAGGGCAGCGACACAGTGTTGCTAGGATGATTCGACCCGAAATCGGCAACTTTGCAGGTGCACACCCATGGTCCAATCCGATGCCTACTTCAAACAGCAGACCTCCAAGCTCGAGCTCAGGAACTGTACGTAGCTGTTGCTTTCATACCAAAGTACTGTGATTCTGGGCTTGTCTCAATTCCGGACCAAGGGTCGAGGGAGTTGAGGGTTGAAGTAGGGTTTAGGGTTTAGGGTTTAGGGTTTAGGGTTTAGGGTTTAGGGCTTAGGCCCTCAAACCACATGGTGAAGGAAGACATGCTCTGCGTTTTTCCCTTTAAACGGGCTGGGGGAGGGGGGGGGAGAAGGGGCCTCATTCTACACTCCCTCGTATACTAAACCCACCTAAACCCTAAACTCTAAACCCTAAGCCCTAAGCCCTAAACCCCAAACCCTAAACCCTAAACACCCTAAACACCCTAAACACCCTAAACACCCTAAACACCCTAAACACCCTAAACACCCTAAACCCCCTAAACCCCCTAAACCCCCTAAACCCCCTAAACCCTAAACCCTAACTAAACCTGGGCAGGAGCAAGGAAAGGAGTCCGAGCCGGCAGAGCTCCTTGAGCTCCGCCCCCGCGATGCTGAAGTCTACCTTGCGGAAAGATACAAAACGACATCATGTAGCATGGGTTCAGGGTTCGGGGTTCAGGGTTCAGGGTTTAGGGTTTAGGGTTTAGGGTGTAGGATTTAGGGTTTAGGGCTTAGGGTTTACGATTGTTCCCCCACTTCAATAACCTTAGTTAGGCCTAATGGTCCCTAAGTAACCTTGATTTTGGTTGAAACCTAGGGGGGGTAGTAGGGGGACGCATGAATATACTTGCAAACTCGGCATCTGGCTGCATCTCTTTGTTGCACGGGGGGCTGACAAAGAGACAGAGAGAGAGGCGCGTCCAGTTTGGCCCATTCTTACGCGATGGTTTAGGCTTTAGGGTTTCGGGTTTAGGGTTTAGGGTTTAGGGTCCGTGATAGAGCAAAGCAGACCGGCAGCTCCTACAGATCAGACACCCAAGACCAGAACGACCACCCGGCTTTTTGCTGCGGGCTCTTGTGGTAAAGAGGCCAGGAACTTTCCCCCTAAACTCTAAACAGCTTTCCCCCCAACCTCTGAACAACCCTGTGTCCTAAGCCCTAAACCCTAAACCGACAAACCGACCCAAGATGAAAGTGCACATCCACTCCACAGCAGAACAAGTGAAAGGGTTTAGGGTTTAGGGTTTAGGGTTTAGGGTTTAGGGTTTAGGGTTTAAAGTTTAGGGTTTAGGGTTTAGGGTTTAGGGTTTAGGGTTTAGGGTTTAGGGTTTAGGGTTTAGGGTTTAGGGCAGCTTCCAGGCTGCCAGGAGCCACTGACACTTGGGGACCTTCTTTGTTTTGCATACTTTGGGATGTTCCCTCTTATGCTAACAGTCCTTAATGATGATGTTTAGGGTTCAGGGTTTAGGGTTTAGGGTTTAGGGTTTAGGGTTTAGGGTTTAGGGTTGAATAGGGGGGGTACTAGAATCCCTATTCAGGACTGTACTAGGAAGGGTACGAGAATCCCGATTGAAGACTCTAATCGGGCGGCACTACGATTCCTAAGGACTGTAAATGGAGGGGTACTATAATCCCTACGAAGGACTGTACGAAGGGGGGGGGGGGGGGTACTAGATTCCCTATTGAGGACTCTCATCGGGGGTACTATAATCCTTTTAAGGACTATAATACGGGGTACTATACTCCCTATGAAGGACCAATGTCTACTGTGCTCACGCGGGGGCTAGGCGAGCCTTCAGGAGAAGGAGTAGCCCAGAATATAGGGCCCTGAATACTTAGAATAGGGTTTTGGGGGTTATTCTAGTATAGTTACAAAGTTAAAGAGACCATAGGGGAATATTATTTGTGCTTATTCCGACCCCTAAATTAGAGCCCCCCCCCCCCCCCCCCCCCGTCTAAGACTACAGAGTCCGGCAAACCTAGCTCTGCATCTGCTGGCGCTGTATCCTGAAGCCCTGCAAGAAGGGTTGGGATTGAGGGTTTTTAGGGTTTACTGCAGCTGCTGCACTACAATGCGCCGAAAGAAGGATCTTGCAGATGTCAACTCACCTCCCCACCCCCGAGCGACCCAAGAAGCAGCAACTTAGCCACAGGACTCTGGTAACAGAGGTAGGTTTGAACATATTTTTTGATCCAGAACATTCACCTTAATCCCCACATCGTCCGTATAAAGCCATTAAAAGTTCAATGTTTTCTAGGCCCCACACCGACCCCAGTCAAGCCCCTAAACCCTAGAAACTCCGAAATCAATTCTTCGCACTTAGAGGCAAAATAAGGTTTAGGGTTTAGGGGTTAGGGTTAGGTTTAGGGCAGTTTTTGGAGTTGCAGTAAGTCCACTGCAGACTTGGGGACCTTCGACTAAAGCACGTAAACCCCAACCCTAAAAACCCCTAGCGGCGAATCTGGGGTGCCATTGCTAAGTTGCAAGATGATCGTGACCCGAAGCTCCAAACCCTAAACTGGCCCGAAACCCTAAGCCCTAAGCACTTGTCAAGCCCAGCGTGGTGTTCTTTCAGCCCTTGTAACCTTGCAGATGAGCCATGACTGGCATGTGTCGTGAAGCTGCTCTCGCCCTCCGAAGGCCATTTGCTCCGCATGAGCAAGACGTGTAGTGAGCAGCCTGATAGGCAACATCACAAAGCAAGGCACGGCATCATCAGATACACCAACATCTCTAAACCCTGTAAACACTAAACCTTTAACCCTAAACCGTCAAAGCCCTAAATCATCTTAAGATTCCGAGAGCTGGGCTTGTGAAGTCTGTGCGGGTGGCACGGCAGAAAGATGCCGGGTCTGGACGATGGCATCCATGGTCTTCCACTCCTGGAAGCACTCTTGAGAAAGAAGGCTGACTACTAAGCTCATCATTGCTGTGCTACTACCAGTGCTACTACGATGATACTTAGCATGTTGTTATCATGAGGATGCTGAAACCTTGCCATGATTAGGCATACTATGAGTACTGACTTCCTGCAACCGCTACGACTGGTTTGACTGACGTGGTCAAGGGAGAGAGTTCGGATTCGCACCTTGACCTTGTGTTGAGAGGCGTTGCAATCAGTCGTGGGTGTTTAGGGTTTAGGGTTTAGGGTTTAGGGTGAACATGTAAGACCCTGCCCCAGGCTCGGCAAGTGCCTGGCATCGGCCGAGTGGTATGGATCCACAGATACGTGCAGCATCTCCCGGCATCCCCACAGGATGTCGCGGAATCTGAGCTGAGAGTTTTCTCCGGCATCCCCGACACTTCCCATTGCTGGCATCCCATTTGCTGCCATGGCTTATGTGCAAGTTTCGCAGATCCCCGCCTCAGGGTGTCTGATAATCAGGAAAGGACCTGTCTTTTCAGAGTCTTGTCTGTCAGAGGCCGTGCCTTCCGAAGCATGAGGAGGTTGCGGATGCGTGTAGGAACTTGACCTCAAGGCCCCTCAAGGCCCTCTATGGCTGAGATCACAGTTGGTAGCTGCACCCTTCACCGTTCCCTAGCCACTGTGTGGTCGGCTGCCAGAGACAAGCGTGGAGCTTCCTTGCAGACGTTGCCTGGCGAGCCTTTGATTTCTTTAGACTGCGGAATCCTTAAGCTGAAAAGTTTCCAAAGCAGGCTTCTCAGCGTCCCTGGGATGCTTGGCAACCCAGCGCTGCATATTCATATTGGTTGCCGGTCCAAAGTCGCAGCTTTCGGGAGGACGTCTGGGTCTCAGGACTCTTGTGAGTAAAAGCCCTTGGGTCAGAGCACTGGTGAGTTCCTTTACGGAAGGACGTTTTCGTAGGATGCCAGCACAGAATCAAGACTCGCCTTTGCGAGCACCATGCGAACTCTGGACTTCTGAGCTGGGCGTCAGCCAAGGATTGTCATCGTCACAGAATCTTGTTTTCACTTTTTTTTCGGGGTCCCCTTCTTGGGTCTATCAAGGAGTCCGGGAAAAGGAGGGGAACCCCTGTTATACCTGTCAGAAGGATCATTCTCTCCATGCCTTCGATAGCAGGTTCCCTCAACCTTCTAAGCCCTACTTAGGATACAGGGTTCATGGACTCGCAGCCGGATTAGCTGTTGCATTTCTTGAGGCCTCTTCAGTGGCCTCCTGCCAAAAAGGTTCCGAAACAGAAGCTCCGGGTGGCGATGACGGTGTCGTAGAGTCACTCTGGGCTCAGGACAAACACTCTCAGACTCCCAAGAACTCCAACGGTCCAGGGTTTAGGGTTTAGGGTTTAGGGTTTAATTTAGGGTTTAGGGTAAACCCTAAAATCCACATCACTGGGATAAAGCGTGTTGGGATCCACTGGCCGCAGGTTGCCTGTGCTGGGCTCTCCCTCCTTGGACTTCGAAGTCGCCGCAAGCGGCACGCTGGACCTGGGGTGCTTTTGAAAGGCCCTCAACCCTAAACCCTAAACCTCTAAACCCTAAACCCCTAAACCCCTGAACCCTAAACCCCCCTATACAGGAACCCTAAAGGCCCCCCTACAAAGGACAGACCATCACCCCTTCGCGGGGGTTCGCTAGGCATGACAATGCCTAACGCCTCCCCAGATGCATAACGCACTCCCAAGCACAACCCACCATGCCGGACGTTCTTCGCCTGGAGGGTTCATGTTCGGCTTCTCTGAAACGTGCCCTCGATGCCGGTACTGGGGCCATGCACTAAGGCGTGCCGCCCAACAGCAGGCGCAACAAAACCCGCGTGCCCTTCGATGTCTTTAGAATTGGGAGACTCACTCAACTTAGGGCTTGTTGTGGGGCGCCGAAAACACGTGCCCTTCCTATCTGACTCGTTCGCCAATTTGTGTCGCAGCAAGTTGGATGCACAAACGAAGGAGTGAAGGGTCATGTGTGCTTGCGCCGTCGTGCCTTCGGAGCCCTGGGAGGCCGCGTTGAGAGGTGCAGGTTGGACACGCGGAGGCCAGATTTGAAGGTTGGTGCGGCGGTGCGGTTGCTGAAACAGATTCGTGGAAGAGGGTCTCGGTCGCACTGATCGCCGCGGATCGAGTCCATCCCTCCGCAGAACGCTCGAGACTTAGTAAACAGTCCCCACCCGCCTGCATTGGCGGGACTTCCGTGGCCCAGGCCACAGGCACATGCAGGCACGCACAAAGCTTCGCATTCCCGACTGCTTGCCTCGAACCTGGGTGCGCTTGGGGTTTGACATTCAGTGTTGTGCCTTTTGTCACATGGAGTGCCTTGTTAGAATGCCGCGCGCCAAGGCAGTGTTCTGCCTTCTCACACTTGTGCCTGAACACCCCTCCCAAGTATCCTGAAAACAGTCGACCCCAGCTCCGGGGTAGTGTTAGGCATTCCCGCGCCCAGAAAACCCGCCCAACATCCCTCCCCGTCGCTAGTAGGTGTAGGAGGGATGATGGGCAAGCTTTTGCCCCTCAAAACATGGCCGAACTTAACGATTCGAAGAGTTGAGCCGTGCTGCTTTTGTGGACAGATTTGACACTGCATTGACTGGTCCTGTTGGCTGGGGGGGCTGGATATGCGGGGGTTCGCTAGGCATGACAATGCCTAACGCCTCCCCAGATGCATAACGCACTCCCAAGCACAACCCACAGGACGTTCTTCGCCTGGAGGGTTCATGTTCGGCTTCTCTGAAATTGGGTTCCAGAAGCCAGAGCATGTGATCCCACGTGCCCTCGATGCCGGTACTGGGGCCATGCACTAAGGCGTGCCGCCCAACAGCAGGCGCAACAACACCCGCGTGCCCTTCGATGTCTTTAGAATTGGGAGACTCACTCAACTTAGGGCTTGTTGTGGGGCGCCGAAAACACGTGCCCTTCCTATCTGACTCGTTCGCCAATTTGTGTCGCAGCAAGTTGGATGCACAAACGAAGGAGTGAAGGGTCATGTGTGCTTGCGCCGTCGTGCCTTCGGAGCCCTGGGAGGCCGGGTTGAGAGGTGCAGGTTGGACACGCGGAGGCCAGATTTGAAGGTTGGTGCGGCGGTGCGGTTGCTGAAACAGATTCGTGGAAGAGGGTCTCGGTCGCACTGATCGCCGCGGATCGAGTCCATCCCTCCGCAGAACGCTCGAGACTTAGTAAACAGTCCCCACCCGCCTGCATTGGCGGGACTTCCGTGGCCCAGGCCACAGGCACATGCAGGCACGCACAAAGCTTCGCATTCCTGACTGCTTGCCTCGAACCTGGGTGCGCTTGGGGTTTGACATTCAGTGTTGTGCCTTTTGTCACATGGAGTGCCTTGTTAGAATGCCGCGCGCCAAGGCAGTGTTCTGCCTTCTCACACTTGTGCCTGAACAACCTGCCTACACCCCCCCCCTCCGCTAGTAGGTGTAGGAGGGTCGGACCCCTAAACTTTCCGACTCTCCAAAAACCCTGAAAGTTCAAGGAGCCATTCTTGGGCTCGGGGGGCTCAGTTCTGCCAGCTTTTTGAGGCAGCTTTCAACGCTCCGGAGTTTCCGGAGTTTCGGCCAAGCGTGAACGTTGCCACGCAGAATGATCGGGTCCTCTTGAGCACCTTCGACTCCCTCCCTATGGACCCGCGGAAACTTGCAAATGCCAGCGGATTTTCTTTCATGAGATGAAGCCACCTGCCCTAAAACGCGTAGAGTATCTGCCTTGGCTTCGCAGCCTCCCATGGCCACCGCTCTTGATCAGCATCTTTGGCTCCGGGGCTCTGTCTCCCGGGTGCGGCTACTCCGTGTTTTTCTGAGCATCAGTCGCTGAATCTGACCCTTATGAACCCTTTAAGAGCCTCGCGCGAAGCCCTATAAGGCCTGCAATCTGAAGCCTGGAACAGACAGGATGGAGTGTTGATTGGCGAGGGAATCGACTCAGGCCTCTCCATCTTGGTTCAGGGATGAAGGTTTAGGGCCTTTAGGGTGGCCATAGGGCCATAGGGCAGTGTAGGGATTTCTGGAGAGCCGCAATCCAGCCGTGCAAGCCGTGCGCAGGGTTGGTCTTCAAGGGGGGGGCAACCCCAAAAGCAAGGGAGAAAGGAAGCGCATCCAGCGCCGAATTGGCAGAGCTTCGCCGGCCTTCGACTTACCCTGCGGGCCTTCCTTTAAGTTTCGTAGAGCCATCCCGAGTTCGCAGGAGGATGTTCCCTGTCATAGCACGTCTTGCGGCTGACCCCACGGCCCCTCGCAGACCCATCCACGGGCCCGCAAAACTTCGCTTCAGCCATGTGTGGAGTGTTTGGGATGTTTGGGCCACGTCCTTCGCTTAAGAGGGACCGCCTTCCCCCCACAATCCTCTACCAACTTTACACCCCTTTGACTTGCCTTTGCCAAACTCATTCGAGCTCGCATTCTCACGTGCCCAGCTTGATGAGCGCATGGTCAGGAATGGCAACGAATCGGCGACAGCGCAGAGAGATCCGCAGCATGCGTTAAGCACCACACAAAGACTGTTTTCTGCTCAAAATGCTCTGAGCATTTGAAAGTTACAAAGATGTCCCATTGACGCAACTCTGCGATGACGAATGCCTCTCACAAGCCCCTGAGACTTTCGACGCAGGTCCGCACGTTGTCCCTAAGTTTCCCAGGCTCAACCCACTGGACTTCTGAAAGACTGCTACCCGAAAGTTTGGATGGTTTAACACCACCATACAACAGAGCACGGGAAACATCGGGGGCTTTTTTGTAGCCGACACAAAGTCCGCTTTGCGTTCGCTGACACTTTGCGTTTGAGGCACACTGAAGGTTGCCGAAGCCTTGCACCGCGACGCCCACTTTGCCATACCACGCGGCTGACATGGCCAGGCCACCCTTCCCTATAGATCACTCGCGGATATCAAGCGACCGCCCGGTATCGGATCTAGGTGGGTTTTTTTCTGCATGAGTGTCTTGAAGGACCGCAAGTAAACCAGAGGCTTCTTCCGAGCAAGGCTTTGGGGGGGCGAGTAGCGTGCTTGACCTACTAACCCCCTCAACCTCAAGCAGATTCCCAAAAATCCCCAACCTATCGACATCCAGGCTCAAGAGGCGTCTCAGCCCTGTTTGCCTGCTTCTCTTTCTCTAGGAAACTTCAAGCCCCACAGACCCTGAACCCTCCCCATCCCCCCCAGAAGTCCCAAGCACCCAACCCCTAAACGACTAAAGACCCTTAAAGCCCGAAGCCCGAACAGGACGGGTCCGAGATGGGCTCGACTTTCTGTCAACATGGGTTACGGCTCCGGGTGTAGGCTTTTGCGGGTTAGGCTTTTGGGGCTTGGGGTTTTGAGGCTTCGGGTTTTGAAGCTTAAAGTTTTGGGGTTTAGGGTTTCGCGACCCTTCGCTCTCTTAAGGCCTTAAGCTCTTGAGGTTCTGTAGCGGGGGAGCGCGGCTATCAGGGGCACTTAGCCAAAGAAGATCCGCGCTTGTTTTGCTGAACTTCGGGATCTCCAGGGCTTCTTCGGCTCCTCTCTCTGCTCAGAGGATTCGGGTTCCGGAACCCTGACTCCCCAAGCCTAAGCCTGCGATTCTGGGAGATGTAGGGCTCCAGCATGTGCCGAGGGAGAAGAGGGCCTAAGGGGTTTAGGGTTTAGGGTTTAGGGCTTAGGGCTTACGGCTTAGGCTTTCGGGCTTCGGGCTACTAGTGTCTCGCACTTGTCGGGCTCAATTATTGGGATCTATGTGACAAACGAGATCGGGAACGGGGTGCTCGTGACCCCGTGCTTCCGGAGCGGTTGACATTGGGCCAAGTTTGTTGAACCTCTGCGTGTTCCACAAAGGTCAGGGTTGAAGGACACGTGACTGATGGTCACAAGCCTCCTCGTCATCAGCAGCAGCATAATGGCAATCGCCTCCTTCTTGAGTGATTCTCGACATCTGATACCTGTTGTGGCTGGATCCAGAAGCTTCTTGCCCTTGCTTGCCCAAGAAGCATCGGGTTCCGGTGCGATGGTGTGGAGACTCCGCAATAATCTAGGGCGTTTGGGCCCTTTAAGGATTCAGGGCAACGCTTGCGTGTAAGGATCGTGCCGGATGATGCCAGCACAAAAGCTTGGGGTGGTCGATGTGCGCATCTGCTGCGTTTGAGGGGGGCTCGTGCAAAGAAGGATCCGGAGTTTCGGGTCGTGCCTTGCGTCTGTTTCTAGAATCAAAGATGCATGTCTTTTCATGGCAGGCGAGCTCAGGTCTCACAGCTGTATAGAGCTCCTTGGTGAGGATCTGACCCAGGATCTTTGCAGACTTCGGCCTCGAAAGCTGCCATGAACTATGCGTCTGTAGAACCGAGGGGGGGGGGTGCGAGATGTTGAATTGCTGTGCGTTCCAGCGTTGGACACCTAGGGACCACTTCTTGAGTCCGCCATCACTTGGGAAGGCGACAGGCAGGACGTCTGAGTGTCTTGAGGGCATGATGAAGCTTGTTGGTGATGTGTGCTCTTCGTAAGCCCAGTCACGCAACAGAGGCGGCTTTCCTCCTGACGCCCATGCAAAAAACAAGGGCGCCTTTTCTCCGCAATGCCATCGTGTAAGAACCAAGAAGTTGTAAGATAGACTGAAGCCTTCCTTGTTTAAAACAGGTGGCGTGAGTTCTGTGCTATTGGTAGTCATGGAGATGACTCCCTGACTTTCGCGCACGGCACAAGGGGCCCCGGCGCGGCACATCAGCATCACAGACATCTCACATGTTTCCGGGCGGTGTCTTCCACGCGAGGTGGCCGTAGCTGATGCCTGGTTATTTGACATGTCGAAGTTTTCAGTATTCGGGCGTTGCCTGGCACCTATCAGCCTGATTTGCCTTCCAGCACATCGTTTCAGGGAGAAACATCAAGTTACTTCTTACTTGCTGTTGATGCGTGCGCACCCGTACAGGTCGGTTCCATGCTAACTGCAGACGCACTCTGCATTCGTCGAAGCGTTTTGCCTGCCACTTTCACTTGACCTCCCTTTCACAGAGCACACAGCCTTAAGGTCCCGAAATGAGTGAACTCTTCCAGGCTTGGCAACGGAGAAGGTTTAACCTTAAAGGTATCATGCGGAGTATATATAGGACATAACATACCTTCGTAGGGAGGGACCAGCATCCCAAAGCCAGTCGCCGTTTGTGCACCAAAATCTCCGAGAGTTTCAAAGGTTCGCTTCGGAAACCGTGCCAAGTGCCTTCGTGGTGTTCGCCTTTGTGGAAGCAGGCGTTTGCGTTTGTCTTCATTACGAGTGCCTCAGCCTGGCCTTGCAGCTTCGAGTCGGGCCTTCATCGACGCATCCGCTTTCTTCTGAGGGCGGCTCGTCCAAGCTAGACGACTCCCGCAAGCTTCGTCAATCAGTTCCTTGTGCTGGCCCTGGAACCCCAAAGGCGCACACAAGGCTCTCTGATGTGTCATGCAATCAAGCACGACAGCGGCTGCGTGTGTGCTTGTGTTGAGCAAAGCCCGGCAATGCAAGGAACTGCCAAACTTGTTTATCAGAAGGGCTCCTCTCGCAGTTCCCTTCTCTTGGTGTAGAGTCTTAAGGCATTCTCACCCCCTTCGTTTCCCCTGAGCCCATGGCTTCTTGGGTGAGAACTCTTCGGCTCGGCAGCCTCTGAAAGTGCAGAGCTTAGCTTCTTTGACCGTGCGGTCACGGAGACCCTGTGTTTGCAGTGTTCCATGCCTCCTCGGGTGCATGGGCAGGACCCGCACGCAGGATGCCCCCCTCGTGGGCAGCGATCAGAAGCAGTGCATCCTGAGAAGGCGTTCGGTGTGTTGTGTGGTTCTTGTGGTTTACCGGTAGGTCCACGGGCAAGGAACTCCCCACTGCAGCAAAGTTGCCCCCAACGAGTGCCAGCGGCACGATGGTCCAGTAAAAGCGTAGCCGCTAGCGGGACCATGGGGGTCCCTTGCTGCGGCGACCTCTCGCAAGATGCAGAGTGATTGCCCATGAACGTTGCGGGGAGCAGCCGCGCACCGGCAGTGAGTTGTTTACTCTCACACCGGAAGTTCCTAGAAGTTGGTGAGAGGGAGGGCAGGGGGCTGGGGGGGAATCATAGTTTTTTGGACGGCTCTTCGTCCTATGTGGGCTGTGACACGGGCCCCGTAGAGCACAAGGCCAACATATGTGGCCCCTCAAGTGGCCAACTTCATGGAATTCCGGGCATCTTTTGTGGCAAGGCCTCTCTCACGCCTGTTGGGTTGCTCCGCGTTGTCGCGCAAAGTTGTCTCTGACAACCCTCAGCAAAAGTTGCGCCTCATGGAACCCCCTAAGCCCTAAACCCCAAGCCTAAAAGCCTATAAACGCAGCTTTGCCATCAGCCTACCGAAGGTGCAAGATGAGTGGGTGGCTTCAGAGAGCAGCTGCACCTAAGGTTGTCGTGTCCAGAAAAGGCGTAGCACCTCCAAGGCCAGGGAAGCGGACGCTTTCTGAGCTTTGACCATCACCTGCTTACGCTTGCTCAACAATCACTGCCGGGCGTCACCCTTGTCAGATCGAGCCAGTTTTGGGGCTATTTTGATAGAGCCATCGTGGCTCTTGCCACGACCTCCGCACTATCTTCAATCCGCTTGCTCGTCTCCTTTCTGAGTAAGAGGGCAGCAAGGCATTTGTTTGCTGGATACTAGTTCCTTTCGTGTTCTTCTCGGCTGCCTGCTGTCCGGGGTAACCTTGGAAGACACGTCCCCTGTGAGGGCATGCGCATGACAGCTCGCCCATGTTCCGAATCGCAGCGTTCTCTCCCAAACGTGGTTTTCCCTGTGCCTCCCTGTGATTCAGCGATTCTCGACTTTTGACACCATACAGCCCCCCCAAAGGGAAAGCCTTTCCGAGAGCAGAGCATAGCTGGCTGCGGGATTAGGGTTTCGCCAAGGCTTTCGGGCCACTTCGGATGTTTGAATAGGGGATAATTTTGGGGCTTTGTTCCGGGGGGGTGGGGCGGTGTTAGGGGGTCCGCTCGAAGAGTTTCGGAAGGGCGCACACGCGCGCACGTGCTTGCGCCAAGGGGTCTTGGGCATGTTAGGGACGAGTGGGATGTTCGGGCGTAGGGTACATCAGCACCCTCAAGGACCGAAGCCTGAACGCGTGCCCTTATCGGTTTAGGGTTTAGGGTTTAGGGTTTAGGGTTTAGGGTTTAGGGTTTAGGGTTTAGGGTTTAGGACATAGGGTTTAGGGTTTAGCTTGCGGAAGGCCCCCCCCAGGCCAGAACATGCAGGGCTTCCGCAGCTCTTAGATCCTTGATTCTTGGGTCTCTCCTGTACGGGATCCCCCGTCCGCCCAAGTCCCCCCAAGGGCTCAAGCACCTAAACTTAGTTGCTGAGTGAGTACACTTTACACTTTTTGGGATACTCTACGATCCCCTATAGAACTGAAAGTGTACACTTGTTGTGGACTCATAAACTCAGCAACTAAGTAAAACTTCGCCCTTTGAGCCCTCCCCCGCTTTCTGCGCTTGGCCTTCGAAGCCATCCTGTGCGACGGGAGTGAGTCATGGGCTGCGAGGGGGGCCTCCGAGAAATGTTGCAGTACATGCTCGTTGTGTGTCAGTTTGTTTCCGTGCCCTCACAGGAGTTGGGAAATCAACGCGCGTACTGGCGAATCAGTGAGATGACACGCGCCCGTTACAAACCGCACTCGTCACCTGAAGCTTCTAAATTGGCTACGAGGCAGTACAGGCACATAAGTCACTAAACGGGCCTCTTTCAGCCCAGAATGCCGCCCGGGGCAGCACCTGCAAGCAGGCTTTAGGCGCGGTCCAAGAGCGAAGTCTAAAAACTTGGCCCTGAGCAAACCTCTGTCCTTCACGCGCCTCGTGCAACGTACCCGGTCCGGGCCCTTCGCAAGAAAGTTAAGGCGTGCTGCGTGCAAACGATCTGCTTCTTGCAAACGGTCTGCGTGTGTGGAGCTAGAGCTTTCTAACCTGGAAAGCTCGGCGCATCCTCCTGCAGTTGACATGTCTTGGCTGTCCAACTCGCTTGTGATTCCGACTGGTTGAAACTCTGATCAGCCAGACTCGCCGGTCGATTCACGTGACAAGGTGTGCATTGCCAACCTGACCTCGCGAGCCATTCTGCCTTGATAAACAGGTATACCTGCTGAAGAAGGACCAACAACAGGAGTTGAACGTTCTACTCACCAGCATCACTGAATGAAGATGAGCAATGAGGTGCTGCTAGGAGTAACCTCCTGGTCGTTGGACAGCGGATTCACATTCAGCGACAGTGCGGCAACCGAGTCCGCAGCAAAGCGCGCTGACTTGGACTGGGAAGTTTTCTAGCTTGCAGTTCTCGGGCAAACTCCCAAGCACTGGCCGTGCTCCTAACCTGCAGGTCTTCCTCGCACTGTATGCAGCGACTGCTCAGACCTGTCGCGCGGCATGCTTACAGTGACTTATCCCCAGGAGTTGTCGTGTGCAATGAATTTGGCAAGCGCGGTTGCAAACGTCACAACTGTGCCTGATGTAGTGTGGACAAAGGGGCCTGGTGAGGTTTGCTAGCGCTCCTTGCATCTGTTTGGGTACAACAGGGCCAGCACGTGCCCGCAACGGTCAAAGTCTGAGCCACCTTGAGAGTCTCCGACATCGTAGACTTGAGTGCAAAATCTTCCCAAAGCATTCGGCAGAGAAAGCCTGTGTTCCAGGTTCCAACGTAGCTACTCTAGTGTCTTTCATGTCTTTCTGTGGGGCCCCCTGAGGCCCATGGAGTCTTAAAGCACATGTCTCAAGTGGTGCCCCTCTCCATGCTCAAGCGATCCTAGGCTGCGGCCCATGCTGCGCACTCGAACCCAAGGTCATCGTGGCCTTGACATGCCTTTTCTTGGCTAAACACCTCTTTCAGCTCAGAATCAAGAAGTCTAAGGACTTGGCGGCAAACTTCCCCCCTTGCCTCTGTCCTTGACGTTCCTTGTGCAAAATCGCCGGCCTGGGCCCTTCGCAAGAAGTTAAGACGTTCTTCCTGCAAGCGACCTGCACGGGTGGACCTCGAGCTTCCTTACATGAAAAGCTCGGCGCATGGTCCTGCATTTGACATGTCTTGGCTGTCCAGCTCGCTTGTGATGCCTACCGGCTGAAACTCAGCAAGAGTCGGCGGTCGATTCGCGTGACGAGGTGTGCATTGCCAACCTCACCTCGCGAGCCTGCTGTAAGTTGAACATTCTACTCACCAGGATCGCTGGGTAAAGAGCAATGAGGTGCTGCTAGGAGTAACCTCCTGGTCGCTGGACAGCGGATTCACACTCAGCGACAGTCCTGCAACCGAGTCCGCAGCAAAGGACGTTGACTCGGACTGGGAAGTTTTCTAGCTTGCAGTTCTCGGGCAAACTCCCAAGCACGGGCCGTGCTCCTAAACTGCAGGTCTTCTTCGCACTGTACGCAGCGAATGCGCGGCCCTGTCGCAAGGCATGCTTCCCGTGACTTATCCCCAAGAGTTGTCATGTGCCCTGAAGTTGGCAAGAGCTGTTGCAAACGTCGCAGCTGTTCCTGATGTAGTGTGGACAGAGCGGCCTGGTGAGGTTTGCTAGCGCTCCTTGCACCTGTTTGGGTACAACAGGGCCACCGCGTGCCCAAAAATCAGTTCCCTAAGCCTCTCAACCATAAACTCCCTAAGTCCTAAGCTGGTGAGAGGGCCAAGGGCCTTTGAGCGCAACGTGCTTCTGGGATCAGACACATATAGGGAGAAAATGGGGCACAACAGTAGATCGCAGGAAGTGAGACAGACCACGGGATTAGGGCAATGTAGGGTATGGTTTAGGGTTTAGGTCTACAGGCACACGAAGTCAGCAACAGGCCCTGGGTTGCTGGTGCTGCGCCACTTCCACCACGGTTCAAACGGATGTCTATGGGCCTCAGCTGAATAGAACGATGAAAGCAAGGCCATTGCAGAAGCCGATCGGTACGAAGACACGGTCCCAAGCTTAAACGCTCAATGTTCAAGGTTCGTCCCTTGCCGTGGCGTGGCCACTATGTTCAACTCTGAGCAACAGCATCCGCTTGCGAGGGAAAGGACCTGAGAGCGCGCATTTGTGGGTTCCACATGCAATCCACTGGGGATAGCAGAATCAAGTCCGAGCTTCACATGTGATCAATATCAGGTCGATGTGTTGTAGGCTCCGGTGTCGACGTAGAAGGCCCTCCAGGACAGCGAAGAGCAACCCTCAACAGCGAAGCCTTACTCGGAATACTTAGGACCAAGCAGGATTTCAAAGCCCAGGAGTCCAGCAGATTCCGTTGCTGTGGCGAAAGCCATTTTGGTGGGTGCATCTCAACGTTTCGGGTCGCGTGCTCTGGAATTGACGAGTGCATTGAAGCAAGGGTCTCGCAGATCAAGACACAAAACACCGCGTCGATGCTGCAGCAAGCCACTGTAGACCAGCAAGGCGTGTGACCTGCAAGTGCTTCCCCCATCCTTTGGGGCAGATGTGAGATGAGCTCAGCCAGACCCTGCCAACCTCAGGCAGGCCTTGCTTTAAGCACAGTTGTTCCACATGTCCGGCATGACAAGCAAAGGCGTTTGCGGTCAAGGGCCACCCGGGCTCTGACTCAAGCAGGTGGGTCCCCGAAGTTCCTTGCAACTTACGGACGCGTGGATCTCCGCAAGGGGCATCGGCCGTGTGGACTTCTGCATTGAAACAGCCATTTCGTTTTTGAGGAGATTGCTGGGGTGAGTGGCTGATGAAGAACTCAAGATGCCTTGCAGTCGTAGGCTGCAGTGAAGTTCTCCCATTTCCTCAACACCCCTCAAAAATCGCTTCTCCAAGGCTCGAAGAAGAGCTCGAGGATTTAGGGTTTTAGGGGCCTTTTGGGGTTTAGGTTCTAGGGGTTTTAGGGTTTAGGGCTAGGAGTCTTGGCAGAAGGCTTCTTTTTGTGTAGGGGGGTCGTGCCGGAGGTCGTCTTTAAGAGCGCCTGAGGGGCCCAATGCTTAGAACGCAAGTTGTTCGGAATACCGGGTTTAGGGGAGTTTCGGGGTTCTAGGGCTTAAAGGGGTCTAGGGTGAAGCCTTAGTTAACGCGTCTTATCAGCCTGTGCGCGTGTTGCTCTCCAGTCATGCCTGGGACAGGGGAGAAGTGTAGCATCATAAGAAAGCCAGTCGAAGAAGGCACCAAGGTCCATCAAAGACTGGACAACTTCGACCTTTTCTTGAAAGGAGTCTTTGGGACAAGGACAGCTTAAGACGCGGAGGCTCTTCCTAGTAAAGCATAGGTGGGTACCATTTTCCAAAGTCAGACTGGCGACCTCGCACCCTAAACCCTTTTGCAAACCCTGTACACCCTCAAGCAAGCCCAAGGAGGGCAAGAGCTCACGTGCTGGGTCGGGCCTTGTCTGTCGCATCTCTCACATTGCGCATCGCCCTTCGCGTCGCGGTCTCCCGTGATCAAAACGGTTCGACCCTTAGCCGCCTTAGCCCTCGAAGGCCGCTGCAAGCCTTCTAAGGCCCTAAGATGGAAGGAAGCCTTTAGATGGAAGCCCTCACATGGAAGGACGGCTGCCAGCCGATCTCCACCTTCCACTTCGGCTCTCTTGAAGCCCACGGAGCTCTACAACAGCTCTGGGGTATAGCTGCGACGGAGACGCCGTTGCTTTCGAAGCCTGGAGTTGTTGATCGGATGCCCAGAGATGCATGCAGATGTTCCGTAGGCATTCGGGGGCTTCTGGGGCTTCGAGGGCCACTTCCTTGAAGGAGGCGGAGGTGCCCTGCAGTTGCAGGCTCTTTTGACACAGCCGCCGAGCCGTCAGACTTTCCCTTCAAGTCTAGGCGTAAAGGCAGAGGGGCTCCGGAGAAGCAGCGCGGCAGGCACTTGTGACGGCCGTGATGTCGACCTGAGGGTTTAGGGCTTCAGGGCTTCAGGACTCTCAGGTGTTTCGGGTTTTAGCTGGCTGTGGGGCAGACTGCGGGCATGTTTGGGCATGCTTTGGTTTGCCATTCCTGCCGATTAAAGGTCTTTACGGCCAGAGCTGCAAGCTGCGTCGTTCAAGAAACGTACTCTTCCATCAGTTGCGAAGCGATCTGTTCGCCTGTGTCTTTGCCGGGACCCGTGTTCTCTTGCGCTTCTGAGCGGTGTCTCCTGAAAAAATTTGAGGCCTTGAAGCGCCTGAAACACCAAAGCACCTGGGATCAACCAGGAAGCCCGTTGCTCAGCTTTGGCTGTGAGCTTTCACTGCCGTGGCAGAAGTTTGGCACAGGCCTGACAAGCACAGGACCATTGAAGTAAGAGGCGCCATCAGACCAGGTCTCTGTGCGTAGCCTCTGCGTCCGACACCGGTTGATACCTTGAATCGTATGCCTCAAACAGTCCAGAAAGTTCAAGCTGCGATCCTACTTGCCGCCATATCCTTTCTGAAGACTCCCACATACACCTGGCCACAAAAAGGTCTAAGCTGCAGCTGTCGCACCAGACGTGCGTAAGACTGTGCCCTCCAGCTCTCCCTTGCAAGGCGCCTTGCAGACTCTGCTTTTCAAGCCGACTGCTGTGACTCGGGGGGGCAGCTTCATCGAGCTGGTGACCGTAAAACAAATCTGCGCCGGACTGCACACTGACTAGCTTGTCAATGTCCAGTTCTGAATCTGCTGTGTACATCTTCCACTCATGCGTTTCTTTGCAGTTTTTGTTCACAAAGCTTCTTGTTCTTTCTCACGCGCGAACGGGGCTGGCGGCACAGGCATGGTCTTGTTTGTTGACGTTTGAGCTTGTTGTTTCGTTGCGACTGAAGCACATCTTGACATCAGTATCTAGGAAGATAAAGACACAGAAGCAATCGTTATTTAGTATCACACTTATAGTCTGCCATCGAACATTTTTGGGATGCTCGCAACCTACAAGGCTTGAAGCCTGCAAGGCTACACTCCCAAACTCTGATGCCTGGAACCTCCAGCAGCCTTCAAGGCATCGGCCCAAAACTCGGAAAAAAGCACAAAAACTCAGAAACGTTGCAGTTTTGGGGGCTGTGAGAAAGGCCCAGAAGAAACAGTCAGAAGAGGCCCAGAGAAGCCGTCCCGCGCACGCAACCTTGACACCACCCCTCCCAGCATCTTTTCCCAAACGTGATTCGGGGCCGGGGGGGAAACAAGACCGCTACGTTGCTTTTCCGGGTTGTAGTTCTTTGGGGAGGCTTACTCAGGCATGAAGTGAGTGATTGAGTACTGAGTGAGTGAGTGAGTGAGCCTGGCGGACCATGTTCACGAAGTGTATCTACGAGCTAACTCGACGCACAGCACACATGTTCATGGACTTTACTGGCCTTGCTCGGTTTTCAGGTTTAGGGTTGTGAGGGGTGAGGGTTTAGGCTTTGGGGTTTATGGCCAAACATCGTCATGAAAAGTATCTGCAGCGTGATGCAGAGCCCGCTGGTAGCTTCGGGCTGCTAGAGCTGCGGGTTCTCCATGCGCGTTTCTCCCCCCCCCCCCCGCCCCAAGTTTTCGAGACAGAGAGCGAGAGAGAGAACGATGCCTGTGCGCTTTGCACCCTGCACCCTAAACCCTCAACAGGGCTGTGATGGGTCCCTCTACCCTATGAAGCCCCTTCAGAAATAAGGCCCCTCGTAAGGGTCGACCATCCTGGCCAGTTCTAGTTCTTGTGGACCGGCGCAGGTGCCTTTACTTGAAAGACGTACTGTGTTTAGGGTTTAGGGTTTAGGGTTTAGGGTTTAGGGTTTAGGGCTTAGGGCTTGGGGTTTGGGGTTTGGGGTTTAGGGTTTAGGGTTTAGGGTTTAGGGTTTAGGGTGGGCTTCAGAAAAACTTCCTTTTTTGGGAGGGAGAATTCGTAGATGTTCCTTGAAGCTTGTGGCTGCAGCCGTTTGGAAGAGCTCCGTCCATCCGAGTGTGTGCTTAGCTGCCCATTAGAACTAGAATAGCGCCATGTGCAGGTGTTGCAAGACGTGCTCCCAGAGGCCGGCGAAGGTCTCCGTGCGCGCTGGCATCACTGGCTTCTTTCTGTGCGTTGCAGGCCCGCCTGGTTCATGCCCACAGCTCGCGGATCTGAACTTTCGGGGCCCCCGATGGTGATCTCTCTAGCATCGTCCCTTTAGGGTTAACATTCGAAGGCGGCCCCTAGTATGCAGGGTACCCAAAAGATCGATCATAATTTTGAGAACTGACCAGAAACAAGTGTTCAAACCGTTCCCGAAACTTGGGGTGTTGATGTCGGCATCTAGCGCCGACCACGAAGGCATCACTTTGCTGGCCGTGGCTGCAACGTCTTTGAGCGGTGTCAACGTCCCTTGTCTAGGCCCTTATTGGGTTTAAGAGGATCATAACCCTAAACCCTAAGCCCAAGGAATATGTTTCAGAGGGTGTTCAGGGCCATCCTAGCGAAGTTGCCACGTGTATACAGAGATCTTTTGGAGCTTTGGGCTTCATCTCACGGAGGAGGGCGAGTGGGTTCTGCAGCTGCTGGAAACCCCTAAACCTTAAGTCCTAAACCCTAAGCTTGAAACACTAAACCCTAAACCCTAAACCCTAAACCCTAAACCCTAAACCCTAAACCCTAAACCCTAAACCCTAAACCCTAAACCCTAAACCCTAAACCCTAAACCCTAAACCCTAAACCCTAAACCCCAAGCCATCCTCAGGTCCCAGCGGGCAGCGAGAACACGGGCCATGACGGTGAGTTGACGGGAACGCTCATGGCGCCCCGGGATCTCAACTGCCGCTACGCGATCTTCATTGAGATGCTCCGATTCCAACAAGCTGGGGTAAGGTTGCTTATCAGAGTCTCTCTGTCTCTCTCTCCCTCTCTCTCTCTCTTTCTCTTTCTCTCTCTCCCTCTCTCTCCCTCTCTCTCTCTCTACATATATGTATATATATATATGTATATGAATATGTGTGATTGTATGTATATCTATACATGAACTATGCATATGTTATCGTATACAGATACGCATTCACTATGAATACACATAGCCAACCACAGTATGCCATTTCCAAGAGGTATAAGGTTTTCTGAACACTTGCGTAGATTTTTGTGGTTGTCGACGTTTACGTAATTCACGTCTACTCGAAAAACTTCTACCCGCCCATGCCTCCATACAAAACACCCCGTCGAGAGCCAAAAGAGTCGCAGCTATGGAGCTATGGTTACCAGGGGAAGGTCCGATCCGGGGCAGCTTTTCTGCTCTTACTTTGGTGAATCCCCACCCCCCCCCCCCCCCCCCGCCCCCCCCGAAAAAGAAAATAAATGCAAAAAATAGCACAAGTTGCCCAGAATTTGAGTGGCTCCGGGTCATCATGGGCCCTGGTGAAACTCAGATTGCCCTCCTGGAATCTCGTGGAGAGGGGGGCGTCTAGGGTTTAGGGTCTGGGGTTTAGGGTTTAGGGTCCTGAAACCCGGCGCCACAGAAAGTTTGGCCAGCCCGAAGCCCGAGAACCTTACACCTTGAAGCCCTAAACCCTAAAGAGCCTTACACCCGCAACCCTGCAATCCCAGACCATCAACCCGAACAACCCCAAGCCAACCGTGATACGCGTTTAGGAAGAAGACATCTTGCACCAGCTTCGCTGCAACGGCTGTGCTCACCAAAGGAGGGGTCAGGGATTTGCAGGTTTTGGGGAGTTGGGCTCGAAGCTTTATAAGGTTACGGGCTGCATTTCACTTCTTGGAGTTTTCGGGTATTTTATAGGGCCGCTCGGAAGTGCTGGTGGGCACGATCTGCGCTGAGAACCCTAAGCCTCTGAGCACTGGACCGCGGACCCATAAGCGGTGCATAATGTTGGCCAGTAAAAGTCTATAGTGGTAGGTGGGGGGGGAGGCTGTCCACGCAGCGGGGTGCATGACTTATGGCTCGGTGATTTCTGGTGGCATGGTGGATTGTGTGTGTGTGTGTGTGTGTGTGTCTGTGTCTGTGTCTGTGTCTGTGTCTGTGTCTGTGTCTGTGTCTGTGTCTGTGTCTGTGGCTGTGTCTGTGTCCTGTGTGTCTGTGTGTCTGTGTCTGTGTCTGTGTCTGTGTCTGTGTCGGTGTCTGTGTGTGTGTCTGTGTCTGTGTCTGTGTCTGTGTCTGTGTCTGTGTCTGTGTCTGTGTCTGTGTCTGTGTCTGTGTCTGTGTCTGTGTCTGTGTGTGTTGTGTGTGTGTGTGTGTGTGTGTGTGTGTGTCTGTGTGTGTGTGTGTGTGTGTGTGTGTGTGTGTGTGTGTGTCTGTGTGTGTGTGTGTGTGTCTGTGTGTGTGTGTGTGTTGTCTGTGTGTGTGTGTTCTGTGTGTGTGTGTGTGTGTGTGTGTGTGTGTGTGTGTGTGTGTGTGTGTCTGTGTGTGTGTGTGTGTGTCTGTGTGTGTGTGTGTCTGTGTGTGTGTGTGTGTCTGTGTGTGTGTGTGTGTGTCTGTGTGTGTGTGTGTGTGTCTGTGTGTGTGTGTGTGTGTGTGTGTTTTCTTCTTTTTTTTTTCTCTCTCTCTCTCTCTCTCTCTCTCTCTCTCTCTTTTTGCGGGGGGAGGCATGCCGCCCGGTCCCTGAGCCGGCATTCGTGTGTTCTTGCCAGGAGCGACCTTGGACAGCAGCCATTGCGGCAGCGAGGAGCTTCCGGACGAGTGCCCGCAGCGTGCACCTGCAACACGGTGCCTCCAGGCCCAGTAGGTTTAGGGTTTAGGGTCTAGGGGTTTGGGGGTTTAGGGTCTAGGCGTTTTAGTGTTTAGGGTTTAGGGATTTAGGGTTTAGGGTTTGGGGGTTTGGGGTTTAGCGTTTGTGGTGGGGCATTGGACTAGCTCGGTGTCATGGATTTTTTCAGGACCTCGACTGGACCATCGGATGGTCTGAGACCAAGATCAAGGTGCCCTGGGCGTCAAACTACGTCAAACTACAACCTGCCCATGGCATTCTAGAGCCCTAAACCCTCTCTATCATATATTAATTCAAGCTTTCATGACTCCGTGGTTCTTCGGCCAGTCCTTCGTGGTTCAATGCCAATCGTTCGTGATTCAAGGCCAATTGTTCGTGTCAAGGCCAGGCTGACAATTCGTGGTTCAAGGCAAGTTTCGGGCCTTGAGCCACGAGTTTTTTGGCTTTGAGAATCCTGGTTGAGGGCCCAATTTTTGGCCTTGAACCGTGAACCGTGGTTCAAGGCCAGTCCTTCGTGGTTCACGGCCAATTGTAAGACCAATCCTTCGTGGTTCAAGGCAAGCTTTGGCTTTGAACCACGATTTGTTGAAAGCGATTCAAGGCCAGTTCTTGGCCTTGAACCGTGGGGGGTTGTACAAGGGTGGGGAGGGGATTGTCCGAGCATCAATTTCTAAGGGTTAGGTCTTGGTTGATGTTCGAGGCAAGTCCGAAAAAACAGAAAAAATGCCCAAAAGCGTCCTGTAGCAGATCACCTCCTGCAGTCCTCTCAGCCAAGCCACACCCGACAAAGGTTTCGTAACAGATCGGCTCCTGCAATCCCTTTAACCAAGCCCTAACAAGAAAAATTGCCCAAAAACGTCCCGTATCAGATCGGCTCCTGCAGTCCTCTCAGCCAACCAGAGTAGACCAAGTCTTCGTGAGTAGAACTTTGTTGAGTGATTGGAGTCAGCGCCAAAGAGATGCAGTGGCAAGAACATGAGGTTAACAAAATTAGGTGTTTCTTTGGTGTCCGTTCATGTCAAATAGAAGACCATAAAGCTAAGAGTTGACGTAGATTTGGAAGGCACAGCTTAAACGACAGGGTATGAGCTATGAGCAACTTGAAGCTGCAGAACTTTGTTGTACGATTGGAGCAGTGTTATGGAATTCTTTGGGTGGGTAGGTATTATATCAGAGCCGTAAATATCACCTTACCATTGCCGTAACACTGCTCGATCCGGAGCTGCTGAAACCTAAACCCGAAACCCTAAACCCCGCAACCTAAACCCTAAACCCCCTAAACCCTAAACCCCCTAAACCCTAAACCCCCTAAACCCTAAACCCCTAAACCCTAAACCCCCTAAACCCTAAACCCCCTCCAAAAAACCCTAACCCCCCTAACCCTAAACCCCCTAAACCCTAACCCCCTAAACCCTAAACCCCCTAAACCCTAACCCCCGAACCTAAACCCCTAACCCTAAAACCCCCCTAAAAACCCTAAACCCCCTAAACCCTAAACCCCCTAAACCCTAAACCCCCTAAACCCTAAACCCCCTAAA
Source organism: Symbiodinium natans (assembly GCA_905221605.1). NCBI lineage: Eukaryota > Dinophyceae > Suessiales > Symbiodiniaceae > Symbiodinium > Symbiodinium natans. Next base: position 107,410 of record CAJNDS010000279.1, read on the forward strand.
CCCTAAACCCCCTAAACCCTAAACCCTAAACCCTAAACCCAAAACCCAAAACCCAAAACCCAAAACCCAGCCCCAACCTTAAGTCCTGACCCTAAACCCTAAACCCTAAACCCGAAACCCTCAAATTCCTCAGGATCTGAAACTGGCTGCCTTGGTGACCTTCGCCGCAGGCACCGGGGTGACCCTGACCGGCACAGAGGAGCGAATCCTTGTGGGAATTTGGGGGTTTTGGGGGGTTGAGGTTTAGGGTTTAGGGTTTAGGGTTTAGGGTTTAGGGTTTAGGGTTTTAGGGTTTAGGGTTTAGGGTTTAGGGTTTAGGGTTTAGGGTTTAGGGTTTAAGTAGGGTTTAGGGCTATTCAGGGGTGCTCTTTGCTGTTAAGCCCTGAACATCCTGAAGCCCTGGGACATCCTCAAAGCATCGGCTTTTGGCGCAGGCGATGTGGTCCGTGCAGCTGTGCGAAGCCTTCGAGGAAGTCTTCTCCAAGCGAAGGCAGGCGATTGCCGCTGGGACCAGATGCAAGGGAGAGACGTCGCGTTCCGGGCGTTTTTTGGGGTTTGTTGGGAGGTTGTGAGGGATCATCCGAGGCTTGCCCCAAAAACCCGAAAAAGTCTCCAAACACGCCCTGGTAAAAGCCCCCCCTGAAAGCCGTCTAAGTCCGACTCAGCACGCCCAGATCATGGCGGCGTGCGGCGCGGCCATCTTGGTCGCCGGCCTGGTCACCTTCTTCATCGGCCTCCGCTGTTGCTGCGCCTGCTGCAGTGCCGAAAGTGCCGAAGCGGCTGAGAAAGCCTCGCAGAGTGGGTCTGGACTTGTGATTGTATAGACTCGCCGACTGGGGAGGGAACCTTCCATGAAATTCGATGACTTTCATGTCCCTCTACTTGGAGGCTAGAAAGTTTCGACGTCTGAAGCAGGGAAGGAAATTCCCCAGATGTAAAGTAGCACGTTTGGGCGACAGCGCAACGAAGCACCAAATGCCCCAACGTGCAGGCTTGAAAAGCTCCCACATGTCCTCCGACTCGCCAGCAAAGCGCGAGGGTCTATCTTTGGGTCACTACCCTAAACCCTAAACCCTAAACCCTAAACCCTAAACCCTAAACTCTAAACCCTAAACCCTAAACCCTAAACCCTAAACCCTAAACCCTAAACCCTAAACCCTAAACCCTAAACCCTAAACCCTAACTCAGCAGTCGTTCTTCAAGTTGCCCCGCAGGACCGGCGGATGCACAGTTTAGAGCTTCAGAGCTCTGTACAGCTGTTCTTGTGTATAGACAGCCCTGGAACCCTACAGGATTTAACTCCCGGGTCGGGCAGACCGCTGGGGAGGGAGAACTTTCCATGAAGATATCGGCGTTTTTGGACCTACCAAGGAGTCTTTTAGGGAAATCCTCTCCCCCAGCTGCATGTTTAGAAGCCACCACGTGACGCGTGAAAGCCGGCACGTGTGCGCTCGCCTCCCATGTCGCGGCTGTGAGAGAAGCATAAGAGTCGGGTTGGAGGGGGTACCATTATATGTTTGGATGTTCCCCCGTATACTAACAGTCTTTAAATAGAGATGATAGTACCCCCTGAAGGACTGTTAGTATAAGGGGGAACATCCCAAATTATGTGAGTCGACGAAGCAAGAACCCCACATCCTTCACCCGCCGGGGCCTTCTGGAGGCGCAATTAGACAATCACGCAACTCCTGCGGCTCCACATAGCAAAGGAGGGAGGGTCCGTCCTATGTACAGGGCCCAAGCCGGGTCAGAACGTATAGTGGATGGTCCTGAGCCTAAAGCCGCATTTTCTGGGCATGATCGGACGCTTTCGAGACGACATGTTCTGCTCTGCTCGGGCAGTGGGGGTTCCGTCAAGTTGTGGATTTCCAGCTCTTCGCCTTCGTGCGTTCGTGGTTGTGGGGTCGAGCAAGCCCTAAAAACCCTCGGGCCCCACCCCCTGAACAAAAAAAATCGTTTGGGTGTAGGAAGAATCACCTAGACCCAATGCCTCAAAAGCGCCCTTGGCGCCACAATGCGGACGAAAAAACACCATCACCGCCGCTCGGGGCGCAAGCATTGAGGTCGACGCCGTCCATTCCACGTGGGATCCCAGACCCCCCCCTGGGAGGTTCCAAGAAGTAGATCCCCCTTAAGGGGCTTGTAAGAAGGACCCAAGAATCTAGGGTACGATTTTGGGGTTCTACTTCTTGGATCCTCCCAAGGTCTGGGATTGGACACCTTGGAACGTTATGGCTTTTGATGCTTTAGATGTTCCTTGTTGGCTCTATCCCGAGCACGCGAGCTCCTCGCTGAAGTTCCCACTTCCTGGCGACAGGTTCCCGGAAACTCGAAGGCTTATTCACCCCCGCTTCGAGGATGCATGTAGAGGTGCTAAGCTTAGGCTTTAGTGTGTAGGCTCGAGCAGGGGGGGGGGGGCGGGGGGGCGGCAGTGTCTGACTCGACTAGGATCCGTGGAAGTAGCTTCACTTCCTTTTTTGGTTTATGCCGAATCACAAGCTCGTATCGCCAAAGTGCTGACTATCGTCCAGTCGGGATCTCAGCCGGCTTTTTTGCAGGCTTCGAATTGTGCTATCTTGCGGGGTTCAAGAGTAAGAGTGCAGGGTTATTGTTTGTTTTTTTTGTTTTTTTTGTTGCTTTCTTTTGGGGGGGGGGGGGGGTAGGGGCGAGGAAGGGGGGGGGGAAGGGGGGCGTGGGGGGGGTTCATGTTCATGTTGGGAAGCTCCAAGTGCCTCCACACATAAACCTGCACCCCACGCGCTGAGACACGCATTGAGCCTCAACCCCACCACTTGGTTCAGTGCCAGCTGAACCTCGCAGAAAGTAGCGTCCCACAGCGTGGCCAGGGGTTTCGGGGTGTATGATTCACCTCCTGTGCCTGCTGGGAGTGGCCGTCTCTGCCAAAATGCTCAGCGACGCCCTTGGGGAGGAGATGTCGGAGACGTCGGAGACGTGCTCGCTCCTCCAAAGCGCGCGCAAGAATGCCCAGAGTGCCAAGTCAATCGCCGAGTCAGAGGTCAGCTTCAGCAACAAGAAGTCCCTCGTGGGGCTCTACTGCTATGATGCTCACACTCGAAGCACAGCTGCCTACACCACGTTCCAAGATGTTGCAAGCAGAGAGGTCTGCCAACAGATTTGTGCTGCACGCGCTGCAACTACCAGAGCTGCGAGTTCCAGCGCGCATCGGTTCGCAAGGATGTCACGCCGCCCTCAACCTTCCAGAAGGAACCCGCAGATGCAGCAGGAGAGTTGAGAAGGATTTCAGCGCCGACTTCCGGTTGAATGGCCAGTTCTGCCACAGATCTTTGCCGCACAGGTCGCCAATGAGAGCACATGCCAGAGCTTTTGCGAGAGCATCGAGGGCTGCGAGGTCATGGCATTCTACAAGGACCACCACTTGCCTCCACCTTAAGCCAAAACCTACCACACAACTGAGAAGCATTTTTTTTGAATGAGGTCGACCTTGGTGGAATCCCAAGGGTCCCTTGGAGCATCTGGGGATCTACTAGTTTTTGGGGTTTAGGGTTTAGGGTCTTGGGTTTGGGGTTCAGGGTTTAGGGTGTAGGGGTTTGCTCCGGTAATGGTAAATGTGTTTTGGGCTTCCATACTGCTACTGGCGAGTCTCTTTTCCTAATGAGGAAAATCCAGAAATAAAGAAAGGACGTCCTGTTGGGGATGTTAGGAATGAAACAAAGTACTACTTTTGAGAATTCGGTTGAGTAAACCCTAAACCCTAAACCCTAAAGACTTAGGGAGGTTGTTTAGGGCATCGGGATCTGCCACAAGCCAAAGCCCTGAACCCCACCCGAAACCTTAACGGCCTCTTTGTCCTCAGCCTCAAACCTCGCAATTCCGAGCTGAAAGCCTTACAAAAGCCTCTAAACTCTACAAGCTTACAAGCCCCCAACCCTCGGGTTAACCGCATTCTGCTGGGGAGAAATAGTTGTGTGACGCCAGGTGCAGAGCTCTTCATGCTGTCCTTGGTGTGGGAGCGATCTGAGGGGCCCCTAAAGCCGTGACGTCTGATCAAAAAAGAGGCTGAGCTCAAGTTGCGACCATCTTAAGCTCCTGCATCATCTGACCACCAAGCCTCATGTGGAGTCGGCAATCTGAACTTTATATGCTCTGTACATCAGGAAACCCTAAACCCTAAACCCTAAACCCTAAACCCTAAACCCCAAAAAGGGACTCCAAAACATGTATGGAGTTCCCCGTGCCTACACTGTCGCGGCTGGGCCCGTGCCCCTTCGTTGCACGTCCTTGCCAGGTCCTAGATGAAGCCTCTCTGGAGCCTTTTCGTTCTCAAGTTGTTTCCTAGCCGGACAAATCCACGCGAATCCATGGTCTCAGCCAGAGAGGTCACTCAGAGAACGTTTGTTTCTCAACAGTTTCTTTTTGAGGCAGAAGACCAGTAGAAGCGGAGAGGATTCTCGTTCTACTACTCTCGTACTCTCGTGCTGCAAGAGTGAGGATCACAACAAGCTAGCCCAAAACCCTGAACCCAAAGCCCTAAACCCTAAACCTCAAGCCGTAAATCCTAAACCCTAAAGCTGAAGGTGACTTGCGTTTTCGTGCTCCTGGCGGAGCTCGCGGCAGCCTTGCGCCAGGAATTACATCGGGAGGCCACCACCCGGAGCTTCCCCGAGAAGTACTACAACTGTGACTTGGGCTTAGGGTTTAGGGTTTAGGGTTTAGGGTTTAGGGTTTAGGGTTTAGGGTTTAGGGTTTAGGGTTTAGGGTTTCGGGATACAGGGCTTCTGCGCACAAGATACCTATTCTTACTATTCTTTCGTGTTCCTTGTTGTCATTCTGGCGTGATTTTTTCCGAAAACTGTTAAGGCCCTACAGTGAAGCTTGCAATACATCTTCCTGCCAAGAAGGGCTGGTTTTATCTAAATAATCTAAATAGTTTTATTATTTGGATTATTTAGATTATTTAGATTATTTAGATTATTTAGACTATTTAAAGTAAGAGGTGTAACGGCTGTAACGAAGTGATTCTTCAGGATCTTGTATTGCCGACTGGCGGATGCCCTAAACCCTGAACACTTAACCCCAAATCAAAACACCCTGAGCCCTAAACCCCAAGCCCTAAACCCTAAACCTGGGCGCATGCTTGTCTCACTCGAGCTACTTCACGCTGAGAAGTGGAGGCTGTCATCAAGCCCGAGCCCACAGACCCTCTAAAAAACCTAAACCTTGAAGCCCTAAACCCTTTAAGGCGTGTTACCTCCGATCTCAAACGTCTCGACGCCTGACCCTAAACCCTAAACCCTAAACCCTAATCCCCAAACCCTAAACCCTAAACCCTAAACCCTAAACCCTAAACCCTGACGGCTTCTGGGAAATCTTGGCTCAGATCTCAGGCTGGTGTGCCAAAGTTGCTTCGGTGGATGGTTGTCCCGACCATTCACACTACAGCCAGGACTAGGGCTTCTCGAAAGGTTCTCTAAGGGTTTAGGGTTTCGGGTTTCGGGTTTAGGGTTTAGGGTTTAGGGTTTACGGGTTCTACAACGGTTCTTTAAGGGATAGGGTGCTGGGATTTGTGATAGGTCCCTAAAGATTAGACAGATGAGCTTCCTGTTAGAGAGCGAGGGTGACTGGGGCTTAGGGGCCTTGCTGTGTTCTCTGACAAGGACCTAAGCCCTAAGCCCGAAACTCTTAACTGAACCCTGACCAGGATGGCACGCGTTTGTGGCTGGAGAGCTCCAACTGGTTCAACTGGTTCCATCTCAGAGACTGGCTGCAATCGGCGGTGTTGTTTTTCGTTGTTGTTGGCGTTGTGATTCTCTCCTCCCTCTTCTCTCTCTCCCTCTCCCTCCCCCTCTCGCTCTCGCTCTCTCTCTCTCCCTCTCTCTATCTCCCTCTGTCTTTCTCTCTTTCCCCTTATCGACCTCTGTCTATTCTTCTCTTTCCCATCTCTCCTTCTCTTTCCCGGTCACCCTCTCTCTGCGTCTCCCACTCTCTCTCTCTCTCTCTCTCTCTCTCCGTTCTCTGGTCCCTGCCAGACTCCCGTCGACCACTCTGCTAGAGGCACTATCGCCATGCCCACACACAACATGTTCCCAGGGTCTCTGCAGAAGCAACACGACATGAAGCAGCAGAGGCACTGAGGAAGTACTGTCGTTACTGTGGTTGTCTGCGTGCTGGCTGTATGTTTCCTTTCGCTTCACATCCGATGGCATTCCGTAGCACTTTATCAAAGAAGCCTTCGAGAAAGCTCACAGATCTACCGAGCCCATCTCAGGAGAGGGGAAGGAGCCGAAAGGCTATTGTTGCAAGCTCGAGTTCAATGAGGATTATGGCATGGAGTATGGGCAGTACCGCCGAGAGGACGGCTACCACAAGAAGGACATCGACATGTGCGCCGAAGAACAGCGCCCTGTGCCTGCCGGCACACGGTGCCGCGTGTACATCGGCGATCGTGCCCAGTCCTGCTTCTTCATCAGCAAGGCCACGAACAAGATCGACGAAGGCAGGCGTCGCCGCAGAGACAGCAAGGATATCAGAAAGATGAGCCCAATAGGGTACATGGACGACATTGTCGGCGGGCGCGACGCGGAGGGGAAGGAGCTCTCGGCAGATGCGGTCAGAGCTTTTCTAAAGAAGCATCATGAGAAAGGCAATCTTCCTTATGGTCCCCCGGCCAGTGTTTCGGCAAATGTTCCATTTTGCGGGAGATTCGCTCCATCTTCGATTGTAGAGTTGGTTTTTAACAAATACCAACGCAGGATGACAGGCTTGAGGAAGCTAAAAGTCCCTATATATAAGGATACTAAGACTCGAATGTACCCCAAAACCCACTCTATGTATTAAGTCCCTCATGAAACCCTACGTGTTGCATAAAAATGCCATAGAGCCTCCCCCCCTTTAGAACCCTTGAAAGGATCCCGAAAAAGGAATTCCCCTACGTTAGAGAGTTGCGGAGAGCTAGGCTTGACATGCACGGCCGACGACATGGATGCACTCACTTCTGACGAGGGCCCTTGTGTCACATATCGATGATCACGTAGGGTTTAGGAACTCCGGGTTTAGGGTTTCGGGACCTTTGCAGCCACGTAATATGCAGTTTTCTGTCAGCGTGGATCCTTGACAATCATGCGAGCCCAAAGCCGGCAATCTTGACGTGTGCTGTGGCACCCCCCCAACCCGACCACCCCCCCCCATAAAAAGCCCTGGGTTGAGCCCTTCACCGGTGAAGCTTGTGAAAGAACAACGGAACCAATCCGTTGACAACGGGTAACAATCTGCTTCATCAACGATGGACAAAACAGCAAGTCCATGTAAATTTGCAGGCTAGAATCAAGTCCAAATAAAAGCCACCAAGCGTGCAACCCCCGCAACGTTCTACCCTAAACCCCTAAACCCCTAAACCCCTAAACCCCTAAACCCTTAACCCCTGAACTCCTAAACCCTAAACCCCTAAACCCTACACCCTAAACCAACCTTAAACCCCTAAGGGCTGCTTTTCTTAAATCTTCATGTTATGGGGAAAGAGCGGAAAAAGCAGATGTTACTGACACCCTGGGTTTGGCAGGTGGCGGCGTAGTAGAGCGCAGCGGGACAGCTACCCTGCAAGCGAAAAAGAAGCCCCTAAACCCTGAACCCTGAACCCTAAACCCTAAACCCTGAACCCAGCAGATCTGAGCTCCAGAATCTGTACATTGGATGCTCCAGCGATCGGAAGCTTGGAAGTGCAAAAAGCGGCTGTGGCGTTGTAGGGTTTAGGGTTTAGGGGTTTAGGGTTTAGGGTTTGTAGGGTTGCCTTTACCCCTCCTGCTGTGTTAAGGACTTATGTCAAGAAATCATAATAAGGAACCCTAATCTGTGGGCTTCAGTCAGGGATCAGGTTTGAAGAGTTAATTGACCCCTAAACCCTAAACCCTAAATGCTAGCACCCCAAAGCACCTCAAGGGCCGGAAGGAAGCAAAGGGCTCAACATGGAGGTCGCACGACTTCGTAAACATGCCCACCCTAAACCCTAAACCCTAAACCCTAAACCAGTCGTAGGGATGTTTTGGGGCTTGACGTTTAGGTCTTGTTGAGTCAAAGGTTTTGGGGGTGATGTTGGGACTTGGGGTTTTTGGGGGATTTGGAGATTTGAGGTTAGGGATTCCTGCGCTGCAGGTGTAGGTCCTAGACCCTGAACCCGCGTGCCGACAGGGTCGCCTCGTCTGAAAGTCTGAACTCAAGAGCTTGGGTGCGTACGAGCTTCAGTGTTTAGGGTGTATACCAGGGTGAGTGTATATAGGGCGCTTTCTGAACATTGCCACAAAAGCATCCTGCGTCGTGAAAGTGTAGCAATGCGTTTCGTTCTTGCGCCATGGGGACCCCTTACCCTTCAACGTTCCCTCCAGTCTTGAATACTCAACTCTATGTGCTTCCGTATAGCTTTGAGCTCACGTATGAGCACCTGAAAGTTTGCTAACATGAACCTCGCCGAAGTTCCCGGTCTGTGCGGAATGTGCCTCACAGCAGCAGATCCATGATACACCGATTCTTCAAGTGTTTAGCTGCTTCCAGAACAGACAGTCACAGGAAGCATGCTGAACCATACCCTAAACCCTCAACCCTAAACCCTAAACCCTAAACCCTAAACCCTAAACCCTAAAGCACACTTCAGAGCAGTTTGCGAAGCTTTCCGCAAGACGCTCCGCATGGACACGGGCCGCGAAGGGCGCCTTGCAAGCCCGGCGTGCTGAGGCAGGCAGAGCCCATTCGTGCAGAGTAGCGAGCCCTTGAGATCTACTAGGACCTGGGGATTAGGGTTTAGGGTTTAGGGTTCAGGGTTTAGGGTTTAGGGTTTAGGGTTTGGGGTTTACTGCACCTCCCCTCCCCCCACCCAAACGAGCAATCCACGCCCAGAATTTCCAAGGCCGAGAAAGTCTCGCAGCAAAAAGCCGGGGGATGTGTCGGTACCTGTTGGGGCTTCCGTTGAGCCTGGCTCGAAGACCTTGTGTCCCAAAATGTGTGTGGGTTGGGGATGTGAAGCGAAAAACAACTACGAATGGCTTACATGGTTTCGCATCGCCCTTTGCATCCCCCAGGGGCCCCCCCAAAAAGGCCCAAACCGTGAACTTCCTAAACCCAAAAAAGCCTCCCCCAAAAACATTCTGATCCCCCTAAGCCCTCCCGGTTCCAGCTGGTGCCCAGACCTTCGGTCCTCTGTGTGGTCCGTGTGCGTTTCGGGGTGGAGGGTTGAGGGTTATTGTTGGCGTCCCTGTCCGAATTTCCCGGGCCAGATGTTCAACTCTTGCAATATCCAAAGCAACAACCCTTCTTCCTGAACCCAAACCTACAACAATCCTAGCTGTTGCTGAGTATTCTGTTGAGGCAGGCCTAAACCCTAAACCCTAAACCATAAACCCTAAACCCTAAAAAGCCCCCCGAAAAAGCCGCTTCGAAGACTGAAGAGGACCCTGGCTGCGTGGGGGAAGGACGGAGATGCCGAGGCCGAAGGAAGGTCCCTAGCAGGCTTCCGGGTTTCGGGGTTTCGGTTTTTGTTTGTTGGGGTTTGGGGTTTAGGGTTTAGGGTTTGGGGTTTAGGGTTTAGGGTTTGGAGGGTTTAGGGTTTGGAGGGTTTAGGGTTTAGGGTTTGGAGGGTTTAGGGTTTTGGGGGGTTTAGGGCTTTGGGCATCTTTGGGGGGTTTTGGGGGGGCTTTCGGGTCGATGGACAAGAGCAGGGGAGCAAGGTGGCTTGGGGTTTAGGGTTTAGGGTTAGGGCTTAGGGTTTAGGATTAAGGGTTTAAGGGGGTAGTCGTCCCTTCAACCACGCCCGATCGCTTCTGCGATGTTCGGGAAACAGTGCAAAGCCCTAAACGACCTTTAGGCCAACCCCTAAACCCTAAACCCTAAACCCTAATAAAAGGGCTTTTGGCCCCACGAAAATCCTAGAAAGCCGAATAAAGCACCACGAGGTCTTCCGAGCCTCTACCCCTCTAAGCCCTTAGAACCCTAAATCGCTTCGAAGTCTGGCACTTGCGCTAAACCCTAAACCCTGAACCCTGAACCCTGAACCCTAAACCCTATACCCTATAAACCCTAAACCCTAAACCCTACGAGGGAGCACCTGCTCGAGCACTTCCACCTCCCCAAGCCTTCGCGCTCACTCCTGAAGTTCGTCGCAGTGTGGCCTCGGCGTGGTGTTAGGGTTTAGGGTTTAGGGTTTAGGGTTTAGGGTTTAGGGTTTAGGGTTCAGGAGTGGAATGGAGGGGTTATATAGGGGGTTTTCTCAGGGCTTCGGGGGGCTTGAGGGGATTTGGGGGTAAGAGCGCTGCGCAGCTTGAAATGCCGGGGGGCGAGGGTTGAGGAATTCCAAGAAGCAGGTGAAAGAGAAGGGCAGCCAAACTTGCTTCCGCAAAACCCTTGCCTGGATTCTCACACCCTTGAACCCCGTAGACCCTGAACCCCGCAACCCGCGAACCCCTAAGCCCTAAACCCTAAACCCTACACCCTAAACCCTAAACCCTAAACCCTAAACCCTAAACCCTAAAGTCCAGGGCTCCGGAGTCTGAACAGGGTCTCGGAATCTGAGTTGCTCCAGATATCCCCAAAATGCTTCCAAGACGGGCCTCACTCAACCCCTACTAGTCGGTTGCAACCCTCTACAACCCCCCCTCAAAACCAAAAAAACAAGTACAAGGATCTAAACCCGAGACTCCAAACTAAACCCCCAAAAAACTCCCAACCCCCAAGCTTTAAACTCTTAAACCGACTCGCCTCCCAACGCGCCCCACACGTGTCGCTGAGATGTTGGTGCCTAGCCCTGGCACTCTGCATGCCAGTATTCGTTGCAGCCTGCGTGGCACACTACATGCCAAAGTCAAAGGCGTACCAGGAGCTGGCTGTGTCCCTCAGACTTGCAGGTTTGGGGCTAGGGTTTAAGGTTCAGGGTTTCGGTTTAGGGTATGGAGTTTAGGGTGTGTAGGCTTCATGGATTTGGGTATCCAGAAGCCACACTACACTGTCTTTATAGGTACCCTCCCGTTCCAGCATAGCAATAGATATCGTCCACCGTGCCGGGCTTCTACAATTCTAGAACGTACTTGGGTTTCCGTGCGAACCGACCAGACACCAGCTGTATGAGCAGCCATATTATGCAAGCGAGCTCCTTTGCAAGACAGGTTGGAAGCGAATCGGACGTGCTATGTGGCAAAGGTCTGCAAGACTGGCAAAAGCTCTGCCAAACCCCAAACCCCATAAAGCTCTGCCAAACCCCATGTTCTACACAAACTTTGGAAACCATTGAACGGAAAAGCCGCAAAGCAAGCTCTGCCGGCCCTAAACCCTAAACCCTAAACCCTACACCCAGAATCAGTAGTTGCAGCCGAGGCTATTCAGGCTATTCAGTGTCTTTCCTCCCGCCCTCTTTACTGCCGTCTTCACTACCGCCGGATTGCTGGTGATCTGCGGCTCCTTGTCCCCAACCTTCTTTAGGGTTTCGGGTTTAGGGTGTAGGGTGTAGGGTGTAGGGTATTGGGTGTATTGGGGGGTGGGGGGGGAAAAGCAGAGTTGGAACCAGAGGCCTTGGGTATTTCCGGCGTTCTCAGGTTTCCGGGGGCGTTCTTTTTTTGCATACGGCGCGACATCGGAAAGCAAGATCCCATCCCGGTTTAGGGTTTAGGGTTTAGGGTTTAGGGTTTAGGGTTTAGGGTTTAGGGTTTAGGGTTTAGGGTTTAGGCCCCAGAACAAAGATTGCTCAGAGCTTGCTCATGCGGCTTCCAAATGTGGCGTCTTGCCGCTTGGGCTGTCGGGTTAGCTTGACTTTGTTTGTAGCAATCGTAGATCCTACTGGTAATTGTAGGTTACAGGGTTTAGGGATATAGGTTTGTTTTGGGGGCTGTATAGGGTTTATGTGCGTTCTCCATTTCTTGGCAGACGAGGACCGCAGGCCAAACTATTTCCGGGGCGTTATGGTGTGTATTGTTTTTAGGTTCTGTTGAGATGGGTTTAGCGTTTTGGGGGTTTAGTGGCCGAAGGCTCCTACCCTAAACTCTAAACCCTGAACCCTAAACCCTAAACCCTGAACCCTGAACCCTGAACCCTAAACCCTAAACCCTAAACCCTGAACCCATGCCCGCAGTCCGGCAGCGTAAGCTCCCCAACCCCCTCAAGAGCATCCCCCGCCCTTGCAAAGCTGGGTTTTTGGAGGCTTAAGAGGGCTCAGGGGGTGCTGAGATGGGGGTTTAGGGTTTAGGGTTTAGGGTTTAGGGTTTAAGCCCTAAACCCTAAATGCAAACTCCAAAGCCTTCTTCCAAGATTTCGGGGCTGACCCAGAAGCCCTAAACAGGTCCAAGCTCTGAAGCCTCCCCTCCTAAACCTCCCTAAGCCCTGTAAAGACCCCAAAAAAGAGGACAACTATAGGAGTCTGAAGAATTGCAAATAGTATTCCCTTATTGGTCCCTTTCTGATGATAGCATAGAAACCACCATTTTTTCTAGGTATTCAGGCTCCTGCCTCTCCAGTCTCAGCCGAGGTCCCCCCCTCTTGGTCCACCTGATCTTCGATCTGCTCCTCAAACTACTTGAGCCCTAAGCCCGAAACCCTAAACCCTAGACATCTCTGGTCTGGGTTCGGCCTTGGGTCTCTTAGCCTCATGCTCACGCTGAGATCCCCACAAAAGGAGGAAGACTCAAAGACTTCCAAAAGAGAGGGTTTAGGGTTTAGGGTTTAGGGTTTAGGGTTTAGGGTTTAGGCTTTGGGGGAACCCTTTCTGAGTCCTCAAGCACGGCGTCTTTGTGGAGGGCTTTAGGGTTCGAACACTTCTGTGAGTTTAGAGTTGAAGGTCGAGGGGCGCCGGCAGGCTCAGCGTTTTGTAGTTGCTGCGCCAATTCGGGGAGCTTTCTTGTACTTTGGGATGTTCCCCCGTATTGACAGACCGGAATCGAGACTATAATGGAGTACGAGAATCCCTACTAAGGACTGCTATAGAACAAGGGGGCGACCATCCCAAGCTGTACTTGTGGTGGTTTCTGAGGCGGGAGAAGGAGCGAAGTTTTCGAGAGATGCAGCTGGAGCTGGATGCCGGGCTGGCGGCTCAGGAGCCAAATGCCCTTGAGCCTTAAAGCCCTTAGACCCTGAACTGGCCCTGGACCCCTACACTCCGAAGTCCAACTATGTCCCTAACACCCCTTGGACCCCGTATAAACCCTAAGATGATACAACCTGTAGGGTTTCATGAAATCGGATTTGAGATGGGGTGTTATGATGCCGCGGTCGGGTTGTGGTGTAGGGTCTGTGATTGGAGGCGCAACCCACAAATACCGAACACATCTTGCTTTGCGGGCAAAGAGCGTCGGCAGTTATGCCATACGTGCGCTTGTTTTCCGCCAGACCAGGCGGCTCCCACTTGGGAGCCGAGATGCGGCCTTTTGTAGCCCCCTGATGGCTAACTGCCCTCCAGGAGGGGGAGGCGAGCCCAGAGGCAGCAAGAACAGATCTTCACGCATACCGAGTACCAAGCCGTGAGGCAGGCAGTGATTTCTTACGTTGAGCTTGTGTTGCGTGTGGCTCTTCTGGCCAAGCAGTCGACTTCGTGTGGCCCCGTTCTCGCTGGATTCACTCTAGCCCTTATCAAGCAAGACAGGCCAACGATGTGATGCGCGTCAATAGCACATGTTCGTTTCGGCGATCCACCGCTGATTTCCTGGCAAGTGTCGTGCTTGCGCATGACTTTATGATGCCGGTTTCTTGACCAAGTGCGCTTCAATCTTCACTGAGCTCATATTCTTACGATGGGAACTTGGACTGCTGGGGCAGGCTCCGGGAGAGTTTTGCTGATGGTGTTTCTGCAAAGCCCCGCTGGGCGGAGACGTGTGGAAACGCAGAGGTAGGCGTACCGCAGATGTGCCGATTGTTCTCAGCCAAGTGTGCGGGAGCTGAAAGACACTTATCTTCGATGCCGCGCAAGATACGCTACATTCTGCGATCTCAAAGTCGAAAAATCTCTCGCTCTCTCTCGTGCCCAAAGAGTCTCCAACACATCGCTGCACAAAACCAAAGAGGCCCTTAAGCCCTAAGCCCTTAATCCCTAAACCCTAAACCCGAAAACCTAAACCCTAAACCCTAATTCCTAAACCCTAAACCCTAAACCTTGCTCTGAGGCAGTGCCAAGTCTATTCCATGGCCTTGTCAGGCACAAGGTGGCCACTCTGCCGAACTTCAAGGACCGTTTCGAGGAGGTTTGGGGGTTTCTCGGGTAGGGTTCATAGGGTTCATAAGAGTGCTCTTTCTATAAACTGAATTATCTCAGCAGCAACAGACCCCAACAGCGTGGGATATCATCAGCCGGCGTGTAGTCGTTTGTGCAAACGGATTCGAAAAGGAAACCTCGCAAGATTGAAGCAATGTCCAGGTGTTGGACAGGCACATCTTTACGGCAAGAAAGCGGTGGCAAAAGCAAGGGCTAAAACTATAGGAAACAAAACTTGCTGCGTGCGCACATACAGATATCTTTTTGCGCGCAAAGATTCCGCCGGCCATACAACCTCGGTTGTCCGTCGCGGTCTTGTGACACAACTGCTACGTTTCCTGCGCGCGCTCGTGGACTTCATTCTGTTTGCACACATATCGTGTATATATTCATATCAAAATACGGCTGCATTCGAGCTGTCGCTAAGCCACGCGCGCACATTCAAACTGCCTGGCGTTGAAACGGGAGAGCTGGTATGTCGTCGAAAAGATCACCTTGATCTTCCAATAGTCTCTTAACAATTAACGTCTATTCTGATAAACGTGTACACTTTTCAAAAGGGCTTTAACATAAACGCTTATTGTTTAAAACATAAACGCTTATTGTCTATAACATAAACGCTTATTCTTCTTATTGTGGGGCAAATGGAAGGAAGTAAATCTAAATGTTGCTTCGTGACACAGGGATGCAGGGAGGGAGGAAGGGCCCGACACTGCCAATTACCTGTGCAACAAGTGCAGCATGAATGCTGTTTTTCCGTGCATGCAGGCTTTCCATGCGCATACTGGCTCAAGTTGTTTTAAAAGATTGTCACCGTAGTCATGGCATGGCTTCCGAGCAGAGTAAGAAGGCCAACCCAAAGAAGCAGCACACAGCAGCTTTTCCCACAGGTGAGCAGATATCCTTTCACTCTTTCTGGGATGTTCTGATCCACCTTGCTCTTCTTCTGTGCTATGTCTCTTCGGCTTGTGTTCGGGATGTTTTGCTCGAAGCTGTGAAAACACCGGCTGTATTTCAGTAAACATCCCCCAATAAGCAAAACCTAAGCTTTGTACTTAAAACTTTACTCAAACAATCATCCCCCAATGAGCAAAACCTAAGCTCTTTTAAACTAACACATATTGAATAGCTAAAATCAGCCCTCCCCCCCCCCCCCGCACCTCCCCCTGATAAGCTGATAAGCAAGCAGCTTAACTTGAACTCTGAACTAAACACTGTACCTTAGCTAACACATTGTATTTCAGTTCTCATCCTCCGACAAGCAAACCAAACCAAACTCTGCACTGATACGTGTACCTCGAGCGCTCACCCCCCAACAGGCAAAACCAAAACTTTGCACTACACTGTACCTTAGCTAACGCTTTGCAACTTCAGTAATCATCCCAAGAAGCAAAATTTAAACTCTGTACCGACACTGTACCTTAGCTAGCGCACTGTATCCCCCCCCAAAAAAAAACAAAAAGCAAAGCCTGAACTCTGTACTAAACACTGTACCTTAGCTAACGCATTGTATTTCAGTTGTCATCCAAGCCTAAACTCTGCACTAAAGCATCTGGCTCCACGGCCTAGGTTGGGCGCAATATTGAAACATTTTAAAAACTCAATATTTCAATATTGGGCTGGATCCAAGATTCAAGATTTCACAGTTTGTTTTGGAGGTCATCTTGGATCCAGAGCGCAGGCTGGGCCCAACCTTGGAATATTGAAAGGGTTTCAATACTTCAATATTGGGGGGAGTGTCCTGGCTGGATCCAAGATTGTTCTGCGAAATCTTTGGACGTCGTACCTTGGATCCAGCCCAATATTGAAAGGGCTTCAATACTTCAATATTGGGGGAAGCGGGGCGGCAACAACCAGGGACCAAGAGTCCACATTCTTTTGGAAAGCGGTCTTGTCTGTTTCGGTGTTTTAACATCGGCCATCACGATCCAACAAAAAACGAGAAAGCAAACAGCGCAACAAACTCATTCTAGCAAACAGTCTCCCGCAGCCTCCTCTGTTGTGAAATTTAAGGCTTCGCGTTTATATGTGTTTATATATATATATGTATATATATATATGTGTGTGTGTTTATTGTGAGTTTTTGATTTTGGTTCATGTATTTGTTCACTTGTATGTGGAATTGAAGTTTTGGATCGGTGCTATGTCGATGAAAGGGCTTATTATATACAGGGGTCTGAGGTTCAGACTTTCGGGTTTCGGGTTCAATGTGATGTTTAGGCGCTCATGTTTAGGGATTAGGTCTAGGGCTCCGAGTCCAGGGTTTTGGACTGAGGGCTGAGGGTTTAGGATTTTAGGGCTTAGGGCATGGGATTCCGGGTTTAGGGTTTGGTGTTTCAGGGGCAGGGGAGTTAACCCGAGTTAACTCGGATTAACTGTCAGCCCCAACCCGAGTTTGCTCGAGCTAACTCTCAGAGCCAACTCGACTTAACTCGACTTAACTCCCCAAAACCTCTTATTTTCCTTTTAACCCCCAGAGCCAACCCGAGTTAACTCGAGTTACTGCACTCCCCTAAAAAACATCTCGGCTCCGAACTATACTCCTGAAACCCAAACAGACCCTCAACCCCGAAATCATGAATCCTGAGCACCCGAAATTCTGAAGCCGTGGCGACCCCAAGCCCCCCTCCCAAAAAAAAACCTGCGCCACCCCGCCAACCCCCGGGGTAAACAACCCAAACATCCCCCTCCCCCCCAACAAAAAAAACTCAAAGCAGGAATCCCAAACCGCAACACCCCCCAACCCAAACTCCACCCCAAACCACCCAAAGACGTAGACCCTAAACACCCACAGTCCCAAAACCCCAAAACTTCACCATGACCCCTGAGCATTTTTCTTTGATACATCTAAGAAAGGTTTAATTAGGGTCTGGCGTTTGAGGTTTATGGTTTGTTGCTTGGGGCTTAATCATCAACCCGAAGCATTACCCCACTTTAGACCCTAAACCCCAAACCACCGTTGAACTCTACATCTCCATCAGTAAGCCCAAGAGACCACAACCTTAAGTCCCTGAACCCAAAAAACAACCAACCCTAGTCAAAACTGTATATATCCCTCAACCCCAAACCTCAACCCCTATAACCTTGAAGCCCAAACCCCCAGCCTCGGCCTCGCCACAAACCCTATAGCCTAAGCCACGCCCTAAACCCCCAAGAGTTTTGGGGCAAGCTGTCTTAGCCTTTGCTTTTGCAACCGCTTTCTTGCTATGATCTTTCGATGACACACCGGCTCTCCCCCAGGCAATTTGAACGCGCGCGCGCGCGTGGCGAACGACAGCGCGAATGCAGCAACGTTTTGATATGAATATATACACGATGGTTGTGCGAACAGAATGAGATCCACGTGCGCGTGCAGAAAAGCAGCAGTTGAGTCACAAGACCACGACGGACAGCCGAGGTTGCCTCGCCGGCGGAATCTTTGCGTATAATAAAGTCTCTGTATGTGCGCGCGCAGCAAGTTTTGGTTCCTACATAATTACTATTGCTTTTAGCCTTTGCTTTCGCAACCGTTGTCTTGCTATGCCCTGACCCTTCATTCAATAGACACTTATATCAGCTTTAAGCGCTTACAAGAGACCTTTGTGAATGTAACAAGCGGTTAGCATAAGGGCCTGTTGTTTTTACAAGCGTAGTTTTTAACACAAGAAGCTTTTATGCTAGAGGCAACCGGCGTTTATGTTTTAGCAATATATATATATATATGTGTATATATATGTACACATGTATTTGAAAGTATATTTATATTTGTTTTTAAAATTCATATATATATATATGTAGTTTTTAGACCATCAACCCTAAAACCTAAATTAGATCATTGTTTTTTCGTAATCGGTTCTTCTTTTCCCTCGTCCTCTCTTCTTTCCAGAGGGCCTGAATATTCGTATGCCACCTCCCTAAACTCTCACTCGACCAGAGCAGGGGCTTTTTTGCATCACCTTGAAACACTTTCTGCGGAATATTGGATCTTGGATCTTGGATCTTGGATCTTGGATCCAGCCCAATATTGAAATATTGAGTTTTTCCCATATTTCAATATTGTGGGGCCAGATAAGCACAACCGCTTAGTGGGGGAGGGGGGGTGATTACTGAAATACAATGTGCGTTACCTCAGGTGCAGAGTTTAGCGCAGTGGTGCGCAGAGTTTGGTTGCCCCAAAGATCTTCAAAAATCTGAGGGAGCAAGGCTTGGGCTCACCAGATTACAAACCCCAAGCGTACTCGCTGTTGGGGAACCAAAACTTGCTACGCTCGCACACACACACACACACACACACATCTTTTGATTCCGCCGGCGTGACAATCTCGGCTGTCCGTCGCGGTCTTGTGACTCAACTGCTGCGTTTGATGCGAGCACACATGGATCTCACTGTTCGCATAAACATCGTGTGTATTTTCAATATATTCATATCAAGATACTGCTGCATTCGCTGTTGCGCTCTCCGTGCCGCGTGCTGCGTCCGGCGCGACACACTCCGGCACGACACACGGAAAGGTTCGCGACTCGATCGTGCACGAATGCTGTTGCGCGGGCACACATGGGTGTCTCGCCGTTCGCACGGATCTGTTCTTGCGGCTAAACAGCCGCGTCTTACACGACCACACAGACATCCGGTGTTGGGTAGGCGTTTTTTTGCGGCAAAAAAGTGGTTGCAAAAGCAAGGGCTAAAAACTATAGGAACCAAAACTTGCTTCGCGCGCACACACACACATATCTTTTGGCACTAAAGATTCCGGCGAGACCATCTCGGCTGTCCGTCGCGTTCTTGTGACTCAACTGCCGCTGCGCGGGCACACATGGGTGTCTCGCCGCTCTCGCCATTCGCACGCATCTGTTCTTGCGCTAAATAGCTGCGTGGTATACGACCACACAGACAGCAACTGTTGGGTAGGCATATCTTTACGGCAAGAAAGCGGTTGCAAAAGCAAGGGCCAAAAACTATAGGAACCAAAACTTGCTTCGCGCATACACACACATATATGCGGCCAGCCCACATGGATCTCATTCTGCTTGCACAGACATGTTAGTGCGTGCTGTGTGCTGCGAACGCACATACACATATCTTTTTTTCGGCAGCACACATGGATCTCATTCTGCTTGCACAGGCGTGTTAGTGCGCTCAAACTGCCTGGCGCTGTTTTCCTTCCTCGGTGGACTCCCCGAAGACTACTTTTTTAATTGCCCAGGCGCAAAAAGTTGCAGTAGTTTGGCGCGCGCACACGTCCCTTACCTTTCCGCGAAGCCGTGCACAAAATCTAGTCACCGACCTTCTCCCTTACCAGATTGCAAGCCCCAAGCGTACCCGCTGTTGGGGAACAAATATTATCAATATTTCAGCTTTACTTAATTTATTTGATAGGGTAAAGGGAGGACGGAGGGCTGAGGGCGACCTAAGCCCTACCCGCCAGAACAAAAACCCTTAGCACCTCGGCCCCCTAAACCTTCGAGCCGATGAAAGCATCTAAAGCTGGGTTTAGGGTTTAGGGTTTAGGGTTTAGGGTTTAGGGTTTAGGGTTTAGGGTTTAGGGTTTAGGGTTTAGGGTTTAGGGTTTAGGGTTTAGAGTCAAGAATCCTTCAACCCGCCCATGAGAGCGGCCCTGGAAACCTCTCCGAGGGAGTACTCCTAGAGTTTCCAGGGCATGGGCTTCGGGTTTTCGGGTTCAGCATTAGGGCTCTTGCTTCCCTGGCGCTCTCCCCCCCCCCCCACCCCGTGCTCTTTCGCAACTTTTTTGTTGAAACGATGAAAGCACCCAATGTTCCCTTTCAGGTCCTAATTAGGGAGCATGGTGATGCACCTACGGCCCCATGTACAAGAAACGAGAAAGCTGTATCCCCCAGCTGAACCCAACACTGAGGCAGCAATTTGCCACGACAAATTTGCACATGGGTTCGGCGCTTGCGTGGCTGTGGCTTGGGCTCGTCTGAGATTTTGGGGTTTCGGCCAGCAGATGCACTCTAAACCCTAACCCCTAAATACTGACTCTACCAGTTGAGGGAAGTTCGAATGCCTTTTTGTTCGTGGCTCTTCCACAGCCTTTCTGTTGTCCTCGTCTTTTGGGTGCTTGGACCATGAAGTTGATTTGGGGTCGTAGCCGAAAAATATCGCCAAGGCCATTTCAACTTCCTTGGCTTCACAGCACAACCCTAAACCAGCGACAACCCGAAAGGATCCGAAAACGCCTGACCTGTCCCCCGCGGCATTGGATCGAGGGAGGGTTTTGGGGGTTAGGGTTCAGGGTTTAAGGTTTGATTTGCGAGCTTAGCTTTAGAGGTTTAGGGCTTCAAGGTCCTTGACAACTGAGCAAGGAAACTACCCCCCCCCCAAACCCCGCGGCCCGAAACGAATCCTTGGCGCGAAGGCTCTTTCCATGGGCTGACCTTCCACTTCCCACCTTGTTCTGGGCAGCTGCCTAAATCGGGGGGTGAGGGGGGGGGGGGCATCCCAAAAGCCCCCTGAACGGGGGGGGGGGGGGGGGGGGGGGGGGGGGGGATTTTGGATTGTCGGATTTCGGCGTTTGGTTGGGTTTTGGGTTTGGCCGGGGGGTTTTTTGGTGGGTGGGCGGGCTTCGTTCCGTTCAGCGGTTTCGCAGTTTAGGGCTCTTGGCTTCCGAGTGGTTTTGGGGTTTGGGCCTCCCAGCTCACCGTGACTACCCTGAGGCAGCCCCGTTGGCCGACTTCACCCTACTTAGGCCCTTAAGAATTTGGGTTTTGAGGGCACTGTTTCCGAAGATGTGCTCAGACGGTTCTTCAGCGTTGAGCCAGTAAGCCCTATCCCCTACCGCCCCAAACCACACACCCCAAAATACTAAACCCTGAGCCTGAATCCCCAAAATACTACGGAGACCGTTTTTTAAACTATTTGTTTTATTTATTTAAATGTCCGCATATTAAAAAATAGGCACCGTACATCGCCCCCTTTTGTTAAGGCTTTGCGTTGCCGGGGGAGTCAGGTCTGGGGCTTCGCTGCCGAACGAACCATAGGGTCCCTGACCATTGGCGCCTGGGCGTTACTTTTGGGGCCTTTTGGGCCGTTGGGAGTCGGGGGGCCTAGAGGGCTTATTCATAAAGTTTGATATAGGGCTTTTGGGGAAAATGTAAGGAAGCCGAGCTGTAGCAGTTTTTTCCATGTTTGTGAAGAGGAGCAAGATCCTGTTTTGAAAGCAGGGCCTTGCCTTGTGCCAGTTGATCCCCTCCCCGGCCCTGCCTGATGTTAAAGTGAGAGAGGCTGTGTCCCAACGCAGGAGTCGCTAGCTTCCGATTAAACTGCGGTTTCAGCTTCCTCAGTAGTGGTTGGCTATTGTGCTGAGTGCTATGTAAGTGCACATGTATCAAAGACATTCTCGACACCTGTTATGCTAGCAGCATTGTTCCTCGGACTTGAGTACGATCGGCGTTGCCCCTGGTTGCCTGCGGTTCTCGTTCCACGTGGCTTCAGGTACCTTCATCTTGCTGTTCACAGCGCCTTCGTCCAGAAGTGATACATCCAAATCAACCTAAACCTCCCCGAAACCTTAAACCCTTCCTCCCAAAGGTCCGGGAGGAGAAGAGGTGGTTCTGACAGACATGGAACGGTCTTGTCTAGGGGCTTAGGATTGCTTCATCATCTCTTCTTTGCACGCTTAGCAAAGAGCTTTCGAGCAGGACAGCCACCAGACGTAGCACCGTGGGAAGGCAGCGCTTAGACGGGGGTTCCCAGCCGAGGTGGCTCTCCGCATTGTCATCCGGATCCACGCGTCTTGGCGCTTCCACGGGCGCATGGCGAAGACGCATGTAGAGCTCCATGTGGCCCGGAGAGCAGCTTCAGGGAGTGTTTGTGGACTTTTTCTTTTACCTGGTGAGATTGGGATGTGTCCCTCGCCTAGGTTGAAGGGGGGGAGGGCTGCGGGAGAAGTCAGAAACATACTCGGACAACCCAAAAGGCAGGCAGTTCTGGATTCAAGCGGCATGCGCGTCAGGTGATGGAATGTGGAGTTCGTAGGTTTTCCGACAGTTGTTTTTTGAGAAGAAGCTAGCACATCCGCACCCCTAACGCTTACCTTTGACCTTGCGCTCTTGCGCTTCGGGGGTGTTAGGGTGCTCCGTGGTCCCACAAAAGAAAAAGGGACGACAACACCCCAATCAGAGCTCAAGGTCCTGAACCCTACTGCTTGCATACCCCGAAGACCTACAACACCTTGAGAACGCAAACAAGAACAAGAGACTAAGCCCCAAAAGCTCTAGGTATCATAAAGACTCACCGCAAAAACGAAAAAAAACAATAACAACTACGTCCTAACCCCAAAGACGAAGACCCCAGATTTGCGCGGCGCCAGTGGCGAATCTGTCGCTCGACTATGGCATACAGGATGTTTTCCACTGTTTTAATGGACTTTGGGGTTTTTTGGTTCACGCTTGTCTTCGGGGGGAGGAGTGGGGCTCATCAGTGGGGCTGTAGGACTTGCAGGGTTCAGAACATGTTGAACCCCCCCCCCCCCCCCCCCCCCCCCAAGAAAAAAGAACAAAACGAAATCTGCGAATTCTCTCTTCTTCCCTAAGCCTTGGACCCAAACCCTGACGCTTCTCTGCCAGGGTGTCGATCGTCTGCGACGGCCGTGCGTACTTCTACCATAACATTGGCGACCTGCCGCAACAGGGGCGGCCCGTTGGTATGAGGCTGCGGGAGCTGAGAGTCGGCTGAAGCACCCACGACCGGCACTGTGCTGCCGCGATTAGGGTTTAGGGTTTAGGGTTTAGGGTTTTGAGGGTTTAGGGTTTAGGGTTTAGGGGGGGCCAGGTGCGATTGCTCAGTAGCTCTTGTCACCTTGTAAGAGCAGCAGAAATTTCCGAAGGCGGCGTTCCCTGGCCTTGGCCTTCACGCAGCTGAAGCTTGGCGCATCTCCCTCATATGCTTCCGAGTCGAACTCCGGTTCCTGGAAAGGGTCCCTGGCTCTTCGTAGGGAATGAGGGAAGGGCCCTACACATACCCTTCAGGGACTTAAGAGGGTTAAGAGGGTACCTCATTCCTTCATTCCTTACTAAGAACCAGCCAGAAAGGTCCTCTTGAAATTTGGCACATGCTTCGGTCGGCCATGAGGCCTGGGCTTGGTTGGGCGTTGAGCACCTTTTCAGGGTTAACCCGAATTCCTTCCTTGCAAGTAGCATTTCCGCAGGGAGGTTAAGGGGAGAGGTGAGAAGCACATGACCAAGAATCGAGCCCGGGAAACCCTATACCCTAAATTCTCAACCTAGAAAATTCTAAGCATTAGAAACCCTTAAGCCCTCGCAACTTGCTGAAACCTCTCTCAGGACCACTCTCCCCGAGCCCACCTTTGAAGGAGGCCCCTTGGGCTGGCAGCCTGGCTCTGATTGAAGTGTCAGACTTGGGGGGGGCTTCCGATTCGGCAGACTCTCGCCTCCCTCTCTCTCTCTCTCTCTCTCTCTCTCTCTCTCTCTCTCTCTCTCTCTCTCTCTACCTACCTACCTACCTACCTCCCTCCCTACCTACCTCCCTCCCTACCTACTACCTACTGTGAAGGATGACCATAGAAAGTGCCTCTAGGCACCTTGATTTGCCGTCCAGGAGCCAGCGCGGGCTCGGATGACGGAACGTACTTGAATGGCTTGCAGCCTTTCGACAAGGGCTTGGAGTGGTGGCGGGGGGGGGGGGGGAGGGGGGTGAGGGGGGGAGAGATAGGGAGGGCGCCACGAACGCGAGGCACTTGCTGTTGTTGGTTTCTTGAGGGGTCAGGTGCCCTCCCAAGGCTCCAAGAGCATCAGCTGCTCGCCTTGGGTGGCCGATGGCTGTCTCGCGCAGATGTCTTGCCGCAGTCGTTTTGAGTAGCTTCTCGAGGAAAAAAGGAGAGCAGAGAGAGAGAGAGAGAGAGAGCGCAGAGAGAGAGACAGAGCAGAGAGAGAGAGAGAGAGAGAGATGAAGCAGGCGCTAAGAAAGGAGGTAGTAGGAACGCAACATGAAGTAGGAATGCAAACGAGCCCACCCACACAGAAAATGTGTTTGTAGTTTACATATGGCAACGCATGTCAACATCATGTGTGTGTGTGTCCCGCCGTTTTGGGACAGCATTCGGCATAAGAGCGTTGCTTGCAGCGTGGCCTATCATATTCTTTAGTTGCATGAATTTAAACCCTAAACCCTAAACCCCTAAACCCCTAAATTTTTAAATCCCTAAACCCTAAACCCTAAAGCCTATCTTTGCTCTGAGCTGAGGTACCTCAACATCATTTCTGGCGAGTACGATTCCAAGGCAGCTAGGTAGCAATCTTGCTGCAGAGGCTTGAGCCCGGAAACCTAAACCCAACACCCAAACCCTCAACTATATCGCGTCCTTCACAAAGGGGGTTCATGCCGGGGGGGGGGGGGGGGTAGGGAGGGAACTAGAGAACCTTAGGGAAGCTTCAGGGAGTAGTGTGAGGTGTTGGGGCAGCTTGAGTTACACAAGCCTTGAACCCCCTTCCTTAAGAACCCTAACCCTGAACCCCAAGTGGGCTTTCAAAGATGGAGTCTTGGAACCACCCACTCTCTCCTGAAAACCACAAATCCTGAACATTGGGTTTAGGCTTGCTAAACCCTAAACCCTAAACCCTAAACCCTAAACCCTAAAGAAGCCAGGATGCGTACGGGCCGTATGGGTGGTCCGCACACTCCCAAGGCTTCCCCGTGGAGCCTTGGAGTACGACTTCAGAGAGCTGAGGGCGGTTTAGGGTTTGGGGTTTAAGGTTTAGGGTTTAGGCTTGAGGGTTTAGGGTCGAAGGGCTCCAGGAGGAGGGTTTAGGGTTTAGGGTTTAGGGTTTAGGGTTTAGGGGTTTGGGGTTGGAGGTTATGGGTTACGGGTTACGGGTTGCGGGTTTCGGGTTTCGGGTTTCGGGTTTCGGGTTTCGGGTTTCGGGTTTGGGGGGGGGGGGGGGGGGGGGGGGGGGGAGGGCAACTCGAAATCATAGATGTAAACTTGTAAAATGGTTTTGCTTCTCGTTTCCTGCCTTCTGATGTGTGACCAGGAAGACTGAAATTGAAGTTGCATAACTGCATTCAGAGACATTTGAGAACAATCCTGGAAGGAAGGGGACAGGTGTTTCTTCGTGGCGAAGACTCATTACAGATAGTTCCGGGGCTGCAGGGAGCGGGTGGGGGGGGGGGGTAGGGGAGGGATGGGGGGAGGGAAGAATTGGGGAGAGGGGGTGTTGGGTTTAGGGTGGGTTCTGGGTTTGCGTTTGAGGGCTTAGATGCAGGGAGCATGTACGGATATTAGAGATACAGAGAGATGGAGATACGCACATATTGCAACGACATCTCTATACTTTGGTGCTGTACAAATATCTATGAGAACTGTCTCTTTAGGATACATACATGAAAAGTGTCCTTTAGGTCATGAGTTTCAATCGCAGTTATTCGAGTTTCGATCGCACCGCTTGATGCCGAATGAATGTGTACTTACGATTCCTTTACACCTTACTCCTCAACTTTCAGTCGCAAGCCCTCCACTTGAAAAGTGCGAACACGTATGTGGTTTTTCTGAAAGAACGGATACCACCCCCCCCCCCCCCCCCCGCGCAGGTTAGAACAGTTTTTTACCTCAAGTTGCCCGACTTGCAACCTAGCCTCACGCACCTCTGAGCGCACTTCGCCGCTTCCTATACGGCCAAAGCATCACAACTACCCCAAGCTAACCTACACCCGCTTGGAAGAGTGCAAGTCTAGATCCACTTGCCGAAGCCCCTGAAGCCCCACCCTGAAACCAGCTTTGCGTGCAATTCAGGACCACGCCCGGGTGCACGACTTGCAGAGCTGGCTGACGGACCCCGAAAGGCGCATTGGAATGTCGACGTTTCAGGGGCGGGGCCTGCACAAAATTAGGACGGGGCTTTGTGGCGATCTTCACGCGCTCTACAAGTTAAGATGTTCTTGCCACACCAAGAACCCTCACACCTCGAAGTTTCGGAAAAGCGTTCCTTTGGTGAGCATAAAGACGGAGACTCTTGGTTAAGGCCCTTCCTCCAACTCGGTTACTGCATCCCTTCCAAGCACACGCGTGAGTTTCATAATCTCTCCCCTCCCAAAGAAGCCCTAACCCACCCCAAAACCCTAAACCCTAAACCCTAAACCCTAAACCCTAAACCCTAAACCCTAAACCCTAAACCCTAAACCCAACAGGTTGGAGTCCAGGAGCTGCCCTCATAGTCTTAATAAAACCCTAAACCCACGTCGGAGGCTGAAGCTCTTTCGTTGCGTCGGGGTGCCGCAGCCGAGAATCTGAGTTCAGGGCTCTCCCAAGAGTGGAGGGTGCTATCGGGGGGGACCGTAACCGGTTTAGGGTTGAGGGTTGAGGGTTTAGGGTTTGGGGTTTAGGGTTTAGGGGTTGGGGGGTCTAGGGTCTGGGGCGCTCAGACTTCAGGAGAAGTGCTTCTTTGTCTAAAATCCAAAATGCTCCTTTCTTGCTTGGATTGCAGCTCCACAGTGGACATGCACCGAATTGCCTCGAGTCATCAGAACCCACCGCACACCCTGAACAATTTGCCTTTGAGCCCTGAACCCTGTACTATACTCTACAGAGCCCCAAACCCAACCCTCTCGAAAGCCACTGAACCCTAAGCCACTAAACGCCCCCCATCGCTACGCCCTAAATCCACTAAACTTGGTCCCTGAACCCGTGCATTTGCAGACGCTGCCCATTCTCAGGCAGCATTTTGGAAGGAGCACATGTTTCCCGCGAACCGTGAGGACCATCCGTGATGTGAAAAGCCACCAGTTGAAGGGTTATGCAGTATGTAGGTAGGGTGGTTACGGGAACTGATAGCTGCTTTAACAGGCTTCCACCTCTCACAGGAAGAACGCCGGTTCGTAACCCCACAGACTTCCTCTTGTTCCCAATAAACCTGTTTCCAAAACAGGGGTTTTATCCTACCGTCAATTGTGAGTGTACGTATTGGGTGTCTTGGTCCGCCCTAGTGCTAGGTCTGTTCCTCTGGATATTTCTGGGCCCTAAACCCTACCCTAAACTCTAAACCCTAAACCCTAAACCCTAAACCCTATCACTGGCTCCGCAGGTGTTGCTGGCACCGTACGAGATCTCACCCGAAACGCAGGCTACGGCACTGCGCCCCGGGCTTTCTTCGAGTTCTCATGGGTTCAGGGTTTAGGGTTTAGGGTTTAGGGCTTAGTAGGGGGGAAGGTTTCAGGGTTCAAGGAGGGGGGGGGGGGTGAGGGCAAACTTGTGTGAAGGTTGAAGGTTGGGATTTCTGACATCGCCGTGCCTCAACTCAGCTTTGATCCCCTGGAAGGCATTTCATCTTGAGGTCATGCCTCGAACTCGGTCCGCCCCACCCCTCTACCCCAAAACTAATTTGAAACACCTCCTTAAACTCTCCCAAAGCGAGAATTCAAGAGAGGCCGAGGGGGGGGGGGGAGCACGCCGCCAACCCAGGAGCACAACAAGTGTGATTCTCACAGCCGACGTGCAGAAGGCGAGATCAGGGAATGGAGTTCAAGGTGGAGCTAATGGCTAAGCTCTACACTCTGCTGTACATGTCCACAGCCGGCCAAACTGCATATGATTTCCTACATTTGCTTTGGGGCCAAACCGACAGAGACCCTGAGCATGTGTTCACGTGCAATTATGCACAACGTACCGTGTATAGCATCACACACTTTGGACTCAGACCCGGAGCCCCTTTTGTCAGAATGTTGATGCTTTCTGTATCAACAACATCTGGCCAACATACAGTCTTGAAAGTTCTGATTGCCTTCATCCTTCTTATCAACTTTGTCTTGCATCTGCTGGAGTAGGCGACGAGGGCCTGTCGATTGTTAGTCTTCGCACTTTAGACAACAGAGTTTGTCATAGTTGAACCAAAACCTCTCTCAAAACGTACAGGTTGCTCAATCTTGATTCGCCTTTCGCCTTTGCATTCCAAGAACGGCAGAACATACTGAAGCACTCCGGAACTCGACGGCAATGGAAAACCCTTGCAGAAATCTGTCCTGTTGGTAACTATGCCGTTGAAAAGCAGTGGCTACTAGTACTCGCTTATTCATCACATGAGGGTTAGGGCGCACATTAGCAGGACCAGTGCTTGGAGATTTTCGGAGAGAGCTCTCATGAGAAGCAACCGTTGTGAATGCACCTTGCAATTTCAGGTTCAGGGCTTAGGGTTCTCTCTCCCTCTCCCTCCCTCTCTTTTGCTGGTTGCCCTGTGTCTCAGGAATGCTTTCAGGCTCCTCAACACCTTACCTCCTAAAGGCCCGAAGTACTTTCATCAACGCTTTGGAATGCTGAAAGCCCTCCCCCCCCCCTCCTTTCAGAAGACTTTCGTGCAGGAGACTTTGGTTCAGTATCATTCTGGAGCGAGTTTTGAATTTAGGGTTCAGGGTTTAGGGTTTAGGATTAAGGTGTGGAGGTATTGTGCCCGTGTAATTTTGTGAGGGTGGCTTCCGAAGAGTGTTCCCTAAACGAGGTGGAGGACGCCCGATACAAGGTGTCGCTGATCTCCATGTCGGGGGAGGAGGCAGAAAGCTTCGCCTTCCGCGACTTGGCAGCCCCCGAGATTATAACCGTTAGAGAGGGATTCCTCCCCCTCACGCCCTCACCTCCTGTGAGGTGGAGACCTGCGACGGTCCCCTGCTAGGACCCGCAAGATCCTGAAGCTTACACTCTCAACTGAACCAACAAAATCTTTGGGGGGGAGGGTGGGACATCGTCAAGAACCCCATTCACTTGGGGGGGGTTGCAGTGTAAACCATTTAACAAGAGGGGCGGGTGGTCGTCGCCTGAAGGCGCTCGAAGAAACCGGGCACATCGTCCCAGATGTCCCGCTGCAAGGTACAGGGGACACGCTGGCGGACGTGCTGCAGCTCACCTGCACACGAGCGGCCTCCCCAAGGCTCATGATTGTAATTAGGGTTTAGGGTTTAGGGTTTCGGGTTCAGGGTTTAGGGTTTAGGGTTTAGGGTTTAGGGTTTAGGGTTTCGGGTTTAGGGTTTAGGGTTCAGGGTTCAGGGTTGAGGGTTATTGGCATAACCTCGGGTTGAAGAGCAATGCTCAAAGCACCCCAAAAGCGGTGCAAAAGGGGCCGCCAGAAGGGGCTGAATAGAAGAGGCCTTACAGGCTGCAAGGCGTAGTCTGGTGTCGTGTTTCGGGCCGTACGATCAGAGGGACCTAGCGACTCCAGAATCGGAGTTTCGGAGGGGGTTTGGGGTTTAGGGTTTAGGGGCTTCGGGTTTAGGGTTTAGGGTTTAGAGTTTAGGTTTAGGGTTTAGGGTTTAGGGTTTAGGGTTTAGGGTTTAGGGTTTAGGGTTTAGGGTTTAGGGTTTAGGGTTTAGGGTTTAGGGTTTAGGGTTTAGGGTTTAGGGTTTAGGGGCCATGCCTCCAGTCACCCAAAAAGATCCGCAGGCACGAGAGGGCCCCCCCCCCCCCCACATCCGGGAGTTCCTTCTGTAGGTGGTGTGGGTCATCGACTCTGCGCCTGGCGCTCTTCCATGGTTAGTAGCCAAAGTCTGTGCACAGAGGTTTCCGGATAACTCCTTGGATTTCGGGTTTAAGGGATTTAGGAGATTTAGGCGTTGGGAGCTGTAGGAGGTTTTAGGGTCTAGGGGTGTTTGTGCCACCAAATTATTCCAAGCATGTCATGTGAGTCGACCTGCTTTGGGGTTTAGGAGATTGAGGGGTCCGGGAACTGTAGTGAAAGTGGAGCCCACAACCCGAAGAACCCCCCTCCCTTCCTGGAGCGTGCACCAAAGGCACCGCGTCGCCAGCAGACCAAAGCCTCTGGACTCCAAGATGTTTCGTAGAGTCGGCGAAGGCTTTCAGTGCTTCGGGGGTTTAGGGTTTAGGGTTCAGGGTTCAGGGTTTCAACTTCGGGTGCCGCAATAATGGCACAGCGGGCCTCCGACAGCTCAGCGTCTACAGAGAAGGAAGTCACATGATGATTTGGCCACTGCAGCCCCAGGGAGAGCCCCGTCAAGCACCCTAAAGATCCGAGCCCAAAGCGCTGAACCGACCCCAGAACCTACACCCGTTGCACCCGCAACGCGCCAAGAACGACAATTCCCAGGTTCTGGCTCTGTCAGGTCAAGATCATCCTGAGCTCCCTTGGCCTGCTTGGGTTGAAGGTTTAGGGCATTTGCGGGCGGGGGGTGGGGGGGGGGGGTACGTTGAACCCAAAACCCAAAACCCAAAACCCAAAACCCTAAACCCCAAACCCGAAACCCCAACCCCAACCCCAAACCCCAAACCCCAAACCCCAAACCCCAAACCCCAAACCCCAAACCCCAAACCCCAAACCCCAAACCCCAAACCCCAAACCCCAAACCCCAAACCCCAAACCGAAGCAAAGGCGATGGCACACAGCTGGACTCGCTGGACCCTCGCATGGCTCTGCAGGAGCTGCGTCTTGCCGTGAAGGTTTAGGGTTTAGGGTTTAGGGTTTAGGGTTTAGGGTTTAGGGTTTTAGGGTTTTAGGGTTTTAGGGTTTAGGGTTTAGGGTTTAGGGTTTAGGGTTTAGGGTTTAGGGTTTAGGGTTTAGGGTTTAGGGTTTAGGGAAGGTTGGGCGGTGGCTTGGGCACAGGTCCCACACCCCCCCAGCCCTGAAAAGTAATAGGCCTGTAGCCCTCTTAGGAATGGGTTTTATTGATGTATTTGCATACAAACCCACACGGGAGTACTGAGAATGTTCTTTCCATGTTCGAAAGAAGGGGGATCGTAGAGTTTTCTCGTCAAAAGGGCTGCGTTGCTCTTAAAGCCACTGAAGTGGGGTGTCAGCCGATGGCCTCCAAAAGCTGTGATCATCTTTGGGGGGGGGGGGGGCTTCTGCCTTCGGGCATCCTCGGGACCGACAGCCGAGCTGAGGGAACTGAGAAAAACTGAGCTGAGGGTGCTAGAGAGACAACACGTGGGAGCGCTTTCTTCTTCTTTGGAGCATCCCTCCTTATGCTGCTGGCTTCAAGAAGGCTTGCAAGCTCATGCCCGACATAAGCCCTGGAGCGCACGATAGGGCGGCACATACTCCCCCCGCGCACTAGAGGCGCTCGCACGGTACTCGCACGCTGAAGCACTCCGGGGCTTCAGGTTTGGAAAGAGTTTAGGGCTCTCTCTGGTTCCCACAGACCTGAAAGTGAAGCAAATGTTCACTGCACTGAGAGAAGTGTTCAAACTGCGTGGGCTCTAGCCTCAAGAGCATCCCTACCCCCTCATCCCTAAAGCCCACCACATTCTACCGCAATCTCAGGTTGGAGCGCGCCCAAGCGATGGCTTCGCCGGCATAGGGTCGCGCCCGGGAAGTGTAGCCCCTGCAGCCAACTTTGAGGCTTCCTGTTTAGGGTTGAGAGCTTTCTTAAGATCCGGAGGCCCGGCTTTGCTAAGCTCTGCTCCGAAAATAGACAGGAGGGGGGGGTGATACTGGGGAGCGCCAACACTGAACGCGAGGTTGGCAGTGGTCTGGTTGTTTGTGCGTCAGCCTCTCACGGTCTTCCACGTTGGGGTTACAGCGGCTCGATGGTTTTCCGAATCAGAGCAAGGCCGACCCGTTCCCTCAGAAGCTCATTGCAGGTTTTCGGGGCACTCTGCGCATGGCCTCCTGCTTGGGGAGCCCCTGCAGAGGTGGGGTTTTCCTCAGGTTTCTGACGATGCAAGGGGCCTCATCACGATGCTTGTGCCTAAACCCTAAGCCCTAAGCCCTAAGCCCTAAGCCCTAAACCCTAAACCCTAAACCCTAAACCCTAACAAGCAGGGGCCCCGTGTAGTCAAGACGCGAATTTCAGCTTGGCAACGCAAATCCCCTGGGAGGATCGCCCCAGGTGCCATGCAGCGAAGCCGCTGCGCTGGGAACTCTAATTGTTTAAGGCTCAGGGTTTAGGGTTTAGGGTTTAGGGTTTAGGGTTTAGGGTTTGGGGTTTAGGGTTTAGGGTTCAGTTTCACAGACAGACCGACTGGCCATGGGGGCCACCCGCGAAGAGATAAGGACAGCTTGGGGCCACTGTGCGCGGGGCGGGCGCTGAGAATGCCAAGGTCTCTCAAATCTACTTGAGCTTCATGAGCATTGTGATGGGAGGTGCTCATGTTGGTCTGTCCCCCCGTTGAGGTCTTCTTGATACTCTTTGGAAGTTTTCGGACCCTCGCAAGCCTTTTTCGAGCGTTTTCAGCCTCTAGCCGGTTGGGGCCGTTGGGCTCTTTGTAGAGCCTTGTTGAAGCCTTTGAAAGTTGTTGCTTAACCCTCTCTGTTCTGACCCGGGAAAGAAAAGTTAAGTTCAATTTTTACAGCTCTCAATGCCAGATCAAGTAAGTCAGAAGCCGAAACGCGGCGACGCTACTGTCTAAGTGAAGGTGACAATTGCTTCCTGCTGCGCCGTTCCATTCTCTTGCTCGAGCCTTCACTACCAATATGACTTGTGATGTTCCCCCTTATACTGGAGGTCCTTAGCGAGCATTGTAGTACCCCCTATACCTCCCAAAAAACTGACACTTAGTAGAAAGGATCAATGCCCCGAACGCATCTCGGCGAGTTGCAAAGCCATACTGCTACAGAGCTTCTAGATTCTCTTAGGGTAGTTACATGGTCCCTTAGTATGGGCCCTTAAAGGGGGGGACCCCTTACATACCCCTTATATACCTTCTGCAACCCAAGGGCCCATGCGTCAGCATCCTTTAAGGGAGGCAAAGGACCAGTTTAAGACCCCCATGCAACCACCCGAGATTCTAGAGAGCCTCTCAGATATCAAAAGCCCGCACTATGACACTCCTAGGGCTGAGGCATGGCTTTGCGCACACCCGGCGTCCTCTTCTCTCGGGGCAGCACACCGAAATGCTGGGGGAGTACTTCCCATGTCCCAGCAACTCAGGGTGTCTTCAGACCTTCCAAGGAGCCCTTCCTCAGGAGAAGCCTTAAAATCTCACAACCCTAAACCCTAAACCCTAAACCCTAAACCCTAAACCCTAAACCCTAAACCCTAAACCCTAAACCCTAAACCCTAAACCCTAAACCTTTGGGAGCTCTCCTTGCCCTTCACAGTGCCGCCTTCAACTCCGTTGCCCCAAGCCATCGCGGAATTTCAGGGATTCCCGTCTCGAGTTCAGGGCCTCAATAGGTTCCCGCCTCCCCCTCCTCCCTAACCCTAAACCCTAAACCCTAAACCCTAAACCCTAAACCCTAAACCCTAAACCCTAAACCCTAAACCCTAAACCCTAAACCCTAAACCCTAAACCCTAAACCCTAAACCCTAAACCCTAAACCCTCCCCCCCTAAACCCTTAAACCCTTAAACCCTTAAACCCTTAAACCCTTAAACCCTTAAACCCTTAAACCCTTAAACCCTTAAACCCTTAAACCCTTAAACCCTTAAACCCTTACACCCTTACACCCTTAAACCCTAAACCCTAAACGTTTTGCAGGGGAAAGTCCAAGTCATGTTGGACGCCCCCTTGGCTGTTGTACTTCTGGCTCAGGCTGCTTGCAGTCGGAGAACATAACATTGTTTAGGGTTTAGGGTTTAGGGTTTAGGGTTGAATTACTCCAGTTTCTTGATGAACTTGACAAAAGCGTCTCAGCAGGCAATGAGCCCTGAAAGTGCAGCCCAGAATTTGACCGAATGGAGCCAGCACAGGACATGGAGGAGGCGTGGACCTCGGGGGGGGCTTCTGGGGATATCTAGGACGCCTGTAAGGATAGGTTTTCAGAAAGTTGAATGGTGAAATCCTTCCATGAACCCTGACGGGCTTTCGGTTGTAACGTGCTTCGCAAGCCTCTCTGGATGGATAAAACCCGGCGTTGTCCGGAAGAAACCATGACCTTGAGTACCCCAACTTGGAGAAATCTAAGCTCCATTCCCCCCTAAACCCTAAACCCTAAACCCTAAACCCTAAACCCTAAACCCTAAACCCCCATGTATGGATATTCCTGGATCTTGTGTATCAGGCGCCATCCCTAAGCCTTAGGCCTTAAACAGGAAGCCCTGACTGAAAGCCCAGAAGGTCCGAAGAGCCCACCCTAAACCCTAAACCCTAAACCATCCCTAAACCCTAACCCTAAACCATCCCTAAACCCTAAACACCCTGGGAATTATGGCCTTTGTTTGGGTATCCGCAGAAAGATCCCTAGGAGCCTTGGGGAAGGGAAAGCCCCTAAGGCTCCAAGGATATGTTTTCGTTTCTGCTGGGGACTTAGGAGGCAGTTACACGTGCTTCCATTAGGGTGTCGCATACTTACACGATTCCATTTCTTTACCGATGAATGTTTTTGCTGCGGGGTCTTGGGGTCTCCGCAGATATGCAGCGGGATAGGTGGCAGGCAGGAGAGACAGGGTAGAGATAGATAGGAGGGTTTAGGGTTTCAGTGTTCAATTTTAGGGTTTGGGGGCCTTCAAATTTTAGGGACCTACATGGCTCTGACTTTGGCCCATGAGGAGATTTAGGAGTCCAGGACCGTTGAGGGTTTGGATTCAAGCACGCCAATCAAGGGTTGTTCGGGTTTAGGGTCTAGGGTTTGTGGTGCTTTACTGTAACTTTGACATCTTTAGCCTTTTGGGGTTTATTGGGTTTCTTAATAAGGCAGCTAAAAGTTTGATTTTTTGCTACCCTCCTAAGTGCAGCCAAGTAGGGTTTGGGGTTTAGGGGCAACCCCCAAAACACAGTGCAGATCGACCAACCTGTGAGCCAATCTTGAACCGGAAGAAAGATCTCAGAGATCCCCCCCTTTTTTGGATCATCACTGAACGTGTCCCCACTGCCGCCAGCTTGTGGGTTGGCGCTCCCTAGTTTCGGGGATGAGTGGGTTCGTGGCTTTCATGGCCCAGACTATTCTGGCACCCCAAAACTCAGTCAAGTGGGTAACTTCACAACCTTTCTGCGGGGTAGCGAAATCACTCGTATGATCCTCTAGTACCCTTGCAACTAACTCCCTTGGCTCTCCCCTGATAGGCTAGCTGGACAGCAAATGTCGAGCCCAAGGTTTCCTGGCCTACTTCTTGGTGCTCGGTTGCTGGCAGCGCATGCGGCAGGTGGCAGCAGGGGTCTGGTATCCCATATCTAGGTAGGCCTTTGGGATCTTCTTTAACATTGGGTTTCAGAGGATCTCTTCTGCAGGAATATCTTTCAGAGGGTTGTATGCCTGGGCCAAACCAGGCGTGAGTCCAGTAGCGCCGCCATATCTGCTTCTGCCGTGCGCTTGGTTTGTTTGCGATCCTTTCAGAAGCTCAGCCACAGGCCCTGCATCGCACACAGACCATCTTCCTGGACAAGCTTTGTATCGCCCAGCACGACGAGGCTCTGAAGGAGAGGGTGCTTCCCTTCTTCATGTTCGGTTGCGTTGGAGCACGCTCTGCTTTCCTGCAGCTTAGGGAGCATCTGTGCAAGTCCTTTGAAACACCATCCCATGTTATTTCGGCTTCAAGTCAGAAGCCCAGATAAATTCGCGGCGTTGCTTGGAAGGTGAGAGCAAAAGAAGCGAAATCCGTGCTAGATGCGCCTGCTGCTCTAGGAATGGCAGGGGCTTCTAGCCACAAGCAACGAAACCGCAAAGCACAAAGCCTTCATGCTACAGCCGCTCGAGATGATGCAAAGTACAACTTTGCACAACATCCCTGCAAGGAGCACCGTCTTAGAGACAGACGAAGTCCCATAAACCTTAAGACCCCGAGAAGCCCCAAGCCATAAGCACTCAACCCCTAAAGCGCGAAACAAACGCTTGAAACCCCTAAACCCCGAAAAACAAAGTTGAAGCCTTAAACCCTAAACCCTAAGCCCTAAGCCCTAAACCCTGCCTCGAGGAGAAGGGCATCCTCGGGTTGGCAGCCTTCCTCCATCGCTCGGACAAGCTGCTGGTGCCCCGCATAAACAAACCTTTACCTTATGAAGACTTCTTGTTGGGTTTAGGGTTTAGGGTTTAGGGTTTAGGGTTTAGGGTGTAGGGTTTAGGGTTTAGGGTTTAGGGTTTATTTTGCGACTTGTTTTTTTGGGGGGAGGGGGGGTGGGTGGGTGGTAGGCCCAAGTACGACGCTCTGACTGGTTCTTGGGGAGATCCAACATAGCCCTTCATGTTTTGGGCAATTCTTAGAAGCCTGAAATCAGACTGCTTGAACCCCAACGCAAGCCATGCTTAAAGGATCATGGAGCTTAGTTAGTAGGGCTAGGGGTACATTGCAAGGGGTTACAAGTAGCTATAACCACGGCTACGCTGATGAAAGCACTGAGTCCCCTGATCCTTTACTAAACCCTACCCCCTAACCCCTAACCCCTAACCCCTAAACCCTAAACCCTAAACCCTAAACCCTATACCCTATACCCTATACCCTATAACCCTAAACCCTAAACCCTAAACCCTAAACCCTACTTACAAATTCCCATGATCCTTTAAGTGGACTGCGACTGCTCGGGCGGGCAGCAGAGCTATTGCCCCCACGTTAGGGTTTTTTGGGGGCATATATGGTTTATAGGGTTTTTGCGGTGTTTAGTGTTTTTTGTTAGGGTTTATAGGGTTTGTAGGGTTTATGGGGTTTATGGGGTTTATATAAGCCCTCCCTTCTGAAAACCCTGGAGGCCCTCAAACTGGCAAGCCATCCAGGTGCTCTGGTCCCCACGATACTTTGCGAGCCCTGCGGCTGCGAGGTTTAGGGTCTGTGGGGTGTATTGTTCGGTTTGGGATTTTGGGGTTGAGGCCTAGCGGCTTGATACTTCGGGCTTAGGGCACAACAGATGCCCTTTCTGCACTGGCCAGTCGCGGGCTTTCGATTCCCTAAACCCTAAGCGGTGCTTAGACTTGTTGGGCGTTAGGGCCAGCTCTACCCCCCAGCTCTACCCCCCCCCCCCCGAACACGAGGACTCTGGTGCGTGTACGAGATTGCCACCTTCATGAAGGACGCGTTCGAGAATAAAGAGCACCCGACCATAAACACAAGCTAACCTCAACCTTCAACCTCAAACTCCCAAAGCCTTATGCCCCGAAACACTAAACCCTCGAAGCTCCTTAGCCCTAAGCCTGGGGATCAACGATTAGGCAGCCCCAAACTCCCAAACCCTAAAACCCGAGAACCCCAACACCAACAAACCCCGAAACCCCAAAACTGCCCCCGAGAGCCAAGACCCTGTGAAGGATCGCCACCGTGCCAAGTCGATCCTGTTCATCCCGGCACCTGCCTCTTCAACGTTGAGACCTTTTTGGCTTTGTGGATGTTGAGGGTTCATAAGTATCTTTCGGGCGTTTCCCTTTTTTCCCCGGCTTTAGGGCGTTTTTTTGGGTTTAGGGGTTTAGGGAAGGTAGGATTTTGCGGGGTTGGGGAAGTTGTCGAAGCTTCACAGGTTCAGAGCAGGAGTGCACAAAAGGCGAAGGACGGCGTCAAGCCCCCGAACTGTTGTCGCAAGTGAGGGTTCTGGGCTGAGGGTTCAGGGTTCAGGGTTCAGGGTTTAGGGGTTTAGGGTTTAGGGTTTAGGGTTTAGAGTGTTAGAGTGCTGCCATCTTGCTTTCCCTAAACCATACCGCGCCTCACGGGCTCTCAGGCTCTGCTTTACGCCCGTCTCCAGTTTTCTTTTCACCAAGCTGGCGGAAAGAATGCCCACATAGAAGCTTTCAAACTTTCTGGACAGGGCGGATTAGTCCAGGAACCCATAAGACCCTCAAAGCCCAAAAAAGTGTAACCTGATAACGATCCAGCGCCGCTCATGGAGTTGAAAATCAGGGTTTGGGGAAACTCAGACGCGCCCTTTTGGTGACTTAAGCAATAGAGCCCTCCTGCGCAATAAGGTGAAGATGGCCAGCCTCTTCTTCCTGTACTCCGCGAGCTGGCATGTGCTCACCTACTGCCTCCCGAATACATAAGGGGGCCTTCAGGTTGGGAGGCCAATTTTAGCCTGGGGTACAGACCTCAGGGTTTTGCCCTAAACCCTAAACCCTAACCCCGAAGCCCTAAACCCTGAAAGGGGTCTCCGCATCGTAGTTGCTCTTGTGCTGCGTGGCTTGGCGCCACAAGTGACTTTAATCATCCGATCCCTTCATCGGGACCCCCAAAGACGGAGTACCAGATTGCCTTGAAAGTGGGGGGGGGGTGTACGACAATAACCCCCCAAAAATAGACCCCCCACAGAAGCAGGATGCCCTTAAGATAAGGACCCCAGGAAAGTACGCCCCAGCGTCACGTTGTGCATCAGCCTCATGGGCTCCACGCCAGAATCCTCTGAGGCTTATCTGGCGCATTCTGTGGCACCCTGCTCAACAGCGCTCTCAAAAGTAGGGAAGGCAACCAAGACAAGGGAGTTTCCTGGCCTTTGAAGGCCCCAAAAGGCCCCAAAAGGCCCCTTAAACCCTGCAGGAAGGCCCCAACAGGCCCCAAAAGGCCCCATGAGCCCCAGGATAAGCCCTATCAACGATTGAGAAAGGTTACTACATGGTGGATGATGCTGCGGACGGCCGCTCACTCCTGCAGCAGACCGTCATTGTTGCGCCCGTGTCGCTTGGATTAAATGGGAGAGGGCCCCACAAGTTCTGGTTTGCATGGAGCTCCCCCTAAACCCTAAACCCTAAACCCTAAACCCCCCCGAGGTTTCGGGGTCTCAGGAGAAAGCCCTGGTGCTCGGAGTCGAAAAAACGTCCTTAAACCCTCCAAGCCTTTTGGCACTCTTGTTTGTAGGCACGTTCCCGCGCCGCGCTCAGAAGCGGGAGCTAGCTGGGGGGTTTTGCGCCGCCCTGAGCATGAAAGGGGCTTGCTAAGGGGCACATAAGGAGTTCAGATGACTATGGTGGCTCCTGCGAATTAGGGGTCCTATTTTGGAGGCGAGACCCATGTAGTGAGGATGACCGTATTTGGGTACACGAGGGACAATAGCCATATGGGGTTTACGAATCAAAGGTTCCCGAATTTCGACCCCAGAAATAGTAGGGTTCCCGTCTAATGAGCTCCCCCCCTAATTTCGGAAACCCCCATATTTTGTTCCGCATTCCTCGGTCGCACACTCTTTGGGGAGCCGGAGGTTTGCCACCATCTGCGCCATCGTGATCCCGTGCGCCTATGCCCTGGGCATCGGGATGATGAAGGACCCCGAGCACCCAACTCCCTTTTGCAGGAAATGCCCTTAAAGGGTACTGGGAAGGGTGCCGGGTTGTGGGGAGGGGGTTTGCAGGGGTTTTCAGGTGAGCCCGAAGCTCCGACTCGAGGTAACATGTGCAAGTTGTTCAGCAAGATGGCCTCGCATCCTCATCTTGCCTAGTTTTTGCGGTGCCCCGGCCCAAAACACGGCACATCGCTTTAGGACGGACAACCCCGCGTGTTGCCACCGGAGACATGGCCGATCACCCTGGAGCATCGCAGCGGCTGACACGGAAGTGTCATACACAAGTGACAGAAGAGCTGATCAACGTTTATCAGCCCTTCAGTCGAAAACACCGAAGTACGTCGAAGCAACTCGCTGTGGGTGCTTCTCATCTGGCCCAGACCGGGCCCCTCATTCCCTTTATTCCGTGCTACAGTTCTCATATTATCGGACACTCCTTGACACCATCTCCCTAGGTTTCTGGGATCTCGAACCCATCAACCCTAAACCCCCCTGGAGGACGTCGAGGAGCTGCCTGCCCAACTCCGAAGTTTCGATGTGCGCCGAGCTGCTTGCGCCTGCCACCTTGACTGAGAGAACTACTGTATCTTGGGGGGGGGATGGGTGCAGGAAGCGTGTCAAGCTTGAATTCCTTCATACTCTCCTTCGTGCCCACTTCCTTTCTCTTTCTCTGGCTGGTCTTTTCGTTGCATTGCTCTTCTCCTTTATTAAGCGGGGGCCGGGGTTGTGGGACTGGGCCGTGAGGGAAATGCAAGGGATGCAAGAGCAACCAAAAACATGTCTGATACAGTGCACACGAAGGTCCCCTTTAGGGCTGCTCCTCTAGGGGCGTTGAAGCCGAAAGCTCTTGGGCTACAAAGAACGAGGAGTACTCCCTAACCCTGGATGCCCCAGCTCGACTTTTGCATCGTTTTCGTGTCTCAGGCTGCACTTTTCCGCAGCACCTGCACCCCGAGACCGGACGCGGGATTCCTTGCGACCGGGCACTGGTGCTTCAGCTGACCCACTCCGACGCTCTAAAGCCTCGTAGGAGTACTCACACGCTCAAACTCACTGAAACACAAGGCCAAACACAAACACACGCACACGCGCACACGCGCACACACGCGCGCGCACGCACGCACGCACGCACGCACGCACGCACGCACGCACGCACGCACGCACGCACGCACGCACACACACACACACACACACACACACACACACACACACACACACACACACAGCCACACTCGCGCAACACTCGCGCACGCGCACACGCACACGCGCGCACCGCACCCGCACACGCGCACAGCGCACACGCACACACGCGCGCGCGCAGCGCACATGCACACCCACAGACCACACAGACACACACACACCAACACACACACACACACACACACAGACACACACAGACACAGACACAGACACAGAGAGACACACACACACACACACACAGACACACACACACACACACACACACACACACACACACCACACTCACACTCACACTCACACTCACACTCACACTCACACTCACTCACACTCCTCACACTCTCTCTCTCTCTCTCTCTCTCAAATACCATGATTACTGAGTTCTTACGATTGGTTTACTTAGTGTTTGTTCTTTGTTGTTTTCGGGGGGGGGGGGGGAGGCCTCGGCCTTCTACATGTACTTAGTAGCTGGGTGAACTGCTTGGAATACTATAATCCCCTATAGCGTAGCAGTCACTGTCCCGCTGGTGCCCTAGCTTACGCCTGCAGGGTGTCACATAGTCGTGTCTGAAATATTTGCTCAGGCTTCGTGTTCCTCCGCGGACCTTGAAAGCCATGTACTTGGTTTAGGGTTTTAGGTCTTATAGGGGTTTAAGGTTTTTTTGGTTTGCAAGTCAAGTCTTTTCTGAGAAAGACCCCTGCCGGGGATAACCACACAGAAGTTTGCGATCTATGTCGGAATTTATCGGAATTTAGGTACCTGAGCTTTCCACTCAAGAGCTCCACCGCAAGCCAGAATTGGTGAGTCGACGGTTTCAAGTTCATGCTAAGTCAAAGAAGTTCCTCTCGGGAACGCCCTTTGCTGCAGCAGAGGTGCTGCGCATGCTGCACAAGTGGTACGGCTCTCCCGACCAGGATGAGGACGGCTACCTCGAGCAGCTTGATTGAAATGCCAGACCTCAATGGCTTCTTATGCATTTCGGCTTTGAGGGTCATGGGATGTAGTAAGTAGGGATTTAAGTGCCTTCATTGGAGTAATAAAGTTGTTCCTACACCTGGACAACCTTCACATACCCTAAAGTACCTTAGACCCCGAACCCGACGAACCCCAAACCTCCTTCCCCCCGCCCCCTGGGAAGCTCTGCAAGTTGAGGCAGTTCAACTCCCTGGTGCGCTGCGAGCTGGCACCGCAGATCTTGGGCCAAGTGAACAGGACACCATGCCCCTCAGCACCTGGGGCTCAGCTGGCGTTTGATATGATATGACAATTTCTTTCACCCGTGGCATGCACGACCCCAGCAGCACCATGACTGCCCACGCCAGCTGTTCGCGTGGCAGGCTACTCCTTCTACGTTGTTGCTGCCCCGAACGTGCCTTTCCTCGCCTACTACATCCCAAGGTCCCTTGGGGCAG
Organism: Symbiodinium natans; assembly: GCA_905221605.1. NCBI lineage: Eukaryota > Dinophyceae > Suessiales > Symbiodiniaceae > Symbiodinium > Symbiodinium natans. The sequence goes on from CAJNDS010000279.1 coordinate 149,226, forward strand.
AATTATGGGGCAAAATTGCGGATCGAGGCGGCCTGAAGACACCCCTTCCGAGGTGGTTTCAGCTTGCGCCTGCCGGCGCAAGCTTCACACACCTTGCCGTCTGGGCCCTTCGCGACTGGGCGGTCATGATTTGGGGTGTTCGGAGGGGCGCAGGGTTTCAGGCCCAAGCGCTCCATCTCGCCGCGCTGCGTGCTTGTCTACCAGACTACAACTCAAGACCCCAGACCCTGAGATCTGAGTGGTCCCTTCTTCCTTTTTTCCACTGTGTTTTTGGGGAGTTTGCAACATTGAAGCAAAACCTGGCGTGCACTTGCTGGTTTGCAGAGGCGCGGGATAGGGATTTCAGCGAAACGGGGCCATCTGGCTTTGGGGATCAGGGTTTGGTTCAGGTTTTGGGGCGTCGCAACCTCAGACTATCTGAGGTTATCCCTGCACATCACGATAGAAGCAAGGTGGGTGCTTGGATAAGGCCAGCTGCCCTTAAACGCCCCCTTAGAACCCTTACAAACCCTGAAAGAGCCCTTAGAGAACCCTCACTTAAACCCTCAAAAGCCCCCCAGAACCCTTGGAACCCTTAAAAACACCTTCGCGGAGCCCTTAGAACCCTTAGGGTTTAGGGTTTAGGGTTTCGGATTTAGGGTTTAGGGTTTAGGGTTTAGGGTTTAGGGTTTAGGGTTTAAGTAAACCCTTAAGAACCCGAGAGCTGTTTTCAGGTCACCTCATGGGCTGGGCCATCCTGACACTGGTTGCGCTCTTCTCAGCTGCTTGGTGCCCTTCAAGTTGTCTGTTTTTGGGTTTTTTGGGTTTGGGGTTTAGGGTTCAGGGTTTAGGGTTTAGGGTTTAGGGTTTAGGGTTTAGGGTTTAGGGCTGGGGTTTTCAGGTGTTCGTGATGTTGGGGGAGGAGGGTCCATTCAAACTTAGCGAGCCTAGCTAGGGCACCTTGGTTGAGCCTTTCAAGTGCTAAGCGTTCACTCGGTTCAGGGGTTACGGCATTTGGTTGTGGCTGAAGTCTTGGGCTTGGGCTTGGGAAGTGCTGCGTCCAGCTTCCACCAGCCGCATCACTAAGCCTACAAGCCTGCCAACCTTTAACCCTAAACCCTAAACCCTAAACCCTACACCCTAAACCTTAAGCTTGTACACACCACTCCAAGGTGCGAGTGTCAATGTTCCTGTGGCAGGCCAGGACCCTTGTGCTGATTCTACCCGAAATGACTCAGAGAGGACCCCCTTATTTCCCTTTGTTGCTATGACATCCATTCAAAATCCATTCTTGTGGCAAAGGGTGCGCATTCTTCGCCTGCCTGCCAGTCGCTGAAGTGGGGTTCAGGGCGCCGATGCCCATCATCACCAGTCCTCCGCACTGGGTGTAGGGTGGAAGCAAGAATTCCTGCGATCCTCTCGGCGCATACTGTGAACCCGAGCCAGGTGGGCCTCAGCCTCTCCCTCAAGCGATCCAGGCTCCTGGTGTCCGCCGCGCTGGTGCCGGCCCCTCCTTCTGCAGAGGTTTTGGATCCCTATCGCATCTGCTGGCGGAGGGTTTGGGAGACTCAATCTGCAGGGGGCTTTCCGCGACCGCAGCCTGAAAGCGATTAGCCCCAACTTCCCGGTGGCCATAGCATTCAAAATATGGGGGGGGTTTACGAGAATCAGTGGACTTTTACATAGTCCCTTAAGTAGAAGGATCCCCTTATGAAGAAGGACCCCCCAAATAAGGTGGCCCCCTATAACATCGCAAACCCCCCCATATGTAACCCGAGATGTTTCTTGTGTAGAAGGATGCCCTTATCAAAAGGACCCCCAAATAAGGTGGCAACCTATAACATCGCAAACCCCCATATGTAACCCGAGGTGTTTCTTGTGGAGTTTTTCGGGGCACTGTGGGGTTCTTGAGGTGATGCTGGTGCTGGGTGCCTCCGCTTGGCTGCCCTTCCAGATAACCTTTGCGGTGACCGAGGAGCCCTCCACTAGGGACTAAGGCGACTAAGGGTTGAGGGGTTGAGGGGTTGAGGGTTTTGGGGTTTGGGGTTTAGGGTTTAGGGGTTTAGGGCTTAGTCGGGTTTAGGTTCCCAAGAATCGAGTTCTATAGGCCTGGGAAGTGGTGGTGTGGGCATCCCCTTTCGAGCTTGCCCGGCAGAGTTAGGGGGTTCAAGTCTGCGAGGAGGATGACATCCTGCCCATCATCCCCTTCGGCGTGCTGGTGGTCATCGCACCCCTGACTTGTTTTTGGCCCCTTAAAAACAGGAGGCCAAAAAAGACAAGTTTTTTGGAGCTTGTGGCCGCTTCATCGAAACACAAGTACCGCAAGCCATGAAACCCTACCTGGCCCTACCTCCCATCTCAGGTCCTGTACCTCTACCGCCCGGCCAGAGGAATGACCGCAGACGAAGCCCCGCCGCAGGCGCACGGTCAAGAACTAGGTAAGGCCTTTGGGTGTATTTCCTCGTGCTGGGCCTCTTTGTGCCGGATCAAGAAGGAAGAGAGGCGAAGTACAGCAACCACCGCTGCGGCTCATATACACTCTGGGTGCATGCCCTCAATTCCCTGAGAGCACTCTGAAGTCCGGAAGCAGAAAGAATCGAATTAGCTGCAACAAGGCCAAAGACACGAGCCCCGTTGAGGGCTCCTTAGGCCGGTCTTCTCCCAAAACCCCCACGCTGAAGCGCAAGCCTTTTAACTTGGCCCGCAGGCGAGGTGTGAGCCTGAGAGGTCTGGGAGCGTAAGCTCCAATTTTAGCATTTGAGAAGGCTTCGGCTGGGCAACAGGGCCGTTCGAGCGCCCCAGCTCCAACCTCATAAAGCCCTCAGCTCCCATAGTTTTTGGGTACTGTAGTTCCTAAGAAACAGCCAAAGTTGTGTTTTTGTTAGGGTTTCAAGGCTCTTCGCGCTTCCGTGGCGACCTGTTGCAAAGAGCCCCCCCAACTACGCGTGTCAAGAAAATGCTTGGCGAACGATCCCAAAGGGGACGACCCGCGGTGACAGCTAATGCTGTTTCGGAGGCACGTGTGACTTTAAGAAAGAAGAAGTAGGTTGAAGTGACTTCTGGCAGGCCCGGTTGTACTCCGCGAAAGTTTGCGGGGTCAGCTCGGGGGAGTTTAATTTTTTGTCGGAAGTCACCAACTGAACCCTCGAAGGCACCGCAAGGCTTTGGCTTCGGAAAAGCGTTTGGGGCTTCGGGGCTTCGGGGCCTTCTGGAGCACCAAGAAGAGCATCAGCACCATGTTTCTTACGAATATCAGGCTAAGTGCTGGTGAAATGCAATGGTTCTCTAACTTCGCATACTGTTCCTCCTGAAGATTTCAACGAGAAACGAGATTTTGATTTGAAGGGAGGTTCCTGAAAAACCGAGTTGGGCATCGAAAAGTAGAGTTGGAGGTTAGTTAAACATATTAGCTCCAGGAAACGTGCGTGCGATGAAGATGAATCTAAGGCGCAGGGTTTGAAACTCAGGAGGCTGGCTAAACCACTCAAAATTTCCTTCGTATGTAAAGGAAGTGTTTGCGAGATTCATGTTTGGAGGGTTTGTACTGGCCCAAGGGTTTAGACGTTTCGGTTGGGGGTTGCGGGCAACGGGCCTGTGGCTAAGGCGGTGCTGGCTTGGGTAGGGTTTTTTAGTTTTTGTTTATGTAAAACCCAAGAGGATATTGTAAATTGTTGTTTTAAGGGGAGTATAGGTTTGGGGCTGGGGCTTGTAGGGCTTGGCGGCATCTGCAGCTCTCGTCACACACGTGCACCCCAAACTCCTGAACCCCCTAAAAGCCCACGGTGTAGGTTGAGGGTGTTGAGGGTTTCTTGTTGAGGGCTCAGGGTTTAGGGTAGAAGCCGTCAGTCCGGGTCCAGCAATTTTTTCCCCAGTGTGGCGTCCTTTCTTCCCGGTATGGCGGGCCCCCGTGGTCCCGTGACTCTGCGGTTGGTCTTTTTCTTGGGTGTCCCTTGTTTCCTAGATGTGGCGGGGTTTTTGGTGCCCTGAGCCCTTCAAAGCGCGTCGTGCAAAGCACCTGTTTCGGTCTCAGTCTCCGTGCCGATCGCCTCCGAGAGCCCGCAAGCCTGAGATGAGAAGTTGTTAGTAACACTGCAGGGAGTTCGGCATGACTTGCGGATTCAAAACCCTGGGATGACTTGCGGTAGCTTCTTGAGCCTTGAAAAGTGTCCGGCCCATCACTCGAGCGAATTAGGCCAACTAAGCATTCCCCCCTCTGTCTCCTAGGTTGCTGGGAACCTAGTTCTCCCCGTCAATGTCCAGAAGGCCCTCCTCATAGAAAAGTTGCGCTGCGCCCACACGAGCTGCGATGCGGACCTGCGATGTTGGCTCCCACCTCGCCACTGGCAGAGTTGCAGGCCTGCTTATGAGGTTCAGGGTTTAGTGTTTAGGGTTTAGCAGGGTGCAGAATGACCCGGCAAGAGCATGACATCTGTCGCCACCTCACTGAAGAGTTCAACAGTGTTTCACAGCCTTGCTGGTCGAACCCCGCTAGAACCTTTAGGGTTTAGGGTTTAGGGTTTAGGGTTTAGGGTTTAGGGTTTGGGGTTTAGGGTTTAGGGTTTAGGGTTTAGGGTCTGAATCAAGAGCCCTAAACCCCAAAAGCCTCATCCCTCGCTTCACGACTCGGGATCCTCTCCAGCCTTGCACCGCTTCTGCACTCCACACGGTCTTTCTATGGAAGAGCTGGAAAAAAGGTTTGGGGCTCCTCTTCTGGCATCTTGCCGCCTGACTCCTCTAAGAGCCTGATTCCAAAACCCTTGCATTTCTTGTTCCCGAGGAGGACTTGGCGCCAGAGCTGTTGCGGGGCGTGCCGCTGCATGCGCCTCCGAGCGAAATCTTTCTCTTCCATCATGGTTGAGGGCGTTCGGTGAGTTGAGGCTTTAAGTACAAGGCTATGACTAGGGGTCGAGTTCGTGCTTCGGGCCGAGGGTATGAACTGCAGCGTTTAGGAACTAAGGGATCAGGGCCGGAGGTCTGTGATTCAATGATTCTTGGGGAGTGCTACTGGGATTTCGGCCTGAGAGCTTGCAAGCACTCGCAACAGTAGCCCGAACAAGAGAAAAAGATGACCTTGCTGAGGTCCAGTATCTGAAAAAGACCCCAGAATTGGTCAAGCTGGGGGCCTTTGATTTGGGGTTTTCAGACCTGGGGGGCAAGGCAAGATTTAGGATTTAGGGTTTAGGGTTTAGGGTTTAGGGTTAGGCTTTAGGGTTCAGGAGTTGCTTTGAAGCTGCCCGGTAGAAGGTGGCGCTGAGCGGCTGGGCGAAGCACTGGGGGTCTCCAGACAGCGGCCGCTTCGGCTCCGAGGCTCGCCAGCTCACAGGATTCATCTGTGTTGGCCGCGCGTGTAAATCTAAGGGTTTGGGGTTTAGGGTTTAGGGTTTCGGGTTTAGGATTTAGGGTTTGGGTTTAGGGTTTAGGGTAAGGATTACGGTGCATGGGTCGACGGGGTGTGCCTGCTGCCGAGCTTTGGGCTTTGGGGTTCTTAGCGCCCGTCTCCTTTTCCTTCAGTCTCTGTCCTGGGCCCTTTCTTGCTCTTTTCCATTGCATCTCTTGCGGGGTCGCTTCAAGCTGTGGTCACCCTAAACCCTAAACCCTAAACCCTAAACCCTAAACCCTAAACCCTAAACCCTAAAGGCCCTAAAGCTCACCCTATTCATCCAGCATGGTCCGCCTCTGTGGCCCATGCATTCAAATTGAAAGCCTGGGCCATGGTCCCAGGAGCCTGTTTCTGCTGCAGGCAAGAGTGGGTTTAGGGTTTGGGGTTTGGGGTTTAGGGTCTAGGGTTTAGGGTTTAGGGTTTCGGGTTTAGGGTTTAGGGTTTAGGGTCATCCTTCTGGACAGGCCACGAGCTATGAACTCAGCGTGCCCTGCGCGCACTTCGGTGCCCTGCATGCAGACTTCCCAGAACCTTCAGCCTGGGCTTATGGGCTTAGGGAGGGAGTTTAGGGTTTAGGGTTTAGGGTTTAGGGTTTAGGGTTTAGGGTTTAGGGTTTAGGGTTTAGGGTTTAGGGTCTATTAGGCTTGGGCTTTAGAGGCAAAAAAGGTCCTCTGCGCAAGATTCCTGTCGTCCCTGCGAACCACACTGCACTGCCCACTGGAAGCCGAGCAAGCCATGAAAGCTCCGCAAAAACTCCACGCCCTGAAGCCGAAGTAGATGGCTTTACAAAAGAAAGGGTCAGGGGTTGAGGATTTCCAATAAAGAAGCCGAATTAGTTGGCAAGAATACAGTTTTGAAAAGGAAAGGGTTAGGGGTTTAGGGTTTCAAATTAAGAAGCAGTCCCTGAAAAAGGCTATTTCCTCAGCCACGACTGGGGCACGCCACGGTTCCAGAAGCTTCTGTGCCTGCGCCTGGGCATGTGGGATGGTGTGAGGGTTGAGGCTGCTTGGAAGTGTTTAGGGTTTAGAGTCTGCGGGTTTCTGGTGTAGTTCATGCATCCCCTCTGAGACCCCTAACAACCGAACCGCCGACCCAACTACCCCTACATTCGCTCACCCCCAAGTACGTAGAGTCTCATTAGTACTCCAAGATGGCAAGCACAAAGTGGGAGGCAAGCAGGGGGACAGGCAGACAAGTGGGACAAGTGGGCTGGTCATCTCGTGACTCGGTCTAGTGGCTGCATGGCTTGGGAACCCTTGCAGCACAGCTGCTGGGAAACGTGGGGCTCACGAGCAGAAGAGACCATGAATAGGAACACCAAAATAGTAGGAACCCTTGTAACTGAGGTACTCCCGAACCTCAACACCTTAAACCGACATGCGGCTGAAACTACTGACACCAAGAGGCCCAGAAGAACACCTTATTTTCTGCCCCTAGATTCCCCAAAAGCAAGTTGAACGTGCCCAGGCTGATTGTCTTCAACTCCCGCGCGGCACTGCTGGCCTCCCTGGCAGCCAGCGCCTGCGTTGGCTTCCTCGAGGTTTTTGTGGGGGGAGTGGGGGGGGGGGGGGGAGCTGAACACTAACACCTAATCTTGGGATCATCTACGCCGCTCCTTTAAAGGGGCGGTTGGGGGTATGCAGCTCTTTGTGGGCTTCAAGGCTTGAGTAGAGCTTTCGGGTTCAGGGCTTATTTATTGTCGTCCCTTATTCTCAAAAAACCCGCAAGAAGGTCAACAAAAGCGGAGGAGAGCTGCTAACGCCCGGAATCCTAGAACCCTAAACTGCTAAAAACTCCAGACCCCAAACTCCCAAGAAGCCTATAAGGAGAATGCAAACCCCCCAACAAACCCTCGAAACACACCCTAGCCCTAAACCCCTAAGCCCTGAGCCTATATCATTCAACCTAACCCCTACACCCCAAACTAAAACTCTACGCCAGCTGGACAGGCATGGGTTGGTCTTCCCATGAACCTCTGGACCCCCTGCATCGGCTACCACGACGCATTTTGTGGGCGCTAACGACTTGCTTCCCCGCGCTCTTCACGTTTTTAGGGTTTCTGGGTTTCTGGTATAAGGCTCAGGGTTTTGAAGGTTTTCGGGTTTAAGGGTTAAGGGCTTCTGGCCTAAGGTTCAGGGTTTTAAAGGCTTTGGGGTTTCGGGCTTCGGGTTTTAAGATTCTGCAGGGCTTTTGGCCCTTGTTCGGCTTATCCAGGTTTATCCGTATGGGTGTGCAGATAAGAGCCCGGGGTGTTTTGCTTCAGTTTCAGCCCGAGACTTGCACAGCATCGACGCTTTGCCCGGACCTCCCGCACCCCGCAAATCTGTGAGCCAATCTTGAACCGGAAGATAGCTGGGGGGTTTTCCGAAATTCGGGATACCCTACTGGGTTCTTTATCATACGGAGATCCTACTATTTGGGGGTCTATATTCGGGGTCCCTTATTTTCGTAAACCCCCAGATGTCAGAGAGGCTCCTTTTCTTGATCACCACTGATCGTGTCCCCACCCTCGCCAGCTTGTCTGTGGCCTGGGCTCCCTAGTTTCGGGGTTTAGTTGGTTCGTGGCTTTCATGGCCCATGCTGTTCTGGCACCACAAAGCTCTCAGTCAGGTGCGTAGCAGCACACTGCTTTGTGCGGGGTAGCGACATCACTCGTAGAATCCGCAAGGTGGAACTATATTCCTGTAGGAGGCGAAATCCCTTAGTTGTCCCCTACAGGCAAACTGGACAAGCGAAAGTCAAGCCCAAGGTTTCCTGGCATACTTCTTGGTGCTCGGTTTCTGGCAGCGCATGCGGCAGGTGGCATCAGGGGTCTGGTATCCTGTAATCAAGGACTTATTTTTTCATTTTGGGGGTTCGGAAGATCTTTTTGCGGAAATGTCTTTCACGAGAGTTTTAGGGGCCAATCTAGAACATTGCCCCAAAGTGTCAGCGTAGCAGCCCCGCCACATCTGCTTCTGCCGTGCGCTCGGCTTGCGACCCTTCCAGAAGCTCAGCCACAGGTCCTGCACCGCACACAGACCGTCTTCCTGGACAAGCTTTGCATCGCCCAGCACGATGAGGCTCTGAAGGAGAGGGTGCCTCCCTAAACCCTAAAACTTTGAAGGTGGAAGCAGAAGAAACGAAACACAAGCAACGACGGAAGCCGCGAAGCACGAAGCCTCCATGCTATAGCCACTCGAGATGTTGCTGCAACTCTGCAAAACATCCCTTCCAGGAGTACCACCGGAGAGACAAAGGAGGTCCCATGAACCCAAAACCGCTAATAAAACTCCCAACAAAAGGCCCTGAACCCCTGCGCCCAAACCCCCCAAAGAACTCCCCCAAAAAACCGCCTAAAGCCCCTACCACCCCCTAAACACTCCCAAACCTACAGCCTAGAAACCCCCTAAAAAAATCCGAAAAAATTCCTGAACCCTGCCTGCAGGAGAAGGGCATCCTCGGGTTGGCAGCCTTCCTCCATCGATCGGACAAGCTGCTGGTGCCTCGTGGCGAGGTACACGCGAAGCCCATTTACTTACTGTTGGTTAGTAGGGAATGAGAGAAAGAGGTACCCTAAATCCTCCCGTTTGTACCCTTTAAGGGATCATATAGGGTGCCCCATTCCCCCTGCTAACCAACAGAAAGTTTCCCCCCCCCCCTCCCCTCCTCAAAACCCTAAGGCCCCCTGAAGCTGGCAAGCCACCCCAGGTGCTCTGGTCCCCACGATACTTTGCGAGCCCTGCGGCTGCGAGGTTTAGGGCCTATAGCTTGGGATGTTCCCCCTGATACTAACAGCCCTTATTTGGGATTATCATAGGGGGTGCTATAATCCCGATTGAGGACTGTTAGTATAAAGGGGGAACGGTTGAGGCTTTCGGCGTTGAGGATCTGCGGATTAATTAACTTCGGGCTTAGGACATAAAAGATGTCCTCTCACTCGCCAGTCTGCTCGCGTCGGCCTTCGAGCTGAGGTACCCGGGTTCGGGGGGGGCACCCCAATCCCTAAACCCTAAACTGTGTTTAGAGAGGAGTCTCGGATTCGAGCTCTAGAACACGAGGACTCTGGTGCGCCTACGAGATCGCCACCTTCATGAAGGACGCGTCTGAGCATGAAGAGCATCGTCAACCTGAAGCTCCTCAAGCCTTCTACAACCCCGCGACACTGCACCTCGGGTTCAGCCCTGAAACCCCCCCCAAACCCCCCAAACCCCCCCCAAACCCCCCCAAACCCCCAAGAAAAAAAAAAAAAAAACAAGAAACTAAATGGCGCAGCCCAAACCTGAGACCCCGAACCATCCCCAAGCCAGCAAACCTTAAGACCCCCGGCCCTAAACCCAACTAAACCCAACTAAACCCTCAGCAAACCCTACAATAAACCCTCAACTGACGAGCCCACAAAGACAGCAGGATCGCCAGCGCGCCAAGTCGATCCTGGTCATGCCGGCGCCTGGCTCTTCAACGTTGAGACCCCTTTGTTTACGGATGTTGAGGGTTTGTAGCGTCTATTTCGGGTTTGGAGGTTGAAGGTGTTGGAGTTTAGGCTTTCGGGTTTATGAATGTTGAGGGTCTTTAGGGTCTATTAGGGCTTTTAGAAGGTTCAGAGATTTAGGCTTTTGAAGGGTTTCGTGGGTTTGGGCAAGTAGTCGAGGCTTCATCAGGATAGGGGTGTAACGAGGGCGGCTCCCAAACCCCCAAGTTCTTGCCACAAGTGAGGGCTCTGGGCGGAAGGTTTAGGGTTTAGGGTTTAGGCAGGGTTTAGGGTTCAAGCCGCACGGCTCTCAGGCTCTGCTTTGCTCTGCAGCTAGCTTCTCGTCTCCACTTCACCCAAAACTGGTGGGATGAATTCCCACACAGACTTTTTTTCAGCATTTTTCACGACAGGGCTGGTTCGTCCAGGAACCCTTAAACGCCCCTCAAAGCCCTAACCCTGAACCCTTCTACGTCGATCCAGCGTCGCCCAGAAGCACGCTGAGTGGGAGGTTCAGGGAAGCTGAGATGTGCCCCCTTTTGGTGACTTAAGTAAGGTAGCCCTATAGGTATGGAATTTTCCTTTTGGCCGCTGCGTAGGCCTAAGATCCTCCCTGCGAAATTGGGGTTCCCGTTGCGTGCTTCCTGCGAAAGAAGGTGAAGATGGCCAGCCTCCTCTTCCTGTACTCCGCGAGCTGGCATGTGCTCACCTACTGCCTCTCGAATACATCCATAAGGGCTTCAGGTTTGGAGGCCATATCTAGCCTGGCCGCCACGTACACCTGAAAAAGAGTCCTTGTAGACGCCCCTTCTTTTAGAGCCTGCTCATTAAGCCAGTCGGGCATTAAAAACAGGCTACTACATGGTGGATGATGCTGCAGATGGCCGCTCACTCCTGCAGCAGACCGTCATTGTTGGGCCCGTGTCGCTTGGATTGGTTATGTGAGTGAGAGCACCTTGGATGAAGGGGGCATCTTATCGAGGTTCTAGATCTATATATACACTTATTCTCGGAATCATCCCCATATCAGTGAAGGGCGATACAAGCCCCGGATGGCATGGAGTTGACGAGCCTCGAGGTCCTCACTTCCTTCATCCTTCCAAGTCTTCTGCGCCATCTAGAGCCCGAAAAGGGGTTCATGTAGGGGACGGTACGGGGTTTCCATCATGAGTGGTTTTTACGTGGTTGCGGGGGTGGGAGGAGGCTTCCTGCAAATTAGGGGTGGCATCATGGGGATCCCAAACGCGTCGGTCGCACAAGTTGGGGAGCCGGAGGTTTGCTGCCATCTGCGCCATCGTGATCCCCTCCGTCTATGCCCTGGGCATTGGGATGATGAAGGACCCCAAGCGGCCCGCCCAAGCCAAACCACTTGAAAATTGCAAAGTGTACTACCAGAATGTGAATAAGTGCGAGCGAAGCGAGCGAAACACCAGAGTAAATTCAACAAATTTAACTGATCAAGTGTTGATTTTGAGGGCTTTTTTCGACATTTTCGGAGACTTCAGAAATTTTGAAAATTCGTTGAATGGTGCAAGGCACCCAACCCCTCTTTTGCGCTGCTTAAGGTCCTTGTCTTGTCATCTCCCTCGTTTTTGGGGTGCGCCGGCCCAAAAAATGGCCGGAGACCAAGCCGATCACCCTGAAGCATCGCAGTTGCAGGCACGTGCGAGAACACCGAAATACACCGAAACAACTCACGGTGGGTGCTTGTCATCTGGCAGGAAGAATGACTTGGGACCCGGACCGGGCCCTTTATTTCCTTTGAATACTCCGGGCTACAGGTCCCAATGTCGGAATCTCCTTTTACAGCATATTTGTAGGTTTCTGCGATCTCGAACCCATCAGCCCTAAAGCCTTCTGGAGGACGTCGAGGAGCTGCCTGCCCAACTCCGGAGTTTCGATGTGTGCCGAGCTGCTTGCTCCTGCCACCTTGACTGAGAGAGAACCCCCCCTCCTATGAAGACCGCTTCTGAAAGAAAAAACTGCCATTACAGCACAAGACCATAATTTCTGGAATCTTCGCACGTAGAAGTCTATTTGGTTTATTTGCTGTCATGGGGGGGGGGCTCAGGAAGTGTGTCAAGCGTCAATTCCTTCGTACTCTCCTCGCTCTCTTTGTTGGGCTCTTTTCGCTAAACCCTATTGCCCTTCGCCTTTGGTTGGCTCTTTCCACAGGGAACTGGGCCATTGGGGAGCTGCAAGAGGTCTGCACGAAGGTCCCCTTTACGGCTGGTCTATAAGGGCGCCCCCAAAAAGCCTAGAATCCCTGGAAGAGCACAGCAGGAGGCATGTGGCAGTTGAAGCCGCAAGCTTTTGGGCATACAAAGGGAGAGAGCGGTACTCCAGTACTACGGCCCTAACACTTATGAATGACTGGCCCCTGAACTCTACCCCTAAACCCAAAACCCTAAACCTCCTTTTCGTGTCTCAGGCTGCACCTTTCCGCAGCACCGGCACCCCGAGACTGGGCGCCGGATTCCTTGCGACCGGGTGCTGGTGCTTCAGCTGAATCCCCCACTCCTACGCTCGAAAGCCTCGGAAAGTACTCACGCACGCACGCACCCACACGGACGGAACTATCACGGTCTCGTCCGCTTCTGGGGGTTTTGGGCTCTCACGTTCTCGTGCGCTCCAAAAAATTTTGGGTTGTCACCATCTCGTCCGCTTCTAGGGGTTTTGGGCTGTCACGGTCTCGTCCGCTTCTGGGGGTTTTGGGCTCTCACGTTCTCGTGCGCTCCAAACAATTTTGGGTTGTCACCATCTCGTCCGCTTCTAGGGGTTTTGGGCTGTCACGGTCTCGTCCGCTTCTGGGGGTTTTGGGCTCTCACGTTCTCGTGCGCTCCAAAAAATTTTGGGTTGTCACCATCTCGTCCGCTTCTAGGGGTTTTGGGCTGTCACGGTCTCGTCCGCTTCTGGGGGTTTTGGGCTCTCACGTTCTCCTGCGCTCCAAAACATTTTGGGTTGTCACCATCTCGTCCGCTTCTAGGGGTTTTGGGCTGTCACGGTCTCGTCCGCTTCTGGGGGTTTTGGGCTCTCACGTTCTCGTGCGCTCCAAAAAATTTTGGGTTGTCACCATCTCGTCCGCTTCTAGGGGTTTTGGGCTGTCACGGTCTCGTCCGCTTCTGGGGTTTTGGGCTCTCACGTTCTCGTGCGCTCCAAAAAATTTGGGTTTGTCACCATCTCGTCCGCTTCTAGGGGTTTTGGGCTGTCACGGTCTCGTCCGCTTCTGGGGGTTTTGGGCTCTCACGTTCTCGTGCGCTCCAAAAAATTTTGGGTTGTCACCATCTCGTCCGCTTCTGGGGGTTTTGAGCTGTCACGCTCTCGTCCGCTTCTGGGGGTTTTGGGCTCTCACGTTCTCGTGCGCTCCAAAAAATTTTGGGTTGTCACCATCTCGTCCGCTTCTAGGGGTTTTGGGCTGTCACGGTCTCGTCCGCTTCTGGGGGTTTTGGGCTCTCACGTTCTCGTGCGCTCCAAAAAATTTTGGGTTGTCACCATCTCGTCCGCTTCTAGGGGTTTTGGGCTGTCACGGTCTCGTCCTTTTCTTGGGGTTTTGGGCTCTCACGTTCTCGTGCGCTCCAAAAAACTTTGGGTTGTCACCATCTCGTCCGCTTCTAGGGGTTTCGGGCTGTCACGGTCTCGTCCGCTTCTGGGGTTTTGGGCTCTCACGTTCTCGTGCGCTCCAAAGAATTTTGGGTCGTCACCATCTCGTCCGCTTCTAGGGGTTTTGGGCTGTCACGGTCTCGTCCGCTTCTGGGGGTTTTGGGCTCTCACGTTCTCGTGTGCTCCAAACAATTTTGGGTTGTCACCATCTCGTCCGCTTCTAGGGGTTTCGGGCTGTCACGGTCTCGTCCGCTTCTGGGGGTTTTGGGCTCTCACGTTCTCGTGCGCTCCAAAAAATTTTGGGTTGTCACCATCTCGTCCGCTTCTAGGGGTTTTGGGCTGTCACGGTCTCGTCCGCTTCTGGGGGTTTTGGGCTCTCACGTTCTCGTGTGCTCCAAAAATTTTGGGTTGTCACCATGGTTGGGTGTGCAAGTCGAGTGTTCTGCTGAGAAAGACCCCTGCCGGGGATAGCCACACAGAAGTTTGCGATCTCTGTCGGAATTTAGGTACCTGAGCCTTCCATTCAAGAGCTCCACCGTAAGCCAGAATTGGTGAGTCGACGGTTTCAAGTTCATGCTAAGCGGGAACGCCCTTTGCTGCAGCAGAGGTGCTGCGCATGCTGCACAAGTGGTACGGCTCCCCCGACCAGGATGAGGACGGCTACCTCCAGCAGCTTGATTGACATCTCAGACCTCAAGGGCTTCTTACGTATTCCTGCTTCAAGGGTCGTGGGACCTAGTCAGTAGGGTTATAAGTACCTTCATTGTGGTGAAAAAAGTTAGTCCACTTTTTTTTTCATAAACGATGCATTGGACCATTTTTTCCCCTACCTACTCTGAGTCCTTAGTTCCCCTAAACCCTAAACCCTAAACCCAAAACCCTAAACCTTCTTTTGATCCCTCCCTGTCAACCTGCCCGAGAGCTCCTACAAAAAATTGCCAGCGGGGGGTGCGGCGCTGTGATCTTGGGCTTGAGGGTTTAGGGTTTAGGGTTTAGGGTTTAGGGTTTAGGGTTTAGGGTTTAGGGTTTAGGGTTTAGGGTTTAGGGTTTAGGGTTTAGGGTTTAGGGTTTAGGGGGAAGTTTGTGGCTCCAAAACTTGGAAGCGTATAGAGGAAGTTTGCAAACCCCAAGCCTCCTTGCAATTCCGGGATGCTCAAGCTGAGGCAGTTCAACTCCCTGGTGCGCTGCGAGCTGGCACCGCAGATCCTGCGCCGAGTGGGCAGCGACACCATGCCCCTCAGCACCTGGACCTCAAGCAGCTGGGGGAGGATTGCAAATACCAAATCTGTCGTTTTGCTGACGTTACTGGTAAGACAGTCTTGATTTTCTATAAGGATCATCAGCTTTGGCATGCCCTGACGACCCCAATCACACGCCACGTGCTTGCGAGAAGTAGAAGTCCAAGTCTCTTAACGATTGACCTGCTGGCGTGCCCAGCGTGACAGGCTACTCCTTCTACGTTGTTGCTGCCCCGAACGTGCCTTTCCTCGCCTACTACATCCCAAGGTCCTTGGCGAAAGTGGCTTTTGCAGATCAACCGATTAAGAATCCTAAACCCTAAACCCTAAAGACCCTCCGAGGTGGTTTCAGCAAGCGCCTGCCGGGGAAAGCTTCACACACCTTGCCGTCTGGGCTCTACGCGACTGGGATGCAGTTCTTTGCTGACCTACAGGATAAGGTGGGGGAGCTGGGGGGGTGGGCGGGGGGTGGGGGGGGGGTTGGGGGGGTGGGGGGGGGGGTGGGGGGTGGGGGGGGGGGGGGGTGGGGGGTGGGTGGGGGGGGGGGGGGGTTGGGGGGTGGGGGGGGGGTGGGGGTTGGGGGTGGGGGCGGGTGGGGGGGGTGGCGGGGGGGTGGGGGGGAGTGCCAGCCAGGTGCTGGTTCAACGGGGGTTTCTCAAGGAACCTACTGTAAACCCCGGAACCGCTCGGGTCTCAGTTGGAGTTGTAGACTGGTAGACCCGAAGCAACCTCAGACTTTCTGAGGGTATCTCTGTACATCACGATAAAAACGGGTGGCTTGTTGGATAAAGGCAGCTGCTGGACTCCAACCTGTTGGGTTGATTGAGTTTGGGGTTTAGGCATGCTACCTCTTGGAAGCTCTCATCTTTTTCCAGTTCTCCTTCCACCTGGCCTGGCCTCTTCACAACCATTTAAACCCTTAACAGCCCCCCAAACCCTTCGAACCCTTAGAACCCCAAAAAAAGCACCCGAGAGTTTGTCTCCAGGTCGCCTCATGGGCTGGGCCGTCCTGACACTGGTTGCGCTCTTCTCAGCTGCTCGGTGCCCTTCAAGTTGTCTGTTTTAGGGTTTTTTGGGGTTTGAACTTAAGGTGTCTGTTTAGTTGTTTAGGGTTTAGGGTTTGAAGTTTAGGGTCTAGGGTCTAAGGTTTAGGATTTGGGGTTCGAAGTTTAAAGTTTAGGGTTTAGGGTTGAAGTGATTTTTGGGAGCCATGCAACTTCGCGAGCCTTCGAGGCTGGAACCTCGGTTGAGCCTTCCGTTGCGTACAAACTCAAGCGGTTCAGGGGGTTAAGGCTTTTCGGTTGTGGCTGAAGCCTTGGGCGCGGGGGGTGCGCTGCGACCAGCTTCCAACCTTGAATGACCAACAGAATCAGTCCTCTAAGCCCGCCTCTCCTGATATGGGCCTATGAGTTCGTGCCCTTTGTGGGACAGGGCGGGGGGAAAGGGGGAGGGGGGGAGCCGTGAGGGCGCAAGAGCCAGAATGTACACACCTCTCCCAGGTGCGAGTGTCAATGTTCCTGTGGAAGGCCAGCGCCCCTGCGACCTCTTTAGAGGGTCCGGTTGCCTTATGACATCCATTCAGATCAGGGCGCCGATGCCAACACGAGTGCATGACTGGGTTTAGGGTGGAAGCCAGAAATGGTGCGATCCTCCCGGCGCCTTCATAAGTTTGCACTAAGTTTGAGGCCCTCTGATGTGCTTTCATCGTCCCTTAAACGGTGCCTTGATTTTCCGGAAGTGGGGGAGAGGGGTCAGGAGAAGCCCCAAACTCTGAAGCCTCTCTCTCTCAGCTTTCTACAGCGCCTGGAAGGTGGGGCTCAGCCTCTCCGTCAAGCGATCAAGGCTCCTGGTGTCCGCCGCGCTGGTGCCGGCCCCTTCTTCTGCAGGTATTAAGGGGCGAGGAGGGGATTCAAAGCAGCTTGAAGCTACTCCCCCTAAACCTAGAAGAAAAACCTAACCAGAAAAACCGCAAAGTACATTATCATGGGCTTCAGAGTCTTGAAGGCGAAGGAGCATGAAGAAAAAGTCTGTGGTCGGGGGGCTGTGAGGTGCACTAGAGCCTCTGAGAGTTTTCTGGCATCTGCTGGCTGGGGGTTTGGGGACTTCTTGTGAGTTCCTCTGTGCACCTCGCGCGACCTCAACCTAACAGCGACGTAGCCACCCTGTCGGGCCAAGTGGGCGAGTTACCTGAAAGCAGCCTTGCTTCATCGATTTAGGGTTTAGGGTTTAGGGTTTAGGGTTATGGACAGAGATGGGGCACTTGCGCCACGGGGGTGCTTGAGGTGATGCTGGTGCTGGGAACCTGCGCTTGGCTGCCCTTCCAGCTTGCCTTTGCAGCGACCGAGGAGCCCTCCAGTTTGGGTTGCAGGGTGGTTGAGGGTTGGGGGTTTAGGGTTGAGGGCTGAGGGTTTAGGGTCTAGAGTTTAGGGTTTAGGGGTTAGGCCGCCCAACTCCTCCACGACCCTCTGCAAGACACACGAACTGCCGATATCTGGGTGTTTGGGCAGTTCTTTGATCGGCAAGTCTGCGAGGAGGATGACATCCTGCCCATCATCCCGTTCAGCTTGCTGGTGGTCACCGCACTCTAGCTTGTCTTCAGCCCCTTAAACAAGAGGGACTTGGGGCGTCTGGCCGCTTCCTCGAAAAGATAGTACCCTACGCCAGAATTAAACCGTACCTCCCATCTCAGGTGCTGTACCTCTACCGCCCGGTCAGAGGAATGACCGCAGACGAAGACCCTCCACAGGCAGGCCGAAGATCAACAACTAGGCCAAGCACAGCCACCGCTGCGGTTCATGTACACTCACTCAGCAACGAGTGGACACAGGTACGCGCTTTTGCAAGCACTGGCCCCCACTTCCATGAGAGCACTCTGAAGTCCGAAAGCTTTAAGAGGCCTTCCAACCTCGCAGCAGCTTCCACCATAGGCACCCGACCCCAAAGCTCTGCTGTTGCGCTGCTGCTGTCTCGGTCTTGGTTTTCAGAGTTGCTCCCGGCAGGCAATTGCGTTCATAGCACACTGTGTAGCTGCAACAAGGCCATCCACACGAAATTCAATTTGGGTGAGAGCTTTTAGCCTAACCCATCCTAACCCCTAAACCCAAAACCCCCCGCGCTCAAGCCCAAGCCTTCTAAGTTGGGCCCTTGGCAGGCGAGGTGTGAGTCTGAGAGGTCTGGGAGCGAAAGCTCCATCTTTAGCATCTGATAAGGCTTCGGCTGGGCGTCCCAGGGTCGTTTAGCCCCCTGAGCCCCGAACTACACGCGTCAAGGATATACTTGGCATACGATCCCAAAGTGGACGACCCGCGGTGCAGTGAATGGAACGGAAAAAGCATTCATAGCATATGCTCACTATGCCACGGGGTTTCGGAGGCACATGACCTCTGGCATGAAAAGGTTCAACTACACGAAATTTGAGGTGAGGTTGATGCTGCAGAGAGCTTCTTTGTCAGAAGTGTTGTTGCTGCATTGGGATGATGAAGGATCCCGACGTTTCGATGCCCGTGGGCTTCGGGGCCCTTTTGGGCATCGGGTTTGGGGCTTGGGGTTTCAGGGCCTCGCAAGCCCGAAAGCCAAAACCTAAACTCTTGAAGCGTATTGGTTCCTATGCCCCAGTAGGGAAGTTAGAGAGTTGGGGACCCCTAAAGGGGGACCGAATTTCGTATTTTACTCTTGCAGATTTTGCAAGTGAGCCCCTAACACCCGAAACCCTGAACGGTAAGCCCCTCAGAGTATGCCACACATCCCCAGCACGGGACATCGAAGCCAGCAAAAAGCCGAGAGTCTGCGCGGCTCGAGGCCCCAAGGGGTCACGATCGCTTTAGGGGTCGGAATAAATTGGGGAGGGTATTCCCTGATGGCCCCTGTTGCAAGAAAACTTCAGTATACTCCAACATTCCCCAAAACCTTAGGAGTTCAAGAAGCCCCCTGAGCCCGCGAGCCCTATATCCCCCTAAACCTAAACCCTAAACCCTAAACCCTAAACCCTAAACCCTAAACCCTAAACCCTAAACCCTAAACCCTAAACCCTAAACCCTAAACCCTAAACCCTATGCCAGTCAGCAATGGCATGCTGCACATCGGGGCGCTCGAAGACCCCTCTGCAGCGTTTCGCAGAGAAGCTTCGAGCGGCCGACGATGCCAAGCTTGAAGCACCGGCCCTAGTCAGGGTCTGGGGTTTAGGGTCTAGGGCTTAGGGTTTAGGGTTTAGTGTTGTGGGGTTTTGCAGCGGGCTGATTATAACTCGTCGCGGCTGATAAATTTTGTTGTGCATGTCGAGGCTGCATGAAGAATCTTGCTTTCTTCCAAGGCGTTGGTCGAAATATGGTCTAGTCCCCTGCCTTCACGGGTCGTACTATCCCTTGTAACGCTTGTAAGGCGAGGAGTGTTGAGTGATCAGGGGTCTACATTGTGCTGAAGATTGTAGGGCTTTCGGGTTTAGCTGTTGACGTGCAGAGCTTGGGAGGTCAGGCCCATGCTGCATATATGTGGAACATTGCATGCCACACAGATTCAGCAACCCCAGTCCGAATTTCGAAACCCCCCTGCTAAGACTCTAAACCCTAAAGCTTAGAGGGTCAAAGCAAGCCGAAGGACTGCACAGGAAGGTTCTAAACCGTACTTGATGAACCCTAAGCAATCTGCCTTTTCGGGTTCCTGACTATTTCCCTAGATAAGTCCTTCAAAAGATGGGTTATGGGGCTTTGGCGAGCAGGCTTCTGTTGGATGTTTTCAGGTTAGGAGGCCTGTACGCCCGATTCTAACCTACATCGTCCAGGGGATTCTAGAAATGCCACCGAGGCTGCACCGATGCTCTTCCCCATGTATACCGTTCCGTGCAAGGGCTTGCTTCAGATGACCACAATCCAACCACATGAACAGCTCAAGGTCCGGGCGGGGATGGACTCTGGGTTGGGACTCTGGGTTTAGGGTTTAGGGTTGAGGGTTTAGGGGTTAGGGTTTAGGGCTTAGGGTTTAAGATTTCCGGCTTTGGGCCTGTACTGGAAATTGGGTTTAGAGTCTAGGTAGGGAGAGCTCCCCAAAACTCACCTCCCTGAACTTAGGGGTGGGGAACCCGAAGCCAGAACATCCGCTTGCCGAAGGCTTGGAGGAAGAACCCAGGTTTAGGGGTTTAGGGGCCTCAACACATACCAGTAGTACTCCTTAAGGGTTCCTTGCAGGCAAATTAGTGCATGAAATGGGTTCTCACGTAGATCTGTAGATATATCTGCACCCTTACTTAACCCCATACTTCCCCAGAAGTCCCGAGATCCTTTAGGTAAACCCCCTTAAGAAGGTCGAAGACCCCGATACTTAACCCCAAATGCCTCTGAGCCCTTACAGGCGCAAGGGTGCATCGTCATCCTAAACCCTAAACCCGAAACCCTAAACCCTAAACCCTAAACCCTAAACCCTAAACCCTAAACCCTGAACCCGAAAGGCACAAGGGGACATCGTCATCCATGACCCCAAAATGGGGAAAGCCGCCTTCGTGTCGCACCAGCAGCCTGGGCTCGAAAAGTCAGGAAACCCTAAACCCTAAACCCTAAACCCTAAACCCTAAACCCTAAACCCTAAACCCTAAACCCTAAACCCTAAACCCTAAACCCTAAACCCTAAACGAACCTATGGGTTTAAGGTGAAGGATTTAGGAAGGTTGGGATCAGTTGCTAACTAGTGCTCCGTTGATATCTCAACAAAGGCTCTGTAACGTTGAAATATCGGCGCTTCACTCCCTGGAACTAAATTTCAGTTCAGTTCCATGACATATTCATACCTTCATGGTTTGTGCTTATGTGCCTCGCGTCCCGAAAGAGGTTTTGTCCACACAGGGGCACACCCAGCCTTGTGCCCCCAAAAAACCTCTCCCGAGCGTTTTGCTCAAAACTCCTGGGATCCGATTGGTTTCGGCCTGAGGCCCCAAGACTCTATGTCCGACATCCCAAAACAAAGTTCCTCAGCTGCCCCGGACTCCCCCCCCACCCTATCTGGCAGCACCCCCTGCTCAGCCAACAAAAAGACACAACGCTAAGCCCCGCCAAGCACCCTCTAACAAGGGTTTCACAAGGGGCTTATAAGGATTCTTGGGGGGGGGGGGGGTTCCAGAGTGTATAGGGTTAGAGTTCAGAGGTTTACAGAGTTCGACATCCCTGAGTGGATAGGGTTCTCGTTGCCTTCTTGAACTTGTAAACTCTAGACTAAGAAACCAAGTCCACGCAGTTACCGACTAGTGGCTACTTGATGCTTAGGAATCGCCGGAAGAAGGTGGCCGGCGAGGATCCCGTAAACAGAAAAACGGAATTGGGTTTAGGGTTTAGGGTTCAAGGTTTCTGTGTTAGGGGATATCAGTTCGAAGCATGTGTTTTTCATGGCATAAGGTCTTGCGGTCCCAATGGACCCGCCTGTGAAAGGAGCTTCAAACCCCAGACCCCACAAACCCCTCAAGGCCCTTATAGACGCCTGATGGCCCGTGCTTTCAAGAGGACTAGCATTAACAAGATGCATACAAAGCCCCAAGAATTGCACATTGCCAAGGACAAAAGAGAGAGTGCAGCCGTCTCACCGTGAACCCTGCTGGAACCGTAAGCCTCGTCCTAAACCCTAAACCCTTGCAAAGACTCGTAACGTCGAACGGTGCCCAGGTGGGCTGCTCAAGGCCACCCTGACCCGGAGCTCAAGCAGCTGCAGGTGTTGAAAGATGCCTTCAGGCCGGGTCTTCGAATTCCTTACGGCTCTTTTGGTGTGTTGGTAAATGGCACTGGCCATTCTTTTGGACTTGTTTTGCCCACCTCCGACCTGCTAAGAGAAGTAGAGCATCAGGGGCGTGTGAGGTTTCTCCGATTGCTCGCTAGGACATTTGACATGTTGGGGTGCCACACTGGCGGGAGGCTGCCGGCTGCGCGGCGCTCTTGTCAGAAGCAAAACCGCCAATTCACAGAACTTTCAGTGATACTTGCCCATATATATATATATCCACAAGGCATATTCATACACATCATACTTTATATAAAGAGAGAGAGGGAGATAAACGATAGAGAGAGAGAGAGAAAAAAGAAAAGATAATGCGTGCGTGGGTACATCTGTATCGTTTAGAATCTAGCTTTTATCCGTAGATCGTCTGTGCTTTTTTTTCCATTTTGCTATTGTTCATCCGCATTCTGCTATGTGGCTCTGCGAGAGGCCTTGTCATGGACAATGCTTTTTGGCGCTGATGCTGTCGTTCTCGATGCGTTGATGCGGCATTTTTGGCGTTTCTTGTCACTGTCATGTGTGGTTCGTCTTCGCGGCGGCGTCATGGCCATGGCTACGACCGCAGCGGACATGAAAATGGTATTGCTGATGATGTGATGGTGATGGTGGTCATGACGCAGATGGTGGCGATGGTGATGGTGATGATGATGATGACGATGATGTATCAGTCTCTTTAGTGCTTTTGTGTTGCCCTTCACTCGGTCTTGTGTAGTAGCAGGCACCTCCTGCACGACACGGGCGTCATACCTCTGGACCCAGCAATTGGCCCGCACTGTGGACGACGCTATGTTGTTCGGGTTTTGCTGTGATGCCTGGATCTGCAGGCCATGTATAGTAGGTAGGCCCTTGGGATATTTTAATTTTTTCCCTTATTGGGTTTAAGAGGACCATATTTAGGAATATTTTTCAGAGGGTTTGAAGGGCCATCCATGTATAGTATAGGAGCAAGACTGTATATACAAATCACACTTGCAGGATTGGCTTCATATGAGGGCCTTCAATGTCACCAGGGTTGAGAGTGATTTCATGCCTAGGCCTGGGCTTTAAGGAACCGTCGGGAAGCTGTGGCTTCTTGTGGGATTGGCGGTATGGGCTTCCGGGGGATCATGGGGGTCATGGGATGTAGGGGCTCTGAAGGTCTCACAGACCATGAGCATCTCAACAGCAGCCAAGGTGACGGAAGCCTACGTTCCTACTGCGCCATGCTCCGATTGGACCTCTAAGTTCGACTTCGGGGCTGACGGTAGCTGCGAAAAGGGGAGGGGTTGGGTTGATTTTGGGTTGATACTGTAGGGGTCTATGTTTAGGAGCCCTTGCATATTGAGGGAGGATCCGGTTCTTGTGGGGCCGCTAGTTCCCCCCCCCCCCCCCCCCAAAGCAAACGTGAGTCCCCTTCCCTCTCAACCCTGCCCATCTGTTTCTTTCCAGCGGCGATTCAGGCGAGGCACTTGTCCATGCAAGAGTTCAAGTCCCAGCCGCTGTTCATCTGGTATGATTACTTCTCTTGCCCACAGCTGGGGCAACGGGAGAACAAAAGTGCTGAGGGCAGCGATCTTGCCAGGGCTATTAGCAGCATTCCGGCCTACATCGCCCAATGCTCTTTCTTCCTCGGCCTCTGCCCTGTTTTAACTTGCCAAGATGACAGCGGACTGTTGACGCAAGAAACCTGGAGTCGTCGCGGCTGGTGCCGCCTCGAGAGAGCCCTGCGGGAGTTCTCCTTGGATGATAAGTGGGTTACTTTGGTCATAGTTGGGTAACATTTTACATATTTTGCAGGGTACTTCAGCCCAACAAGGAATATATTTTGAAATGTTCAATACGATCCCAACCATGAGAACTAGGTTCTGGTCAAGAGCCCAAAGTCCATGGAGCTGGTCGGCTCGGCGCTGCAATTTGTGAGCGGCTCCGTGGGCGAAGGGGAGTTTACCGAGGAGGAGGACCGAAAGAAGCTGGCTCCTGTTTTGCGCCAGGCGGTGCTAAGGAAGCTGATGTTCTGTCTGAAAGCTCAAGATCTTCCTGCTTACCGTTGGCATCTGAATCTGCAGAGCGTGTACTTCAGAGGCCTGAGTGTTGAACCCGTGCGTGATATTGTTCCCGGCTATGAGACTTCGAAAGACACAGACCCTGTCGCCGAGTTCTTCCATCAAAACGGCTTTGTAAGTGTACGCGATATCGACAAAGCGGGCTGGTCCCCCCTGCACTATGCGGCCATGAAGGGAGATGCAGCGCTGGTCGACGGCTTGTTGCGGCGGCAGGCCGATCCGAACAAGCGCACAGCCAGGGAGCAGCCGAAGTTGCTAGGATGCTCAGTAGTACCCTTATTCCCTTTTTTGGGGGGAGGTTTAGGTTCCCTTATAAACCCCTTTAAGCAACAAGGGGCACCCTTTTTAAGCCTAGGTTACTGGGCAGCCGAGGTTGGGATGTCCACCCTGGATGTCGGCTCTCGACCTCACCATGCTCTTCAAGCAAAACGGCGCAGCACGCGTGCTCATTGCTGCCCGGGCGAAGCTTGATGGTCCGATCTGCCCACCGCAGAATTATGCGGGGGTCTCAGACAACGCCGAAGGTATGCGCCTCCTCTGTGCCGCCGGCATGGACCCCCATGCACCCGACCTACTCAGTACCCCGGCGGTCAGAGCTTGCTCTGCATATGGATCCATCGCCGCCTTGGGGGAAGTCGTGATGCATTCACCCCCGGATACCATCAGTGTCTCCAGGGCCCTGGTCCTCGCAGTGGCCGGGCGTGTTGCCAAATCTTAAAACCCTGAAAGGCTAAACCTTCAAACCCTGCAACCTGAAGCCCATACCTGAACCACAACCCTAAGACCTTCAACCCTTGAGCCTTCGGTCCTTGTCCTTCAAACCCAAAACCCAGTGCCCTTGAAACCCTTGCAAGCCCTTGCAATCCCTAGAAGTCCTAAAAGCCTTGGGAAAGACCCTTAGGAAACCCTAAACCCTAAACCCTAAACCCTGAACCCTAAACCCTAAACCCTAAACCTTAAACCCACCCTCCAGCCCTACAGGCCGGAGGGGGCGGCACGGCCGAGATGGTCCTCCGACTTCTCGAGCTCAGGGCTGACGTGAACCATCAGTTCGAAGGCCCCCTTCTTCTGTT
Organism: Symbiodinium natans; assembly: GCA_905221605.1. Classification (NCBI taxonomy): domain Eukaryota; class Dinophyceae; order Suessiales; family Symbiodiniaceae; genus Symbiodinium; species Symbiodinium natans. Next base: position 173,738 of record CAJNDS010000279.1, read on the forward strand.
TGGCGAAGACCTTGGGGCAAAGTTTCGGGCTTCGCTTTTTTCTTATTTGGGTGTCTTTTTTAAGGGCTTAGGGTGCCTTTTTTTCAAGGGTTCAGGGTTGTTTTCGTTATGGTGCCTCCTTGGCGTTTCGCGTTTTTGTTCTTCAGGGTTCCTTTTAGGGTTTCGGTTGAGGATTCCGGCTGCAATGTCCATGGTGTTCCTTAGGATTTAGGGTTCCGGTTCTGGGTTTGCGTTAAGGGGTTTAGGGTTTAGGATTGTTCAGCTCCACGTTAGGGTGATTTTGTTGAAGAGCTGTGGGTTTGGGAGTTGAGGACTTAGGGTTGGTTCGATGATGATCTGTTCTCAGGTCCCCCCCTGAAGTTCTTCAGGATTCTTCAGGAATCTTTGTTCGATTCAGGGTTTAGGGTTCTGCGCTTCCTTGTTCAGAGTTCTTTCGGCTAAGGGTTGGGATAATTTAGTTGGGGCTCCGTTGTCTTCAAAGGGTTTCGGATTTTAGGTTGGTTTGGGGTTTAGGGGTTTCCATTCTCAGGGGTCTATGAAGGGTTCTGTGAGGGTTTCTCTAAGGGAACGCAAACCCTTCTGCTAAATTGCGAAACGCATTCCTTTTGGGGGGTCAAAGGTTTAGGCTTTAGGGTTTAGGGTTTAGGGTTTAGGGTTTAGGGTTTAGGGGGGGCTGGCTTGGAGGTCCAAACCTCGGATCTCCCTTTGGGCTGCTTGTGGCCGCAAAGTCTTTGCAGTGTCTGGGCCGGCTTCGGTTGGAGCATTGTTCAATGAGTTTGGTTTAGGGTTTAGGGTTTAGGGTTTAGGGTTCAGGGTTCAGGGTTCAGGGGTTCTAGTAGAGTGGATTCTTAAGCAATGACCCTAAACCCGAAACCCTAAACCCTAATGAGCAAACAGCATGATCAGTATGATTTTGCAACTTGGCCTTCAAGTAGAGCCCAGGTATCGATGTGGCAGTACCACGGCTTTGTCCTCCTTGTTTTATCACCTGTCAGGGATGACGCCACTTATGGCAGCCGTGCTGACCGCCCACTATGAGGCTGCTGGGGCCTTGATTGATTCTGGAGCCCGGCTGGACCTGAAAAACCATCGAAAGTGGACTGCTGCAGACTTTGCAACTTGGTAGACAAAAGGAACCTTGGACCCGCTGCGGGCACTCTACATTACTCTACATCATCCCTATCTAGCCTCCCAAAGGTTAATATGCTTCATTTATCTTGGGACACTGGAGCAAGTAAGGCAAGAGGGCAATCCCTCCCGCACTTTCTGCTGAGAGGGTTGGAGGGGGACCCGCTGGAATGTCGAAGAGTCACATCGCTCGCATTGGCCACAGTATACCTAGAGATATAGCTGCCTTAGCGAGTTTTTCCCCAGGGAGAGCTTAACATGCTCTTTCCTGCCAGTTTCTGGAGCATTCGCATTGATTTTCCAACTCTTGCATGCGACTTGCAATTCTGCAGTTGCTTCCACGGTGGATTAACCATAAAGGTTTTCCCCGCACACTTGTGTTTAGAATCCTTCTCACGACGCAATTGCCGCAGGTTCTCAGACCCCGTGGTGCCAACCCCGGCTTCTGAAACCGGAAGCCAGGATCTAGACCAGCTGCGATCGACGCAAACAAAAGCCCGTAACAAGGGTTTAGGGTTTAGGGCTTAGGGTTTAGGGTGACAAACTCCCCAGCTGGGCGCTGTTCGGAGCGTACCACGCCACCACGTTGGCTCGCCTCAAACCTCTTAAAACAAAGCCCTAAAAATTGGCCCGTGACTTGGGCTCCCACCCAGAAACGACAAAGTCCTCGTTACTACGGAATTATTCCTGAAATATGATTGCGGCATTTTGGGCTTGAAACCGGCCTTTTTAAACAACTGAAGCTGAATAAAACTGATGCAGGGTATTCGCTATCTAGGGGTTCAGGGCCTCCAACAGTGGAGAAGTTTAGAGGTTATGTAAGGTTGTACGGTTTTGGGATTCCTCGACAGCATCTACGAGGGTTCTATTCGGGTTGTCGAAAGGTGTTGTAGGGTTTTCAGAGTGGTTTGTTGTGGTTTGGGACTTTAGAGAGGGAGGGTTTACGCTTTAGAGCTCAGGTTTCAGGTTTTCAGGGTTTCTGAAGTACGGACAATGGGGACTACTCGGCTGCATCTGTTGCCCGTGGCTGTGGGTTTGGGGTTTAGGTAACCCTAAACCTTTACCGGGTTTCGGCAAGCCAGAAAAAGCAGGTCGGTGATGCTCTTGTGGATTGGGTGTGGATTGGGATCTGGCGGTTTACGGTCTAGGGGGTTCGGGCTCCGAATTGTTCACATTGGACCTATGCTCTATCTAAGCGATGCTCTGTTTAGGGTATTAGGTGGAATCGTTCACCTGGATGTTTCAAGCTTATGCTTTGTTGTCAGAGGAACCTGCTGTAGACACCTGCTGGGTTGGGTAACTCTGCTTTCGTGTACCCACTCGGCTTTCATATTGTGAACGCACTTCCGAAGCTCGTGTTGACATTCTCCCAGCCTTTTGACAGAACTGCGCCTGAGGCCCGAAACCCTAAATCCTAAACCTGACTTCAGTTTTGTGGTCGCAAAACCCAGTCCTGCCTCGCCCTCGCAAAACCTTCGAACATGACTTTGTGGTGCGTTACTGCAACTTGAGATCCTTAGCCAACAACTACCCTCCTAAGGGCAGCCAAGAGGAATCGGGCTTCGGCTTGAGGGTTTGTGGGGCTGAAAGTGTCTTGATCCCAGCCTCGGATACTTCGGGTGGTTCTTTTTGCGCATGGCTTTTGGGAAGCTAGCCCGACGGGCCTACACCCGTTGAACCCTAAAACCCTAAACACGAAACCCTGAATCTTGAACCCTAGAGCTTCTAGCCCCCGACGGCTCGGTTGACCCTTCGGGCTGTAGGGTTTTGGGGTTTGGGGGGTTTAGGGTCTAAAGTTCAGGGTTAGGGTTCAGAAGTTCAAAGGTTTAGGGTTTGGGTAGGGTTTTGGTTCAGGGATTTCATTGTCCAGGGCTCGGGCTGGATGTAGGGGATTCGACTCATCGCTGCACAAACCCGAGCCCCCAACCAGTTAAATGGCTCGCATCGTTTGGTGTCGACAATCACTGTGGCATTGGGCGGTGTTTTCACAGGTGCTTGCGGATGCTAAATCATTGTTTGCCAGTCTGTGGTTGATACCGTGTCAGCCAGTAGCGATATGCAGCGCTGACTGTTGTTGCCCTGGTCCTAATCATCTTGCTAGGTGTCAATGGCTCCAGGTATCCGGATCGTTGGGTCGCAGGTGACCAACTGCGACGTGGCATTGGATGAGACTTTCATGCCTTGCCCAGTTGCACACGCCTTGGACATCCCGCTCATGGTCAAGCGTGAGAGTGGCCCTGGAGCGCACTGCGATTTCCACGTGGCCGTCCGTTTCATGACAGATCCACGGACTGGCTTAGCCCCAATGGACGGGCAGTACGGAGGCATCATGGGGCCAGTCCCCCTGTCATCGCTGCCCGCACAGATGGCATACCCTTCACAAGTGCAGGCTGGGCAGGGCTTGATGATTTCATCACCAGCTTCTTTGACGATGGTCCGCGAAAAGCAACACGCATGCACTTGCATCGCTGCCTCCGGAATAGAGCGGACATACTTGACCTGTCACCTTCCCTTGCTGCACGCTTCCCAAAAGGTCTTCGTGTGAAAGCTGCTAACCTGAAAGCAGATGCCGCCCTCAACGGTACCCTCGGGACCGTGACTGGCCAATACGAGAATGGCCGTGTTGGTGTCAACTTCGCAGGACCCCATGGTGTGAAGGCAGTGAGGCCTGACAACTTGGTTTTGGAAAATGGAGAAGACGTTGAGTTTCTCCCTGAGGGATGAAGAGGAGAGTGAGGATCAAGATGAGGTTTCTGCACATGATAACTTTTTGGAGCAGATGTGGTCAACAATTGACGGTCTTTGCCAGCCAGATGACATCCCCACAGGCACTGTGCAGGTTGCCTATTGGACCGACGGGATCGAGATTGTCCGCGTGAAGCAGGCTGATGGGACTTGGAAGTACCATGAAGAGGATGACGGGCGATGATGCGCATGCTATTTTTTAACCAGAGTTGAGCAGCACAGGCGTTGACAAAGGGTTATCCTCTCTGCAAACCTACCAGGGCGACTCAGACAGCACAAGTTTCGCATCGCCGGACAGAAATGAAGAAGTATTTTCATGGTTGGCAAACCAGCTATAAACCATAGTCCAGTTTAGTGCAATGGGTGTTTTGGCAATTTCCGTTGTAAGACTTTTGTCGATGTTGGCCATTTGAAATACAGATGAGTGAAATTGCAGAACTCTACATTATTTCTAGTACCCATCGATAAATTGAAATGATTTCGAAACCATGAGTTTGAGAATTTGGGAGGATTGGAAAAAGGACATGATTTATTGGGAAGCATTTATATGCCATTATCGGTAAAAGTATTCTTGATATAGATTTCTGTGCTTAATCTTGAAGGATATATTTCTGGGATGATATATTCTATTCTAAAAAATAGAAAGGAAATTCATTTTAATTTGAATTAATTTAGGCATAAATCAACCAATTTAGGCGTAAAGCAATCAATTTATTAGAAAAATTTAGGATAAATTTTCAATTTTTCTAATTTAAATTTTAGAAAAACCATAATCATCTAATAATCTTTATTCTGAAATTTATGATTTATGATCGGGTTATAGAGCTTCGTCTTTATCTTCGCACTTGGATTTGCTCTATATCTACTCTATAAAACGCTACGGTCAAACCAGCCCTATGCGGTGCGTCACGCCTCGGAGTGCCCCAGCCCCAAAATTTTCCGGAAATTTCTGGACCCCGGCGAGCAAGCCGCTTTGGCCTACCCGGGACCCAAAATTTCCGGGAAATTTTGGGGCTTGGGCTGTGCCCTTTGAAAGGCTGGGCCTCTTCGACGGCCGCAAGCCGGATTCGCTCCCCTAAATTTCTAGAAAATTTCTGGTTCCGGGTAGCCCGAAGCCTCGGTCCCTAAATTTCCGGAAAATTTGCTTCATCGCTTTCTTAAATTTTCCGAAAATTTACACACCCAAAATTTTCAGGAAATTTAGGAAACGGATGCAGCCTGATCATGTTCAGAAGCCACGGCCCAGCTCCCTAAATTTCCGGAAAATTTAGGGTGCTGGGTGGCCGAAGATGTCGAAGCATTGTTGACCGCTTGAACCTTTGAGTTCAGGTGTTGATCATTTGCCATGTTGCTGCATGCTTTCATTGCATGCTTTCATTGTTTTCAATCGTGCTTTGTTTTGTGGCATTACAAAGCTAAAATATTAAACAGGACTTTTACTTCACTTCCAAGATGAGCGCATCACCTGGCATTACCAGGATATGACGAGCGTGCTTTGTTTTATGGCATTACAAAGCGCATTACCTGGCATTACCAGGTCGTCGTCGTCGTGCGTCGTCGTCGTCGTCGTCGTCGTCGTCGTCGGCGTCGT
>CAJNDS010000280.1:0-324850 GCA_905221605.1 Symbiodinium natans
GGGGGGGGGGGGTAGGGAAACGGCTCCCAAAACGCGTGGTTCTACCCACTTGGCCCGTCGCCAACTTGCTGGTGGTCCGTGAACCAGACCCCTAAACCTAAGACCCTACCCCCCTGCCTAGCCCCCCCCACAGGAGAAGGACCAAAAGCAACCGAATTTGTTGTTTTGGAAGGCCTCCCCCCTGCCTGCTCCCCCCCCCCCTCCCCCCCCCCCCAACCTGCCCCCCCCCCCTCCTCCTTCCCCCCCCCCCCCCCCCCCGCCCCCCCCCCGCCCCCCCCCCCCCCCCCTACGCCCCCCCCCAAAGGAGAAGGACCAAAAGCAACCGAATTTGTTGTTAAGCGGGTGGGTCCGGAAGAGGGCCCGGTGCCCGGACGTCCTTATCTTGGGGGTCGGCGGCAGCGGCGTCAGCCTTTAAATCGGGCAGCGCGAGGTCCCCAAAGGACCGAGCAAATGCGGACCTTTTAGCCCGGGTCGTCCCGGGAATAGCCTTGCTGGCCTCTGGCCTTCTGCGAAGCAGAATTAGGCCGGACGCCAGTGCCGCCGACCCCCGCGTGCCGCCGGTGAACGGTTTTTTTTTCGTGGTTTTTTGCGTCGCCACGGAGGCCCCCAGAGGGCGCGCATCATGAGCATCAGCGGGTCCAGCCCGGGACCCCCAGGCGCGCATCAGGAGCATCAGCGGCTCCCGGGGCGGGACCCCGGGGGCGCATCAGGAGCATGATGCCCCCCAAAGGGCGGGCATAAGCGACGTGTCTAAGCCCGAGGCTAGGAAAAAGGGAGTTTAGGGGCCTTTTGAAGTGCTTAGAAACGTTAAGGGAGTCTAGGAGCCTCAAACGCTTAGAGATTTGAAGGGAGTTTAGGGGCCTCAACATGCTTAGAAACTGCTCGTCCCGGGCTTCTGCGTGCGCTGCCCGCCCATGGGCGCAGCCCCTTAAAATATTGATATATAGAATAGATCATCCCCACGATTGTCATCATTCTAGACATGAGAAATGTAGATCTCAACGATCTATTCCATGTCGTTCTATTAGACAAGGACAGAAAGAACGATCGCGCATGAAAAGCATTTTTCGTAGCCCAGCCAAGCAGAATCCATCACACGTATTGCAAGCTGTCCTGGTCCTCCTCACCATCGCTTGTGCAAATAGAGGTCGCTGGTGGCATCTGCTTGAGCTCCAGAGCCTCCAGAGCCCTTACTTCCTCGAACTCAGCATCTTGAGCATCCTCCAGCTCTCGCGGAAACGAGGCATCGTGCAGCAGCAGCGATCCATGCGCACGCTGTGCCAGCCACTCGGCAGCCCACTGTGCCTCGTCGCGCTTCAGGCATGCCAAAGGTGAACTCATGCCGATCAAACCGCCGCTACCATCGTTGTAGGTATCGACGGAGCGGCCGGCTGCCATCCAAACAGCAACAAGCGCCAACAATGGATGGTCGCTGGCTGACACAGGCCCTGTCGAAACCGAGGCCAGCTGGAGTGCAAGGCGGACGTTTTCTGGTGAACCCATTGCTTCCAGAAGGGCAGCTGCAGCAGGCAGGTTTGCTGGAGGCTTTCCTGGCAAGCCGACGCGGACAGAGATGGAGATGTTGTGCGTGGCAGCCCTATTCGCCAAGCGTGCACCAGCAGCAGCAAAGTCCGCCAAGCACTGAGAACTCGAGTAGTAATTCTCAGGTGCGCGGTGGAAGGCTAGGATGGCGTGTGAGGAGAAAACTCCGTTGGGGCGGTTCGGGGCATCGCTATGCACAATAGATGCCATTTTGCCTAAGACTCTCTCGACGCGTGCAATGCTAGCCTCATACTGCACTGCGCTGTTGTTGCAAAACCGCAGGTCCGGATACAAGTTGGCACCACTGGAGAAGTCAACGACAATCCGCAGTCGCTGCCGAATGGCCCAGGCTGCATCTTCGATGAGTGCTGCTGTGTCACGAACCTCAACGTAGCGCCAGTCCACTGCGATCGTGTCCCAGTGCTGGAAGAAGGATGGCCGAAGCAACACCTGCTCCACCAGGCTGCCAGTGCCACTTAGTGGCAACCCACGATGGCTCGGAAGCAGTGGGGGTGACTGTGGCTGGATGATGGATGCGTTGCTTTTCTGCAGTGTGATTGAAAAGACTCGCTGACTTAAACCAGCGATGGTAGTTGAACTGTCACTTCCGCAGTCAACTCCCTTCGGGGTGTGGGTAGGTACGTACCCTGGCGTTGCACACGAAGCCACCATGGCATCATCAAGTTCTACTTCGTCCACGGACTTTATGGGGCCTATTCGGCTCCTGATCTTGAAAGGGCGCTGTGACAGCTGCGTGTTTGCCACTGCGAGTATATACTCAGCATCTGAGCGTCGGGTGGCCACCATGTTGAGGGCAGGGCTATCTGAGGCGTCCTCCACTTGGAACACAGCCTGCTCCATGAAGATCTCTTCCAGGATCATCCGGACATGTTGTGCAATCGGAAACGGAATAGGCAGCTTCTTGTCGACAGCCTGACTGGCCGAGGGCGCCAAGGGCAAGGGTACTGCGGGTACCTGGCTGGTGCCTGCGACGCCGGAGGATGCGATCACCACCAAGCGACCAGTGCCGATCGCAGCTACCGCAGCCAATGTTTGCAAACCGACAGATGCAATTGCTCGAGTCTTGGCAGTTGTCCTCCAGTTGAGTGTGCAAACCTTCAGTGGCGCCGTCTCTTTGACCTGCTTCGGTGGTGTTGTGGGATCGGAGATGCTTTGAACAGTTACTATGGCTCCCGCTGGCAAGGTATTGCAGTCCCTGCCAGAAGCAGCCTCCACAGCAGTCAGTGGCAGAGTGCGGATGGCGTCCGCCGTGATGACAAGGATACCTCCGCCAGCGACGTAGTCCTCCAACTTCTTGGCAACCTCGCTGCGCATGGCCCGCAGGGCCGACCCCACAACTACCACAGGATATCGCTGCAGCAGCCAGAGGGGTGCATCAGATAGCAGCATGTCAGCGGCATCACCAAACGGGGTGGGCGCGAGAAAGCCTGATTCATTGTGAAAGTAGCTGGCAGTCTCGTACCCAGGATATAACACATTCAAAACACCATGTGTCCAGAATTCTGCCTTCTCCCACGGAATGTTGCCCCATACACGGAAGGCAACATTCTGGTACAAATGCCTTGGAGGCTGGAAGCCGGCAAAGTAATCTAACAGAATGGCGAACTGCGTGATGTGACTGCCGATCCCGGCCTGGATGCCTCCGGCAGTGATCTGGCGATCCACGAAGGACTTGCCTGCCTTTTGGATGATGCCAATGGGACTCAGCTGTGTCTTGTTGACTCCGCATGTCCATCCTGCTTCAAATGAGAAAAAAGCTGAGTTATACAGAAGCTGCTGGTACATCAGCGATCGCATGAGAGCCAGTGAAGTGCCATTCTCTGAGCACGTGCAGCTGCTACAGTCCTTTGGCCCCTCCGGCCCCCACCAACGATTCCCAACCGAAGCATCTCCCCACACGCGTAAGCCATACTGCTTAGCTGCACCGCGAAGAAAGGCGTAGAAGATCTGATCATTTGGCAGGCCCTGCGCCGTCTCGGCACCCAGCAACGTATAGTAGCCTGCGCGTGCATAGTAGTGAGGGTACCACAGGCTGTTCAAGCTCATGAGCTTGAAACCCAAATCATCTGCCATTCGCTCAAAGTGTTGTGAGAAGTACAGGAAGCCTTGTCTCAGCTCATCTTGTCGAGCTTTTGGGCTGCCGCCGCGTCCACGGAGTTGCTGGCCAGCAAAGCCCATCCATCGACCATCTTGCTCCCCGTTGTCCATTCCTGTGAAGTTCTCACCGAGCAAAGCAAGCAGTTTCGAAGTGTCCGCAAGCAAGTGGTATTCGCACACAGATACACCTGGCGAAACAGGGTCACATCTGTCTGTGTCGCCTGGAAGGTAATTCGAAACATCAACCAGCCACATATGTCGGGAGACAACGTTTCGCATGGTGTTGTTTAGATCGTGTAGGGCAGTGTACTGTGGCCAAACTGCATCACCAAGGCCCGTGGCCGCATAGGCATCCAGGTCATTGGCATCCAGCGCACCACGATAGGCCGCAAAGTGGACGAAGTTGGCAAGGCCTTTTGGTGTCTTGATCCAAGCACGTTGTTGTTGGGGATTCGCTGTCGGATCGTTCAGTATTGGGTACAATCGCACCACTCCTTCCGCAGGCATCAGAAGCCCCAAGGCACATATCCAGGCCACCACGGCATTCATAGAGCCTGGCCTTGGGGAGAAGGTGGTGCCAGTCTACAAAGAACCAGCCCCAGGTAAATGCTGCAGCACATTGTCGCATCTCCTTCAAACAAGAATGGCGGGCGGAGACATGCTGGACCCCAAACCTGCTAAACCCCAAGCCCGAAACCTTACCTGGCCAGCTGAATGCAGTCTTGCTTCGAAGTATATGATGTCTGACTCTTGACCCCCTCAGCTACGAGTAGCGGCACCAAACAAAGTGTTTTCGCACAAGCCGGAATGAGTCGGAACGAGCCTGACTTCTCCAGAAGTTGTGTATACATTCCGTGCAATGGCGCTGCTTGGCTTCTTGGATCTGAACTAAGGAGTTCCACTCACAAACAGGAGACTGTTATTTAAGACATGCGAAAGATTCTATGGCGATGCTGTCGGTGTAGTCCCTACACGGACAGGACATCACCTTTCATGACCACATCCGGAACCTCTGTACCCACATGCCATGCTGGCTGAGCCGGCTCAGCTGGGGCTTTAGGTGGAGGCTGCAAGTGACAGAAAGTGCATCTGTTGAGTGGCAACAGGAACGCAAGATTGATTAACAATAGGCCGGCAAAAGGACAAAGAGGCAGCAGACTGTTTGGTGGCGTCCGTACCAGGGTACTGCGATACGGTTCCCACGTCATGACAGAAATCAACATTGGGGGCAGGAGTAGTATCGCCACACAAGGGCGGGAAAACTGCTTTAAGCAAGTCCCCTTCTGCCAAATTAGCATGCTCAACTGCACAGCCAACATTATAACCAGGAAGAAATTGAGCCAATCGAAGATCAAGCGAGTGCCCCAAATCATCAGATCTGTGCCAGCTAAGCTTGGCTCAGGACCAGCAGCAAGAACAGCCATGTAGTCGGAGAGGAAAGGAACATTTGCAGTTGCGACCATGTAGAAAGCGTAACGGAATGGCACCAGAGAGCCCTGTACACCGCTTAGAATGTCGGTGATTTCCTGCTTCTGCACGAGGGAATCGAAATATCTCAGCACCTCGGATTCCGTCGCCCCATCCTTTCCATACCATAGCCCAAGCACTTCGAAGACAAGCTTCCGGTCGCAGATGATGCCTTGGCTTCGTAACTCAGACCTTCATCCTAAACTGAACCTCGCACTCGCCTTTTGTCTGTCTTCATGTTCCACAAGGTGCCATTACCCCTTGCAGAAGACGGAAAATTCTGAGGCCAGGCTGCTGCGAGCCGCCTACATCTGCCTTCGGTTGTCCAAATCGAAGCAGGTTGCCGAACCACTAAGGACACTAGTCACTAAGAAGGCAGGTTGCTCCGGCCAGTCTTCGGATGCACATGACCGTCTGAGCAACAGGCGCACTCCGCAGCCTTGCATTCCATCAGGGTGTTCGTGGAATTGCTTGGGAAACTTCACAGTCACAGGCATGCTAGTCAGAGAGGCGGGGGGGGTTCGCAGCCTAGTGCATGACAAAATGGAAGGGCCATATTTGTTGCTAGGCATTCCTCGCTTGCTGCGGCTCACGCCCAGCCTGCAAAGGATACCAGTGCACAAGCTAGTAACTGCCCCGAAAGAACCATGACACTCTACAAGTGTGGAGATCATTTGACCACTTCTTGGGATGGATATCCTGGAAGCCTGCGCAAAATCGTGCTTGCGAACTGGTTTCGCTTTATGTACCCCAGTCAACAGCCCTTCTGTGCTACCCTTTAAACTTAGACAGCAACAGACAGCGATACACTGCAAGCTTGGCAGCACGTATGCTGAAGCTTCGCACTTGCTGGGGCAACTCCTGGATCTCAGCCAAGAGCCCCAAGCTCACGTAGTTTTGCAACGGGAGAATGAGAACAGCGACGGATTGGAACAGAAACCTGGCATCGATCGATGTCCTTGCGCCGGCATCGATCTCACGGTAGGCAATGTAGTATCCAGCAGCCATGCAATGCCAAGCGACAGACATGAGGCAGATCAGCAAGCAGAGCTTCACGGGGATTACGTGAACAGACTTGCGCTTCTGAGGATTTTGCAGGAATGAAATGAGCTCATACGTACACCACAAGCGAGTTAAATATTTTCCGGACCAAAGTATTGTCAACTCTTCCGACTGATCCAAAAAACCAGGCAGGCTTAGAATTCCCTGCTCTTTGAGCGCCTCGTCCTCTTGAGAGATGCACAGCTTGTCCAGGAAAACGATGCGAGGCCTTCGGACCAGTTCACGTAGCCGCTGCCAGAAGCACAGGACTGCAACAAACGCGATGTGTCCGGCAAAGGCCGTCCAGATGTGATTGGGCAAGACGCTGCTGATGCGGAGTACGCCGACAAGCAAACTCACGAGGAGACTGGCTGCAGCAGCAGCTTGGCTATTGAAAACCACAAGCAAGGCGGCCAGCTTAAGCCACCTCGATGTCCCCCAATCGTGGCTGATAAAATTGTCATACTTGTGTACCTGTTGAATCCTCCGCGTTACAGTATGCTGGTGGTTGCTGTCCGCCCAGTGTTTGCCCCACCATTTAAGGCACTCACTCATTGCCACGCCTTGTAGCATTTCCGGCGCTATCTGAAAAGAAAGCGTCTTGCTTACAGTCGGCTCGAGCCCTGTCGGCTCGACTTGTAAGGAGTCCGGCTCAAGAACCATCAGGTCAATCGCTGGGCTGAAGCCCGTCAGAAAATCGTGTGCAGCGATGGGGGTGAAACAGATGACCCTTGCAGAAAATCGCAAGATGTCACTTGAGCGCTACTGGGAGTACATTAGCTGTCTCCAAGATTCTCCAAGCCAGAGCCAAACTGCGAGGTAAAGGAACCCTGCGCCTCCGAACGGGCAGGATCGAGTCCATGGAGCGATAGAGTCTTATGGCCTTAAAGCGGCCTTACAAAGCTTGATCCTAGGAGTTAGCGTCTAAGATCCATTCCCAGGGTCTAGGTGGTGTGAGCTGAACATCACCGCATCGATTTCTTCAAACTGACCTCCGCACCAGCAAGGTAGCTCCTCTGAATATTTACATGCATTGCACTTCGAATGGCTGCCCACACAATCAGAGCAGCAAATCTGGTCCTCAGCCGCGTGCGCTGGTAGTGCTTACATGAAGGGCAGGGTAACCCCAAACTACCTGGCACCAAACCATGGGAGTGGACGAGGTATTTGACATGAAGGTATGCAGATGCAGACCACATCCGCGCGCATCTTTTATTGTTTTTTTTTTGGGGGGGGGAGCACGCATGAACAGGTTTGCAGCTCGATATGGTACCTCATACTGCTCTGCTGCTGCCCTTCCTGATCTGCAATGGCCGCCTGAACTTCCGTGAGCTGCCTAGTGGCCCAGTGAGGTTCACAGGTTCACAGGCGGTGTCACGCTTGTGACGCCTCTCGTTGCTGTTATTGCTGCTGCTCTGACCGCCGTGTGCCGTTACCTCTATTTGCTTGTGATGACCGGCACGGTTTAATCACCAGTCAAGTGAAGAAGCGGTTCTAGTGATTGTAGTATAAGAACGACCGTCACGGGTCTCTGTATCACGTATAACTTGTTCCCATGATGGTACAGTACTCAAACACAGGTAGTGGGGGTGCAAGCAGGCATGGACTTGGATGTCTGTGGAACGCAGATTTCGTTGAGGACGCTCACTTAAAAGGCAGGTCCAGGTAGGTTATACAATAATATTGAACCAATCCCAAACAGTAAGCTACGTAGTCAGTAAACTCTAAGCCCTAATTAAGTGGGCAGAAACAGGGCCAGCACACTTAAAAGAGATCATGGGCATATTCCAGTCTTCTTCGTTTCCTGCCAGCTGTCAGCTGCTAGGGATAGGCCGGGGGAGTTCAAGGTTATTGGGGTTTAGGGTTCAAGCGTGCTTGGGGTTCGAGATCCATGCAGGATTTCAGTCAAGACTTGCTCAGACTGAAATATGACTAGGGAAGACCAGCTAAGCGTGAGACGAACACACCTTCAGGCGCTGGCTCCTCCCATCGGACATGCATCATCTGCTGGTGCCTCGGGCCACAGCGAACTCAAACTCAACTCGCCTAGGTGCCGGATCCAAACCTATACTTACTAAATGATGCTAGAAAGTCGGGTGCTTTTGCCAGCCTGCGTTGCGTCTTCTTTCAATGTTGCGTGAGGGTCTGGCTCAGTGCATCAAGTTGACACATCGACGTGCCGCTACTGGAACCAGACATATTCAGGATTGGCTTTCTAAGAAATTGTCCATGCCCCAGCACATAATTACTCCATGCAGACCATCGCGTTCCAGTTTCATTGTTACCGCCCTCTTGCCTACCCTCCCCTCACAGAGGGCGGCATCGGAACCAATGAAGGCTTAGCGGCTTAGCGCTCAGAGTTTAGGCACCTGGGGTCCCACGTGCTCGTCACGAAGATGACTACCAACTTCTCAGTGGAATGGTTTTTGAAACATGCCTTTGTCAGAATTGGCAGAGCTTGTCGGAGAGTCTGGGAGCCCTACATCTCATATCCACAGGCATCCGCAGGCTAGAGGCTAGGATTTCATCCAAGTCCCCGTCGCGAAGCCGGTCTTCTCATCTTAATGGACTACACGCCGGCTACCTGGCACAAAGTGAGGCTTGGAGTTTAGCATGGTATACTGTGACAGCGGCCTAGCGGCCCTTCTTGCACTACGTAGGTGGGCGCACGCCTAGGAAGGCAACCCAAAGCAACCCAAAAAGAACTCCTAAAGACCCGACTCCTTTCGATGGAGCCCAGCTTTGAGAGGTCAAAGTGTCAAATCCAAACGCTCACAACTGCAAAACGGCCTTGAAGCCCTACTTGAAGCCCAAATCCCGAATCGCCTTCCTGCTCCCGCCTGGCCACAACTGCCCTGGGATGAAGACCGGGGCCTTGTGGTTCAGGCTCAGACTTGTAGGACTACCATATTCCATTTCTCTTCTGTCAGACGTCTCCTTATTATTTCTCGGACCTTGATCCTTCAGATCGGACATCTATAGGGTGTGGGGTTCAGTGCTTAAATGGAGTACCCCAAGCTGGCACGACTCCCAAAGCATGATCCCGACTCCAACACCTATTCCCGAGTCCGGCTTTTTTCTTCCCGGCGTGCCACATCTGCGCAAGACTCTTCAGATCCAAAACCAGACCTAAAACAAACGCATACATGGCGTGGCCGAAGACCAACCAAGATGACAAACTCTCCACGACCTGGGCATGTAGGTGGTCCCTTAGATAAGGCCGGTGTAGTTGAGAGAGTCCAGCTTCGTAGTAAGCTGTTGCTCGAATACCTCCTCATCCAGCACCTCAGGTGCACCAAGATGCAGCCTCTTTCCGTACTTACAGCTTGCTTTCCATTCAGTATTCATCCCACCATACGATGACTTAACCTTGCGGCTCAGAAGCAGCTTGGGTTCCACAAGGATCGCCCACGGCCTCCAGAGCCTTCCACCGCATCGCCATCAGTTTGTGCATCACGTGGTGGTCGATGACCTCTGAGGCGAGGGAGCACCCTATATCTACTTGCTGATCAACATCTGCTACTTCAAGTTGAAAAGCATCTACTATACCTGAAACTCCAACACCCCCAGTGTCATCAACCTTGATGATCTAGAGACGTTCTCGCCTGCCTGGGGGTTCTACCGCGATTTGAAGCGATTGGCGAGACCAACGTTCAGCGATCCAAATGCTCCCGTCTGCTAAAACTGCACTTTTGACATCGCATTGCAGATTCTTGCCTGGCACTCCAGCAGGCTGCTGGGTATTGCTATCACGCGCAAAGCCGTGGCAAGCAGTGTACTGGCACCGCAAAACCACATCCGGCACCGATATACACCGATGCTGGCTGATGCCTAATGTTGAGACCTGTTACTGGGTCTCTCCTGGTTCTGCAGATCAGGATTTCGGAGTCTGAAGTTTGGATGGACTTGTTTAAGGAAGGAATCAGAGGGGCCTTCTGAATCTGGAAAGAGGACTGCCTTTTATCAAGCAGCTGCTGAAGTTCAGCAGCTCCCAGCCACACTGTCCCTGCTCGATTGATAGAGCTTGCAGCAAGATGAACTGCTGGGACATTTTCCAGAAATAATGCGCTCTATTAGCACCCCCCTGCCCGGCATTCTTTGCAATCAGGCCCAAATTAGGATCATTCATGAAACAACTCTTCGCCCAATTTCCCGGCCGAAAGATGTTTTTGAATGGTGCCAGCCGGTATTAAAGATGATGTCAACATTTCGCGTATGCTAGTCTTCAATTGACCTATTGGAGCCCACTCTTTGAGACGTGCAATCGTGGTGTACAGCTGCTTCGGTTTGTCTACTAAAGTGACCCTCGCAAGTGCAAGTTTGAGGGTGTCTTATCACTATCAGGGTGCCTGCGTCTTGTTTCGGCAGCCGATGGGTGAGTGGGCCACCGGCAGCTCGACCTAGCGAGGCAAGAAAGATGCAGCACACCGAGGCATTTGCCCACAAGAGGTCAACGTCAGAAACGTGTGCAGTGAAGAGATCTCAATAAGAGATCAGCTGAACTTGCTTGTTTTACCCGTCTTACTCGCTGCTTATGGCATTTGTTGAAGTGCCCCTGCTCCGAGTACACGCAAAACTCCGATCCTGTGCAAGGTCTCTTCTGAATCGCTTGCGGAACTACTTTGGGAGGGTCCGAGCGGCAAGCTTATGGAAGCCCGCGCCCCAGAAACGGATGTTCGAAGAGCCGAACACAACAACCAAACGAATGAACCAACGATCTACCCAGAATCTACCCGAATCTACCCCTGTGTAACCCCCGAAATGCTCCGAAAACCATCCCTACCTTCTGGTGGACAACGGGCTCCAGCCAAAAGCCGACCTCGCACTCGGGGTCGCTCACAGCCGCAAAGCTCCCTTTCGGGCTTGTTCTTTCTTTATGACAGCTTCTGGGACATGTGGCCTGCCGGGGTTTGCTCATGATGCATGGTGGCAAAATGGTGCGCCAAATCCTTGATCCAAACTCTGGGATTGAAACCGTTTCGGGTAGTAGAGGAGTTCTGGTGGCACGAACCCCTCGTTAGCCCCTGTAAGCCCCATCATCGAATTCTCTTTGCTGGGACGTTTGACCCCTCAGTAGCTATCCTTCCCCAGTAAACATGACCGTTCACAGACCCCCATTTGCCCATTGTATAAGCCATGGCAGTTACAAGGCGCCCATGCCAGGCTTCTAGGGTCTGTATGGACAATCAAAACCATCCACAGCGTTTAGAGCGGGCTCATTGGCGGTCCCTGCAAGGTGCATAGGGGCCGGTCAGTGATCAGAAGGTGGAAAGGAGGACGATAGGCCCTTAAAGGTCCAAAGCGAGTGCATAAATGGATCAACAGAAAGTTTTTGGGAGTCCATCCATAAAGGATGATGCTAAGATTCTTTTTGCAAGAGCCTCAGCTCGTCACTTTGCAGAATCTTGCAGACAGTCGGGCGCAGGGGTGTTTGAACGTTGCAGGGCCTTCTGTCGATGGTAGTATGGACACCCTATGAAGGCTAAAAACTATGCACCCCCTTTGCATTGGCACTCCAGGCTGAAACACACGCTGCCTATCTCTACCTCTCCTGCCCAGCCGGCTATACTGACACTAAGATCCGTTCAACGACTGCCAAGCTCGTCGAGATTCCGGCTTATCCACATTAGCCCAGGCCGAGGCAGGCCGACCAAGGGCAAGTAATTAATTGACGTACCTGGAGTCTGGTGCCATCTTTCCCCGACAAACCCTGACGCCCAACCCTCACTACGGTACGTGAATTGCAAGTCAAAGGAGCAGAGACGTCCTCATTTGGCAGGGCCTGCAAGTGCGGCAAGGCTGCCTCACAAGGCCGACTCAGCAATCGAACATGGGAGCTTGGAGGGGGTGTCTGAGGGGATGGGAGTGGGGGTAGTCGGTGAAACATGATGAGGCTCGCTGCTGTAAAGATAGACTTCACAACATACATGGCTTTGGGATTTCTGGTTGGGCTGCCCTAACCTAACATCAAACCCCAAATGCATTATGTTCCTGCTGGTACTTTTGGCGGAGGACTTGGCCGGTCCGGGTCGGCCAAGGCACTTGACATGGAGTTTTAATGCTTAGGAAGGCTTAGGAGTCTGGAGTTTCAGTTTTGTACTGTGTCATTTTACGACTCAGTCGAGCTGCAGCCGGGTTGTCACTGTCAGCATCCACAACTCCGGCAATGTATCCTCGTGCAATGCCCGACAGATTTGACAATTGTGGAAAGTTGATGAAATGTCGCAAGAATGCAATCATGAACGCAGGTGAATGACCAGTTCGACCGGAACCTGCATGATTTGGTGTTGTAAAGACAATGTCCTCAGGAGCATTCCGCGGGGAATGCTGGCAGCTTTAAGCGATAGTGTGATGTGGCTGTTGCTTTTGTATTTGTTCTTTTTTGGCGACTTCTGAATCTCTGACTCTGCTCAGAAACGCTCTCATTCTTCGAGATCGGGTCTCGAAATTTTCAGGCAGGAACTATCGGGCGGCCCCGAAGGTTGGACTTGGAGAATTCAGGGAGGGGTCGTCAAATTTTGCGTTTCGCATGGTGTTGAGCTTAACATGGGGATTGCTTGGCTGCAAGAAACCTGATCTCCTATCCATTCTCTTCTCCTTGATTTGAGGGTTCTTGGGGGCTTTCCGGTGTTGAATTAACACTGGAAGTTCTAAATGTGAATGCCCAGCTTCGGCACAAGGCAGGGCTCAGCACGTAACCAGCACCCCTGGCATACTTTGGGAAGATCTGGTGCCCCGTCAGAAATCGATAGGTGAGATCAGCCCATTTGCCTTCTCAGCAGGGGGGTCTCAACTTGGTGTCAATATGTCTCAACAAAACTAGATGCTCAATTTGGACTGATTTCTTCCATCAGTCTTGCCTCCTGGGTTCTCGTCTGGCCGCGCGTTCGTCATAAAAGCACCGCCGTAGATTCCCTGATCACTTGCCTCTTCCTGAAAGAGGTGCTTTGCCTCCAGACTTGCTAGGAGTCGATCCAGAAAGACGAAGGAGTCAGTGTCCACCTGGGGAGGATGGCTGCGGAGTAATGGTCGACAGCGTCTAGAGTCTATAAGGGCCTATAAGGGCCGATAAGGGCCTATAGGGAAAGAAGCCGCCATGGATTCGGCCCAAAATTTCGGACACAAGGTTTTGCAGCCTAAGCTGTCCATCTCACCTTCAAGAACAAGCCGAAGCGAAAGTTTCGCACAGCGAAGGCGATGCAGCTACGTACCTTCGCGGTGAGGTTGCGGTAGTGGTCCTGGCACTGTTGACTTCGGGTTCGCATGGCTTAGTGCTGCTATCACTGCCCGGACCTGCGACCCCAAAGAGTGTAAGACAACGCTTTCCAGAAGAGCACCCCGCGAGCCACGAGCATGCCCCAAGACCACTCCAAGAGCACTCGAAGACTCTAAGACAACCCCAAAACAATCCCGTCGATGATCTGACCCCACACTCCAAGAATTCAAAAGCACTCCAAGGCCCAAAAGCAGTGTTGATGCGCCAGGCTAAAAGCAACACCACGAAACGCAAGTCCCGGTAGAATGGATTCACGAAGACAGCCCATCCAGGAGCGCAACAAGCGGGAAAGTTTGTCCCTGACGCATTCTCGGGCAGCGAACGACTGCCTCAGAAAGTGCACTGGACCCAAGTACTTAGACAGGAGACCCGCTGCAAGGCCAACAACGCGCCATTGTAATTGCGATGTTTGGGGCACTTCTTGACGTTTGCGCATCCTGAAGTCTGCATGATGACAAGGCAAGAGCGTCAAACGCCGTCGTCCTTCGCGACTTGAAATGCGCACGGCACCTAGGTCAGAGTGCCGTGGCCCGCGGAAAACACTGAGAGGGCCATCGATTTCGAGGCCCCGCGCCGTCGCGACAAAGCGAACGAAGTCAGTATACCCCATGCAAGAACCCCAGAGTGAAAGCACTATTTAGGGAATCAGTTCAGGACTGGTACCAAATAGCTCGAAAACTATTCCAAATTCAGCAACGATCGTCCTGACTTGTCCTGACTTGTGCCAGCGTGGCGACGTCTCCGAAGACACGCTGCTCTAGCTCTAAACTGGTGGCATCTGCCCCGTCTGCCTCACCCACACCGAAGAGGATCTTTACAGTGCGGGTGCTATTGCATCTCGCGCAGGTGCCTGTGCTATCAATATACCTTGCCCAGGATTGACGGATACTTTGACGTTTCTCCACATTCTTCACATTGCTGGGAACCATCACCAAGAGGTCATAGTAGCTGCGGGCGCTGCTTTGCATGGCATCTCCTTCACACTTGTCCCAACAGCAATAGCACAACTTCGTGCGCGAGCTTACAAACTGACTATCGCTATGTGGCTTTTTAGGAACATCGCACTTCCGCATAACATGTCGCCATGCAGATTCTGTCAGACACGATCCACCCTGCCCTGCAATACTTACTCCTGTAAAGGCTGAACACAGCCAAACCAGATTCAGGGCATGGCCAGCTACGACGAGTTCTAAAGTGGAATACCCTCATGCAGTAACCCTGTCCATGGCGGCGCATGAGAGGAGTGGCCACCACCGCCAACGCCCCGATCGCCAGTACCATGAGGCGAGGCCACATCGCGGTGTCTAGCCTTCTCGAGGGTTTCGGTCAGGGAACTATTCCTATTGCTTGGATGCAAAGTAGCTTGAGACAGCCCCAAAAAAGCCGCATCTTTGACCAGAGACCAATATTATGATGAGCCCAAGTCGACTTTGCAAGAATAAGGGTGCAAGACCACATGACCTCTCGCTTCACAAGCCTCGTTGCTTCGACCTAAGCCAAACCCAGGTGCCTTGTCTCGGCATGGCAGATTCATGAAGACCTGACTCTAAAACGTTTCTTCCATAGTTGAGCCGAAAGGAGCGGTTAGATGCCAGACTTGGGCACCTTTTGGAGCTTCTGTGGGCGCTCTGATAGTGGTGTTTAGGCTTCACGGTTGCGGCGGTTGAGGGTCCACCTCCCTGCACAGCGCTTTAAAGAGTGCACGGTCCCTCAATGCCACTGTAGCTTGTTGAGCCAAACTGTCACCCCGCTGGGTCGGCGGCTGCGTGGTGTAGACCTGGCTCGGAGACCACTTTGCTCAAAGCCTCCTGGCAGAAGCACAAAGGAGTGAAGCATCTGTGGTTCATCCTCGTCTGCTTTTTCTTTAGCAATCTCCGACATTGACGTGTCTCGATGTCGACCTCCTATATCCAGGCAACCTGCTCCAATGCTTTATCAACGAAACCATGAACCCAAGTTGCCGATTTAGTGTCTCTGGCCCGCTGTCCAGCTCAGCCTCACCTTCCCACCGATATCCCTGCAGCCCTCAAGCGTAAACCATCCGATGCGACCCCATAACGCTATAGCTCGGAGCACAGACTTCAGATGCACAGTAACTCATTCTGAGGAGGCATTTCTACCTACTCTGTCCCACTCCAAGGCTTCCACGCAATGAAAATGATATGGGAAGTCTCATATTTAGATGTATACGCCCTCTAACCCTGAACCACAGGGCCTAGGGCCTAAGGCTAAGAACATTTAGCCCGACAGGCAAGCGCACTACATTTTCCGAGCTGGCCTCACTACCTGAAGAATGTGAGAGCTGATTTGCGAGGATGGATCTCGGCAAGTCCGGTAAAACGGCCCAGGGAATTGCTTAATTGCTTCAAAATCGCAACTTTTGTGCGACACTTCCGTTTGAGGGTTCGGACTTGCTTCGGAGCCGTGCTCTTGTGGCCAGTCCCTCAGCTGGTGGCACATGGAGCGCAGTTTGGGAATCGCCACGCATTACGAGAAAATGACTCAGCGCACATCATTCCTGCATCGATCCACTCCACAGTCCTGATCCTTCCAGAGGCGTTCTCCGCGGCACACAACAAAAAACCATCACCACAGCAGCCCCACAGCAAGGAAACAGCAAACTAACGCAGAAACAACTGCAAGAACAGCAGAGCCAGCAAAGATAGCGGGGCATTGGCAATGACGGCGAAGCAACCTGCTACATCGGACAACACAACACAGCTCCTCCGCCTCCTCCTCCTCCTCGCACTCCTCCTTCCTCGCTGCAATATTTGGCAAACCGAATGCACATGAAAAGCCTGTGGTACTCTGCACCTCCGAATCCTGCGCGGAGAGGGCTGAGTCCTAGTCGGGTGGGCGGGTTTCAAGTCGTGCGCGCTCAGACTACGCATCTACTTTCATTCGTTGCTTCGGCTCGCGCTGTGCCATGACCGAGGGCACATGCGGCCACACTACATTAGATGGCCACCCCTTCAGTGCGAGCACCATCGAATCAAGGAAACTGTCCAAAGTGTCCTACGTTGCAATTGCGCATGGTGTTCGCTCCTGCAGAGCTGAGCACAGATTCCGACAGGCTCTCTGTAACTTGCCCGCCATGGGCAACGACATTTCGCCAAGCATGCTTTCTAAGCTTCCCAAGTGCAACAGTGTAGCGCTGAAGCTGATGATGCCTGTTCTGCCTGATTTCCACAGATCGAAAAGTTTGGAAGTTTAGGGCTTTGCACTGCAGAAATCGTTTCGGTACGCTATGAAAGCTGGCCTTGCTAACCTCTGCCAATCCCAGACCTGAAACGTGGTACTTTGGAATCTGCATTGACAGTCTAAGGCTGATCAAGATTTGGAAGGATTCTGCTGCGCACCTGCAGCCTGATATGAAAAGTCTTGAACCCTAGCTCCGTTCAACTCAATCATGCCCTTTACAGCTCTGATCGTTGACGCATGTTGGCGGGGTTCATCAGTCCGACGCTCTGCATGACCTGGTGATTCACCAGTGGTATGTAAGCCGGCCGTCTGGGGAAGACCCACGGTCAATTTCAACCCACCACGTTTGTTCTAAGGCCGATGTCGACGTGTCGTATGCGAACGTTGTTGTTCTTCTTCATTCCACTGATGGCGCTGATTGTCCTGGAGTACATCTTTGACTTTCTTCCCCGAGGGCGGCGGAAATGGCAAATCCAACGCTCGCAGCTGCAGCCTGACGACTGTCCACGAGTCCACACTCAAACCATGGGGCGGTTTTCCCGCCGCATCTTCCAAGGCTCTTTGAGGCCTGTTGCGCAACTTTATCAGGCTGCTTCGCCTGACATGACAAGGCACGATGCAAGTACATGTGCCACCAAGGATGGGTTTCAGGTCTGCTGTCGCTTTGTCCATGGCAAATATGTCTTTAATGGCGTTTAATCTGCCATTTAATCTTCCATTAGGATGTGAGTTTCTGGCATCGCAGAAGAGGTCTCCCATCCTTGCGTCAAAGCATGAACCTCTCGAACTGCCTTTAGCAGCTGAGAAAGAAATTTGAAATCCCCTAAAACAAATGCCTGAGAGGGGTCCTGTTGCAAGGGTCCACACTCCACTCAAGGTTTCGGTGATGACTCAACGCTCATGCCAGCATGTATGCGACACCTCGCAAGCCCAAGGCCAGATATACCTTGTCAGATTTTTGGGGCCTGGGAGTGGTTGATGAGGCTGTTGTAAGGGAGCGGAAGTTCAGAGCTGTGAACGCGGGAGCACGAGTAGCTTTCGTCCTTGGACATCGCCTTTTGGGAGGAACTTCGATCTTGGAAGAATGGCAAGGACATGCAAGAACAATCAAGTCTGCGTACAAATCTAGGAGAAGTTGTGCGGAGGAATGTAGCCGCGGTCAGATCTGCCTGTTGCTTGCAGGCACTGCTCGCCCGCCTTTCTCAGAGAGGCGGACGAACTCTATCGGTGGACCCGCATGGCATTTTTTCAGGCAAGGCAAGCATGCAATCTGCCGGAGTCTTCTGGAATCCGCCAGATTGCCTTCCATTCATAATGCTTGAATTGGTTTGGCCGTCATTGAGGCCATGGTTTTCGACGAAGATCGGCATGCGCTGAAACAAGCATGCGGTGAGTCAGATCTCCATGGTGGACGCGCGCACCATCGGCACCGCCTCGTGACTGCGAAAAGAATCCAGAAAAGCGTGTACAATCACAAGGCACTAAAAAGTCTGAACTCGGCCATATTCCGCAGCAAAGAACCTGACACTATAAGGAGATGTCCAGAACCTAAAAACTCTCTGGCGGGTCCTTCGTAGTCCTCGGACCGTTGGTTGCTCGCATATCCTAGGGCTGAAGGCTTCTAGGGGCCAGGGGCCGGGGTTTGAAGGGACATCTGCGAAACTGAGCTTCTGGCCTTTCATTTGCTGGATTCTGCCGGAATGTGCGTAGATCTCGAAACTACTCCGTGCGTGCTTGCCAAAGGGTTGCTGATTAGAGAGGCTCTCAATGTGAACATGTTCTACAGCAGCCAGCACTTCCCAAAACAACTTCCAGGCAACGTGCCAGAATACGTGCAGGCAGCAGGGGGGATTGAGCTATTGGTTTCCCCAATTATCAGGAAGGGGTTTCCCGAGTGCTACTGCCCGTTCCTATCCTCCGCTCTCCTTCTCCTTGTCACTCTCCTTCTCTTTCTCCTTGCCTCTCCTCCTCCTCCTCCTCCTCGTTGTCATGCCGAGTACGACCGTTTTTTGTATCGTTTGCGACTGTCCATCTCTGGTGGTTCGTCCCCGCAGTCTGCTTCCGGCCTTTCGTGATTTGCCATGCTGTCCGTCAACGGTGTCTTCCAGCTTGCTGGCTGTGCTATGTCGCTGAGGGTTTTCAATACTCAAGGGGTCTTCGCGCTTGGTGTTTTGCGGTATCAGCCCGTCAAAGATCTGGGGTCTTCGCTGGATTCGCTGGACGCCTGGGGTTTGCAGGCCCCTCCCCCCTCTCCCTCACAAGAAAACAAACCATTTAATGCTGCCAAGGTGTCCCCGTGGTCGGACAGACCTCGCCGGGGCCTTGGCGCTGTCTAGCTTTAGAAGTTGGGGCTTGGGCTTGGCATTCTTACGACCTTCTAGGACTTCTGAGGACTGCTTACAAAGGAACTCAGGATCTTGTATTTGGAGGTGCAGTGCTTGAGGCTTGGCTTCTGAGGATCTAGGCGTCGAGTTCCAGCTTGCTGTTTTAACTCTCGAATGACTGACTCAAACTGCAATTGCAAAAAAACATCAACCGTCTCAACGACACTTCGATTTTGGTTCTTGGCCAGCTTTGGAAGTGAAAGGACTGATGGAAGGGCATCGAGGAGTCGAGGATTTCTCAATCTGCAGCCAAGCGTCAGCTCCGCCCGCCTTGGGAGGCGAATCATGCGAATCCCAGGAAAGTTGGGGGGCTCACAGGGTCTGAGTGCAGAGGCCTTTGATTTCCAGGCTTTAGGGGACTTAGGTTCGTTAAGCTCCTGCGGCACTTTCTCAAGCGCCACCTTCCTCAAGAACCGGAGATGGACACACTCGCACGCCGCACACTTTGCAGGCTTCATCGCTTCTTGCAACCTCTTCAAAAGAAGCGCAAAGCAGCATCCAAACCCGAAGCGCAAAGAAATTAGCCACTGACCTCGATGGCCAAGCGACATGTCTAGCATCAGGTGAGTGAGCTTCTTCATATCGAGCGTCAGCAAATGTAGGTCGGTACTCCTGTGGGTGCACGAGACTTATAGGGATAGGGAGGGATAGGGTTTGGGGATTGGGATGTTGTATTTAAAAGGTGTGAGAATTCAGACCGCCAAATCGCGGCAGCATCTGATTGCCAAGTGTTCTGCGTTCCAGATACCCATAACCCACGCACTTTCTAAGCCCTCGAGAGCGCCACACACCCCAAGAACAAGGTTCAGCAAACGTTCGACACTGGAGCCCCCAATCCATGCAGGCGGCAACACCCTGCAACCCTACTCAAACAGGAGTGTTACCACTTAAGGGCATCTGAAAAGTCGTCAGCTCCTGGCGGAGCCCTTGAGCCGGCTGACGCCCCGAACCAGCTGTTCGGCTGTGATACCCCCATCTTCCGCCACCATGTCAAACCTTTCTGGTCAAAAGAGAGTTGCGAGTTGCGCCCTCAACAGCTCACCACAACACTCTCCCATCGACTGTATGCTGCTGTGGTGCAAAGCAGGCTCTGCAAGCTCTCTAGTGGGAGACAGGGGCACTTGCTAAATGCTTGCATATATCCCGCCCTCCGCCCTCAGAGTGCTCCGCAACTTTCTTTTGACCATTGCGTTCAGAAAGCGCTGCCCATGCTGCTCCGCGAAGCATCGCCTCCCGCAATTCTCAATCCGGGTGGGCGGGCGGGACCCAAAAAGTTTCAGCAGCCCCCTCGGAGCTCTAATGGGCATTCTTCGAGCTCCTTCGGCTGCGAGGCTTGCTGCAAGTCCCCCCCTGCCCCCCAGGCATGCTCATGCCACTCACGCATTTCATGCGTTTCACGGCACTTGCTAAATGCTTGCATATATCCCGCCCTCCGCCCTCAGAGTGCTCCGCAACTTTCTTTTGACCATTGCGTTCAGAAAGCGCTGCCCATGCTGCTCCGCGAAGCATCGCCTCCCGCAATTCTCAATCCATCTGGCTCGCCGCGGGACTTCTCCACATTCATGCGGCAGCTTTTGCACTTCGGAACGCTCGGCGGAGGGTTCAAGTACAAAGTGAAGTGACAGGCTCTCGCAAAGGGCCACCCACACTTCGTTTTCCAAGAGGCTGACGAGTTCCCGGCATGCTTGCCGAGGAGGTGAACAACTTTCGATCTCCCCGTTGCTCTGACCCATTTCGGTTTCTCAGTCTGAAGATCTTCGACGAGGACCGTCTGCGCTGGCGCCGACTCCTCTGCAGTGCGCTGTTCACAGGTGGCCGCAATCAAAGCCGGCTTCACTTTGGGCTGCGGAAGGAGCTGCTTGTCGCTTGCTGACTTCTTGGTGTCCGGGCGGTGGCTCCCTTCGTTCATAGGATGCCCTTCCCAGGCCTCTTCACCGTACTGGAACACTAAGTCTGAGTGCCACCTGCCTAAGTAGGTCACCTCGGCGATGGAGAGGCCCGCCCTGACATAGAACATCGCCCCCGAGCGTCGTGGGCTGTGCCCCCTGAGCGGGGTGCTCGCTGCCTTTGACCACGAGGCCACCACCTTCTCCTTCGAAGCCTGGAGGCCTTCCGTCGAGCACGCAACCCAAGCTTTGGCACTGCGGTATCCCGGCAACGCCTTGTCTACAGCCGCCGCGAGATTCTTGACCAACTCCACAGGACACGTAGCCGGCGACGATCGACACGTGCAGCCCAGCGTGCGCCTGACTCCTTTGCCTGCTTGGTCGGTCTTGGACTTCTTGATGCGCAGCGTGACCTTTCGATCATCCCACTCGAGGTCTTCCCAGGTCAGCAGCACAAGTTCACATAGTCGAAGCATGAAGGCCAGGGCCAGGCAGTAGGTGAAGGTCGGGAAAGCCAGCTCCCCGACGACGAGGTCGTGGACCGCCGCGTCGATCGGGAAGTCTTCCACTTGGAACTCGGGCGCCCTGTTGGCCTTCGCCTTGTCCCTGCCCAAGGCCCGCTTTGTGATGTCAAAGGTCCTTTTGAGGGCCGGCGAGATCGGGAAGTCTCGCTCCACATGCGCCAGCTTGAGGGCCCCCAAGTATTGTTCCGCCGACTTGTACCCGGCGCTCAGCAGGGTTGCCCCGAACTCAATCACACTTTTCGGAGTAAGCGGGAAGGCATGACCTCCTGAGGCGATGGCAGTCATCAACTCCAGGACGTCGGCTTCCTTGCGTGCCTGAGGCGCCTTGTTGGAGTCTGCAAAGAACTTACCCTCGAGGATCCGCACGGCCTCGGCCAAGGCCTCCTTGTTGCGGGCGACGTCGAGGGCCTTGTTGAACTTAGCACCTTTGTTGGTGGCCAAATGCCTGCATGCTTCTCCTAAGGGAGGCCGTGTTCTGGTAGCCGGCGAAGGCGTAGCTCGCGATGTGACGCTGGGCCCTGCGAACAATGCTGGCGATGGGCCCAAAGTAGCCTTGAGCTTGCGGTCATCCCCCAGCTTCCTGAGGGCCACGTCCGTGAAGTCTGGTAGCTTTCGGTGGCTTCCACCCTTCCCATTAACCTGGAGAGCGGCGCAGTTTGATGGCCCAAAGCAAGCCCATAGCCCTGATCCGGGGTTTCGCCAAGTGTCTCCGGGGCCTTTGCGACCTCCTTCATCTTCAAGCAGGTTGCATGGTCCCATATGCAGGCCTTTCTGGTATCTCTGACCCGCCTCCATGAAAAGCGCCTTGGAGCAGTGTTCGGCGAGGTTCGGCCCGCCCTGCCAGCGCAACATGCGCGGGCCTCCTTTGAGCTGGAGGTCTCTGAGGGGGCCTGGTTCGCAGACCTTCTGCGTGAAGCCCGACGCGGAGAGGTCAAAGTTCTGACCCACTGCCCCGACGCCGGGATCGACCGAGTCGTCCCTCCCCCGGCTCCTTGTTCTAGCCGGCGTCCTGGACCTCGATCTCTCCTCGGGCTTGGGCTCCTCCTTAGGTGGTCTCGACCTTCTTGTTGCAGGGGTCCTGGAGGAACCCAGCGCCGATGAAGAAGAAGGCACATTTGTCGCAACCGCACTGCCCAGCGAAGCCCCAACATGACGAGTCGCAGTGTGGCCCACGTCACCGCGGGCGGGAAGGTGCAGACTGTCCAGGCAGGGCACGCTCGCAGCAGGGGCCATGGATCAAAGGGCTCGGCCACTGCGGTGAGCCCTTTTAATGGGGCGGATAGCCAGCTCCATGGTCTGCGGCGATCCTCAAGTGAAGGCTGCACGGGCGGGTTCTCTCTCACACTCACTGTCCCTCTCCCTCTCTCACTCACTCTCTTCTCTTCATGGCCACACGAACTGAACATGACACAAACAGCTTACCACACGCACGAAACACTCCCGAAACTTTCCCGCAAAAAATTGCTTTGTGTGAGTGTGTGTGCGTGTATGTGCCTCGGCATTAGCCCTTAAGGGCAGCCCAGGACGCTCCCGCCTCAGCGGCGTCATGCGACCGAGCTAAGCCAAGCGAAAAGTCGCTCCTTCGGAGCTTGCTGGGTTTGGCCGTCTTGACCCCTTGGAGCTGGTTTGGCATTACACCCCTGGTGTCCGGTCTAGACAACCAGTCTGCCAAAACATTGATTTTGCCAGGCACGTGGGAGAGAGCTATCTCGCCCATGTGAAGCTTTTCAAGAAGCAAGGCCATCTCTGCCGCGAGGAGGTTGAGCGCAGCTCACGACGAGGCCGCCTTCTCAAGCAATGCCAAAGCCACTGTGGAGTCGGAGCGGATGGCGAGCCCCACCTTGATGGTTGCCAGCAGGGCGCCCCACTCACGCAACGCCAAGAAGATCGCCAGGGCCTCCAGGAAGCCTTGACTCTTGTGTGACTTGTGGTGGAAACCCAGCAGTTCAGCGTCCTCACGGTCGACCTGGTACTCGTAGGCCTTGAGGGGAGTCCACGGGGATTGCGCCGTGGCGCGCACCAGCAGCAAGCCCCCGCACCCTTGCGGCGACGCATCCGTCACGATCATGATGGACTCCGGTCGCTTCCACAGGGACAATGTGGTCCTCGGGCGCCTTTCCTTGAGCAGCGTAGCCAGCCAAGCCCGCGCCAGCTCGAAACGCTTGATGGGGACCAAATGGTCCTTTGGCCTGCTATCCACCCGGGCAGGTCTTCGGGACGCCTCAGTCCCTGATCTCACCTCCGCCTCGTGTGCCGTGATGGCCCCGTAGACGATGGAGACCGCCCACCTGGCTCTTTTGTAGATGCCGGCTGCCCAGGTCAACTTCCCGGCAAACGTTCTGAGTTGGCCCTGCGGGACCATCCCCCCGGCTGCCCACTTTTCCAGCTTCTCCAGCAGTTCGTCGCGAAGTTTGTCGGGAACCTCATTGTCCAAGACTCCTTCCCGCCATCGCAAGGTGAAGTTCACCCCGATCCAGGTAATTTTGCATCCCCTGGCCCCTTTATGCCACGCCAGCCTGATGCCCAACGCCCCGAGAGTCAGAAGGATGAGGCTGAGGTTGCGGATGCGTCGCTGACGTGAGCCGACCAGGGCCATGAGTGGGTCGTCGATGTAGGTGGCCAGCTGCAATTCGGCTTGCCAAAACATGCCTTGCACCAACCTGGTCAGCAAGGCGGATAGGCGGCACATGACCAAAGGGGCACATTTGTGCCCGAAGAACATTGCCACGAAGACGTAGTAGTTCTTGTTGTCTCCGACTGGTGACAGGCACTGCTCGTGCTCTGAAGGGTGGACCGGGAAGTGGGTGAAGGCGTCTGTCAAGTCGGCTGCGACGAGCTCCGAGCCCCACTCCGCGGTTGGCTGCGACTCTGCCCGGTACCACTCCAGAAGTTGCGGCTCATGTGCTTTGAGGTCGGCCGCCATGGCGTATACGTCCTGCGGACGTGGCAGGACGATGCGCTCGGGACACCGGGCCCTCTGGTTCGCCCCTGAACGGAGCGCATCAACCACGATGCGGCGTTTGACTGTGCCGTCTGCCTTAGGCTTCATGAGCAAGCCTAATTTCGAGACGACGGCCCCGGAGAAGTAGTTGGTCGCCTGTTCCTCGGATATTTTCTTAACGTATCCGAGGCCCATGAGCCTTTCCATTTCCTGGTTCGAGTCCAAGGGGTTGGAGGTAAAGGAGCGGTAGTTTTGCCTGGTTTCCCAGACCTGAGTCTCGGCTTTGGCTTCTTCCCACGCTTCGGGATTCTCATCCTTTGGCGGGAAGATACCCACCGAGGGTATGCCCATGTTGGCGCCCAGCGGTGCTCCATGCTTAAGCCACTCGATCACCATCTGGTCTGGGTCCTTGGCCTGCTGCGTCCAAGCCTCCAGCAAGGCCACGTGGACTGGCGTGTCGTAGTGGAGAAGGCTCTTCAGCAGCAGGGCCGGGCGCTCTGAACACGCCCGGAAGTGTGTTTCCAGCTCGCTCTTCCATTCGTCCACGTACGTCATCTTGAAGCCGTCCATGCCGTAGTGCTCCCCGGCGAGCGCTGCGCCCGGGAACTTGGCCGCGAACTTGTCGAAGATCCGGCTCACCTCCTGCCCCACTGTCCTGAGGCCTGGGACGTGCTCCAAAGCCCACACGGGGCGTCGCATGCCGCCGATGGCCTCCTTGTTCTCGCGATCTCTCCTGGCCTTCTTTGTGTCCTGCACCCTGAGGCTCCCGAAAGCGCCCTGTCCTCCACTCCAGTGCGCTTCTTCGATGATATCGGGCTTCTCGGTGATCTCGGGCTCGGCTGCCCGCTTGCCGGGCTGCCGTCTTTCCTTTAGCCAGGAAACCACCACCAACTTTGCATACTGGTGGCAGAGGGCAATCGGGTAGGCAGCTGAGTCCTTGGCTGCTTTGGCGCCGATGACTCTCGGTTTTCGACGCCTCTGCCGCATTGGCACCTGCCCGAGAGGCTAGCAAGCCCCGACAACTTTCCCACGAACCTCTGTGGCTTCCGGTAGGGTTGTTCTCCTTTGGCCGGGTCCGCATACACACAATTATTGAAGTCTGCGTACTCGATTTTCTCCTGGCTGATCCACTTTACAATCTCTGGCAAGAAGTATGCTGACCCTGCCTGCGGATGGTCGGTCTCGGGGGGATTCTCGAAGGTCACAGGCCTCTGCATCCCGTCCACGGCTTGGCTCGCCTCCACGGCCTCGAGAATCTGCACCGAGGTGACCGCATGCAGCGTGCCTCGATCTGCTTCATCTTGTTGCGCCCTCGAATTGCCCGGTAGCCCATAGATGAATTCTCGGGACCTGACAGGTCCCGGTTGACCTGCAGCCACTCTCCAACGAAGCCTAGTGAAGGTGGTACAGGGGAACCCGGCATGGGCCCCATGATACTGCCCTGACTTTGCTTTCTTCAGGATCTTGCGGACTAGGCTAGGATTCGTGAGGTCATCTCCCTTGCGGAGGTCGTAGGCCTCGACGGTCACCTCGATCCCAGCCGCCTTGGCCTCACTCAGGAGAGCCTCGCCTAGTTTATCACGTCCCCCACTGAACAAGTGCAGAAAGCACAGCGCAGCGCCGGCTGTCATGCCCATGTAGGCTCCCTGCATGGCCCGTCAGCTCGCTCTGTTTTTGGGCTCCCTTCTCGACCGTCGTGCCAAAAGGGGCTCCCGGTGAGGTGTCATGCCCAGTGCCTTGTGTCACTTGTGTCACTCTGCAGCGGTTCCCTGCCACATGCCCTGCTTCAGCAGCAGAGAGAGAGGGCGAGAGAGCATGACAAAGCGGGGGGAGGGCGAGAGGGAGAACGCCCAAAAAAAAAAAACGAACCCTTCATTTTTGGGCACAGTCCTACGCATGCTGCGGGCAGTCCTGACTACGATGGCCGGGGCTCAGGCAAATCCTGCACTTGTGGATTCTCTTGACTTTGCCTTTGCACCCTTCACCCGGAGCACACCCAGCACAGGGACCCTTCGCCGCGTCCCAGCTGAAGCAAAGATCATCGCCGGCCTGGTCCTTGGCTTTGAGCACGCCAGCTTTCTCGCCCTTGTTCTCTTGCTTGCCCTTGCTGCCAGCGGATGCACGCCAAGCTTTGAGCTCCTCCTTGTCGGCTTGAATCTTGCGCTTCTTGGCCGCCCGCTTCTCCTTGGTGGTCCTTTTGAGGTTCGCCCCAGGATCCAGGATCTCCGTCCCTTGGGAGGCGGCAAAGGCTTCCTCAGGCGCTTTGGGCGTGCCCCTGCCACCGGAAGCCACCCAGGCGTTAGCAGGCGACCGGACCTGATCTTCCCAGAAAGCCGTGTCATTCACAAGCTGGTGCAAGGCGGCGATCCATGGCCGATTGGCATCCCAAAGCTCTGGCGCCCCTTTGCCCGCAGCGATGTCAGCACTGATCCTCAAACGCACTCGGGCCCATTTCTCGCCCCTTGCCTTCTCATCGGCCAACACCACCAAATGCCAGGCCGTCGGGTAGAGCTTCACCAGGCGTTCTACATGTCTTTCGTATAGTTGTAGAGCTGCCAGCGGTAAGATGTCCAGCATGATCGCGGCCGTCTGGAAGACCCGCCAAGCAGCTAACCATTGGCTCCACGACGACGGCCCCGGCAGCTCCTTCGCGATGTATCCCCCGGCACCATCTGGGAACCACGCCCTAAACTTGCTCGCCCGCAGCGCACGGCGACCGTAGGGCTGCCACACCCCCAGGTCCACATACGGCGGCAGGTCCAGCGTGTGCACCCGCTTGTTCAGCGCCGAGAGCTGTTCCACAGTGCAATCTTCCTCCTCCTGGGGCGGGCCTCCCATGATTTTGAGGTACCTCTGGTACCAACCATCAGCTTTCGCCAGACTTTCTGGCACGAACTCGCTGTCATCTGACTGGTCGATGATCGAAGACATTTTGATACCCCGCTCTTTCAGGGCAGGCGGCGGGGCGGCAGCTGCAGCTGGCGCGGCCACTGCCCGTTTGACCCAGGGGTCCACATCCTGCCAGTCAGCATAGTTGCCCCCCCCTCTTGTATGGACGATCCTGCACGCTAAGCGCCACACCAACCCAATTTGGACGGCATGAGCTGGTGACAAGGCCGCAGCGGCCACTCCCATGCGTGTCAACATGATGTTTTCAGTAAGAGCTTCTGCCGGCAGCGCGCTCAGAATGCGCATGTCCGGCTGCCCCACCTGCATATGAAAGGCCTGCCAGGGCTCATCTGCCAACCCATACCACCTTCGGAGTTCATCGAGAGTGGTGAAGGCTGTTGCCTCAGCTTCCGGAGGAAACAAGCTCATCCGGCCGCGCGCCCCGGCATGCCACAGGACCCAAAAAGTTTCAGCAGCCCCCTCGGAGCTGGGCATTCTTCGAGCTCCTTCGGCTGCGAGGCTTGCTGCAAGTCCCCCCCTGCCCCCCAGGCATGCTCATGCCACTCACGCATTTCATGCGTTTCACGAAAAACGACCCCCCAAACTCTGAAATCGGAAACATGTACCTATGTGCTGCACTGTGTTTCAAACCCCCGACCCGACCCTCAATCATAATCCCTCATACTAATAGCGCTCTCGAGCTCTGAGGAACACCATGTTGGGATCGGAGATTTGGAGATCCATGGCCGCCAGCCAGTTGACAATCTCAGGGTCAGTCATCCTTGGAAAGCCCAACTGCTTGAGGATATCCAGTCTATCTTGAGAAAGGGGGGGATGTTAGAGTCTGTGAGAATTGGATGATTTTGGGATGGGAGGTTGAGGGCGTTTGGGCTTGAGAATTTTTGACAGTTCTGCGGTTGCGGGCTTGGCCTTTGAGGTCTCTGGGACATTCGTCCGAAACCCAAGTGGGTGGTTGGGAAGGTTATGAATACATGACTGCCTGCATGACTCGCTCATCGCCTCTGTCGATGCAAGCCCGAATTTCCAAAGCGAGGCGCACTTGGATGAACTCCTCACGGTCTAAGACACCGTCGCCTGTCTCATCCGCTGCCTGCCAGGGACAAGAGTTCAGAGACCGAGACACCACCCAGTGAATTAGTCAGCCGAGAGTTGCCTGGGCAAAAGTCGAGAACTGGGCTCCTGCAACTGACCTTCACCTATCGAAACATGGAAGCAGGAACGTGGCCTAGATCTGGCCTTAACTTTAAACGCAAAATCTGGAGCCTCGAACAGCGACTTCATCTTCTTGATGTGCTGGTGACGCTTCTTCTCTGTGTTGCCTTGGCTCGCATCTGCTCGCATCTGCGAGCATCTTCACACGTAACCTATTTGACAACTTGAACCGCGCGTGCGCAGCCGTATGCTGTGCTGAATGTGTTTCGCATCTGTGGTGCTCCGGCAAAAACCTGCGAAGCATTCTGTCAAGTCGGGACGAGCAATATTATTTTGGGCGTTCCGGATCGGTTGATTTGCCGAGCTGCGCATCATGATCTTGTCATCATTATCCGCTGCCTGGAAGGTCTCCTTGAGGAACACGCCGTTGATCACAGCAATCAGGGCATACCCAATGGTGATCTGAGGCAGATTGGCAACCTTCCTGAACCCCCCTTCCTCACCCTGCTGCTGTGCTCAGAACCTCATGGAGCCTATGGGGTAAACCTGAACCCATGAATCCCCGCCCCGAAGACGCTGGCTTACCAAAGCCCCAACCGTGGCACAGCTTTGTGGATGATGGACTTTTTATGCCGCGTCGGCAAAGCGATCAATATGTTTTTGGCGTTGATGGCCGGTCGCCTGTAGACGAGCCTGAAACCGTCGTCGGCCGGCCACCAGTGGTAGCCACCTGCCCAGCGTTGCACAAGCCAAGGTAGTCGTCGTCGAGGGCGGCTTGCAAAGCCCCACGTCGCACGACGAACGGGTTGACTGGGCTGCCCTCTCCAGAAGGCCCAGCTGCAAAGAAGAAACGGTGCCTGAACCCTTTGTCACCTACAGCTGCGAAGTCTCGAGCAGCACCAAAGGCGTCGGCCGTGCCTTCCGCTATGCAACAACTAAAAGACAACCAACAGTACCTGGTACTGCGCGAGCCAATAATCAGCTAAAGCTGGAGAATGATAGAGACGCAGAGCTTGCAAAGACCATGATGATGCACCAAGGTCTTCGCAAGGTCTGCGTGTAATCATATGAAGGCAAGGCCTGCCTTGCCGTCCACGTACGCTCGCGAGGGTCCCGAGTTGCTCCGGCTCTGCGTGGTGTCCACATGCACGCATGCGATGGACGTGAGCAGGTTCTCCACCTGCAAATGAAGCTCCTCGACCCTGCTCTTCTCAGAAAAGACCTCCGTGATGATCGACGTCAAAGTCGAAGAAGGACCTCCTCGAGCCCTTCGGAAGAGTACTACCACCCAGAGGGTCTTGAGAAGATCCTTCAGCACATCAGCGACCTGATGGAGCTCGGCTACATGGATGTTCACCGCGTGCGTGGAGAGCTGTGGGACGAGTGGAAAAACTGTCCCCTCTGACGTGGCCGCTGGGCTGCTCTGTCCAGTCATGGCAGTGTCCTGTGATGCCGGCTCTGTCAGAACTCAGCATGAGCACTTGGAGCTTCTGTTGTGCTCGAGGCTGGCAGGAGCAGACGCCGTCGCTGCCTCACAGCATGCTCCTCACTGGAGACAGAGTCTACTGTGGCATGAAACACTTCGATGCTCCAGCGTTTCCCAGGCTCCAGAACAGGAGCGAGTCTGGGTCCGAGCCAAGCAGCCTCGTTGGCCTCCTGTAAGCTCCCCTGCATCTTGGATGAGGGGATCTGTTGTCTGTCTCAGCCTCTCTTCCATGGCTAATCCTAGAAGCAATCCGAAGGTCCTAAGCTGGGAGCACTCACTCGGCTCTGCCTTCTCGTCTTCCTCTGTAAGCCACTGACTGAACGACGAGCTAGAGCTCGTGAGCTGCAACACACCCTCTAGGAGGCGTGCACCTACAGAACCGTCCAATCCTCTAAGTGGCCTTGTGGATGATGGAGAAGGCACAGAAGGCTTCGGCAACGTGATCCTGCAACAGCCTGTGCGCCGCAGTGACGTAGAACCCAACACTACACCGTGACTGAGGGACATAGGGGCCAGAGGTTTCGGGCCGCAAAAGGAGATGAGCAGAAAAAAACGTTTAGTGTGACAGCCAGGAGGCCGTGCCACAGGCGGCCAGTTTCCAAGAGTAATCTCCTTGGCAGAACCAAAGTCTTGGCTGCACTGCTGCGAAGAACTACAGAACGTCTGCACCAGCGGGAAGTTGTCGGTGAATGGTCCGCAGCTTGATGTTGCGTGCCATATTTCACAAGTATAGCACAGCATCAACATGACTCTTTGCTTGGCAGTGACGCTTACGAGCATCCCTAGGAAGCTAGCGAGAACATGCGAGAACCACCACACCATCCCGCACAGCATTGTGCAGATTGCCGAAGTTTTGGCTGAGCATCAAACATTGTCAATAAACATCTTGAGCAGGTTCCGAAGTAGAGGAAGAGCTCCAAGTTGTTTTGGGTGGAAATTTGGTTCGCCAAGTTGAACTCAATGGTGTCGGACACGACTCTCTGCCTCAGGATCACGTCGACACCTCTACCAAAAGAGCTTCCTGCAAACACATGCTCGCAAAGGCACAGGAATAGCGCAAACATCAGCTGCAGCAGGAAAAGCCTTGGATGACCATTGCGCGATGCTGTGCTGTTGAGGGTTTGTCCTTTTGCATCTTCAGATGCGCTCTGCAGATGGAGGCCCCGTGCAACGAGAGCTATGCAGAGCACTCGCGAACTTCAACAAGATGTCCCATTACATCCCATTACACAACTGACGTTTTGCAGATTCAGAGAGTCTGTTGACAAGCGTATGGTCAACAAGGTCGACTGTCCGAACATACCGCAATCGACTCAACGACTACTACGCACACTGGTAAACTTCAGCATGCTGGGCCTGGGGGGGGGGTCACAGACCCCTTTTGTAAAACGCGATTTTCCTGCTTTGTACGTTTGTCTTCAAAAACGCGCCTTCGCTTGGGTTTTTAGTCTTCAAGCATCGTAAAATTAACTTTTGCAGTCGAAAATTTAGCTTCTGAAAATAAGAGGTTTTCGCACGCGCGCGCGCAGGTTTTTTCGGGTGTTGCTTGGACGTACATCTGTGGTCGAAACTTGGTTTTCGCGTAGGTTTTTTGACACCCCATGCAGAAATCGTGTTTTTTTTAGGACTTCTGAGGGCCAAAAGCTACGTGTACACTTTTGGGCTTTTTTACCGTCCTCAATCCCAACGTTGTTTGTTCGGTTGTTTTCGTCTACCTTATTTAGTTAGCTAAGCCAATGGATACACTGGTAACACGGACGTTCTCATCGTGCGGACATGGATGCTCTGGCCATTCACACGCACTGGTAGCACAGACGTTCTCATCGTGCGGACATGGATGCGCTTGCCAATGGAAAACCCAGGCAAAACGCAAGTAAACATGCACTTTTTGTGGCAAAAACTGCTTCGGTGACCCTTTTCTGCAAAAAGCCACAAAATCGCGTTTTGTTGTGGCCTTGCAGACCCCCCCCCCCCCCACCCCCGCGTGCTGAAGTTTACCACGCACGCCGGCCAGTGTTTTCGACACGCCAAGTAAGGAAAAGCATGCGGACCGTTACGAGATCGTTACCAGCAACAAGATTTAGCAAATGCCTCTGATAGGAAGGCCGGACATCGACAATATGAGCAGCCAACAATATTCCCGCAGCTATCTATCCCTCTAGCACTGTAGCAACGTCCAGCAGAGGCCTTCCTCAACAAATGAGACAACTAGCCTGACAGCATCATAATTTCTCGGAGTTCGGACAGAGAGTCGCCTAGTTTTAAAGACAATAACTGGCCAGTGAAGACTAAAGCCATGCGTACATATGCTTTGCCTATAGGTGATGAAACGAAGTCGCCCTAGAAGCTCGAGGAGCGAAGGCAACAGGTACTAGGGGTTCTAGGGGTGCTTGGGCCGCGAGGCAGACTAGCAAGAAAACGCAAACGCAAGAGTTGTAGGAACGGCAGAAAAGCAGCAGGACTGTTCGCAGCCAAAACTACGAGCAACAAGAAGCAGATCCGTAATAATTCATGAGCATGAAGATGGGCAGGTGCATGGGCACAGATGTGCGCAGCAGTGATCCCAGCAAGGACAACAAAAGAAAGTCGAAGGAGAAACAACAAGACAGGGATGGCAACATACTTTCTCCACGAGTCACGGGACGTCGATAAGCGTTCTCTTTTTTAAATTTGGTTTGACTCGCCTCTGCACCTGAAAACTCAACCGCAAGCCGAGTTTCATGAGAAAGGACCACAGCAGTACCTGGACAGGCGATGCTAGAAGCCCTTTGAATATTCACACGCTTCTTGCAGAGACTGACAGGCAACAGCTCAAGCTCAAGGGCTACCTATATAAGTGGACCAAGGTGGCGCACACGAACATCCCAGATGCAAGCCAAGGTGCCGTTACGCTGCCACGCAGGGCGGTAGTAAGTATATAGAGAGCCTGAGCATACGGCGGAAGGAGACTCCGCTTTTGCTCTGCTTTAGGAAAAGGATTCCACCCCCCCCCCCCCCCCCCCCCGGATGCTTAAGATCGCACTCACGAACAACTCCAAACCTGTGACTGCCCTGACACATACGCAGCTGTTTGGAGCTCTCAGCAGCAGCTGCTTTGCCATCCACGGCGCAACAGGAAGCAATGGAAACTCATGTGAGTTTCATAGGTGGAGCCCTCCCCAAATATTTAGCACGCACTCTACATGCCATGCCAGGAACCATTTGGTAGCTGACTTCTTTGGAAAACTGACATCGGAATTCTGACCCCACAAGTAGCCCTCTCCCTCGACGTTGAACGAAATCTTAGTGTCATCGGCCTTAGGTTTAGATGCTTTCTGAAAGAGTTCCTCCAGGTGATATGAAGCACGGGCCTTCGCTCAAGCAGAGGGTTTAACATGGCGGAACTGCCTGAGTGCGAGCGGGTGGCATCGAAGCCCTTCAGCTTCCTCACCAAACGCATGAGGCGGAGGAGGCGGGCCAGGCGCGCAAGGCGCAGGAGCATGGGGTCCACAGGAAGCAAGCCTCCCAGGCACTTGAGACTGTCGGGATTGAGGAAGCCGCAAATGAGACTTGGAGCTGCCTACTGCGCTGCCTGTGTTCAGCCTTTTCTTCGAGGCTTTCACAAGGGGGGAAATCTCAACTGAGCCTGAGAAGACTGTGTCAATGAACCAGGCGGTAACCTGATCGCAGTCTCACTTGCGAGCCCGCTGCACATGATTGGCTCTGAGGGTATACTATACGGCCCCAATAGCACATACAAGCCAAAGACAATGATGCTGGAAGGGAGTGACACGCACTAGTGCCACAGAACTCTTGGTCACAAGAGAACTTTGTGTGATTACAACGATGGCCCTGAGCACCGGGGTGAGAGACCAAAATATGTCGGTCACGTCCCAGATACATGACCGCTGGCTGTAAGAAATAGGTGGGGCATCTTCAAACTTCAAAGCTAGAACACCTTCTCTCAAGATTGCACAAGTCTGGAGCACGGAACTCATCAAGCAGAACGGGCACTGTCCAAATAACAGGAGTCTGCCAATTGCTGCGAATCTGACATGGTTATAGCATTTACTTCCCTCTCGTGCTGTATTTAACAGTATATTGATGGTGGAGTCCGAAAGATGAATCGCAACTGCTTGTGCTTTTCGCCCAGGAGCCATGATGGTGTCGAACCAGTTCCAAAAGTCTCGCAGGAACTGCAACTTCATGCCGATCTTAGCGGGGCGCGGATGGGATCTGGTGAGTTTTGTAGTAAGAAGCTGCTTCATCAATTGCTGCTGCGAACACCCAATGTCTCCCAATGTGCAGCTGAGCGGATGACAGCAACACAAAGAATCTGAAACCGCACCGTCGGAAGCATGTTGTGCAGAATCCAATTTGTCAGAACTCGTCGTTGCTGGCCGGATCATGGCGGCTCTGTGAAAGCGTCGAAACCGAGATGAGAAGGAAAGCTACAGGCCAAGGTTGTCCCGAGGACCCCGCGACCTTCAGAATAAGCTCCACTGCAAAGATGGGCCCAAAGAACCACTCCTTTGCTTGTTTTTGAAGCAGTGTAGAGCTTTGGGGCTTCGGGTGTGTTCAAATGAAGTGCAGGGTGTCGGGATGCCTCGGGTTTCGAGCCCGATGTGTAGGCCAAGACCATTGGCAGGTGAGGGTGTGCAGATTGCACTCCGCCACAAAAGGACAGAAGGTTGCAAATGTAGCAAAGTCTTGGGGGCGTCCTGTTTGAACTACAAAAAGGTCGTAACTGTAGGAGTAGGAGTGCACCAGTCTGAGGGGGCCTATGCGAATAGACACCCCAAAAGTCGATGTCGAGATGCAGAAGCCACAAACACCTCGGCCGCGCCAGGCCACACGTCGGCCCCTGGAGCATTGTAGGTTTTCACGCCTCCCGCAGCTTGGCAACAATGTCTCTACAACTCAAAAAGGGCTTTCTAGGGCGTCAAACCTCGCATCCGTGATCTGTGCCGTTCTGAAGACAAGTGACAGAAGTATGCCACAAGAAATCGCTTAGAAACCCCGGAGCCCATCCTTGTGCCCTGCTTGCACTTTGCATCCCCAGAGCCGTGCCTAGGTCATAGCCGAGGGTCAGGCCTGCCTGGGAATGAAGGGGTTTGTGAGGGATTCGGGTGAGGGCGCCGGGCTTGGAACACCGAGGGTCTTGCAAAGAATGGCAGTGTGTTTTGGGGTCCAGCTGGGCGAAATGGAGACCCAGTTGCATGCTGCGCTTCAAAGGACATGACAGCGGAGTTGAGCACAATGAGGATGCAGATGCCCGTCTCGAACCTCAGACCAGCGACATCGAAGACACGCACCTCGGCACCTCACATGAAGAAGTGCTTTGAATTTCAGCCAGGTAGCATCGGGTCAAAGACGAACTTGAAACAGCCCCTGGGCTCCTCTACCTGGCAAACAGGTTTGGGCTGTTTAGGGTTCTGGGTTCTATACGGTTCGGCCTTGTGGAAGCTTAGACCTGCCTGCCGAAGTGCCTCTTTTGTGGTGCCAACTGAGGCCAGAAAAAGGAAGAGGAGGATGGAAGTAGGGATTGGGGACTAAGGGGTCAGCACACTGCAAGCACAAAGCCACGAAGAGCCCTTCCGCCTGGGCCCTGAAACTCGAGCGACTGATGCCTGCGGCACCCCAAATATAAAGCCACAGCCCTGGCTGAAGCCGCACCCCTGGAGAGATGGCGGTTCCTTGAGGACGCCGGAGCTTGCCGACCCCATTCGCTCGAAGCGGCTCCCCTTTGGAAAGCGAAGGTCTTGACAGTCTCGAGATTAAGATATGGGAACAGGGTTTCGGCTTCCACAATTGTTTCTTGCTCACGGTTGAGGTTACGGTGTTCAGGCTTCTTGGTCTGGTTGGGCGTGGGCATCGACTATTGTTCATGCTGTAGTCTCTTCAGAGGGAATCTGTTCCTGACACATTCTCAGCTGTATGTTGTGCTCAACGTGCCGCAGTGCCCACCGGACTTCTTCCAAATGACAACAGTAGAGTCCTAGTTACGTGACCTCTGGAGGCTCCTGCT
Source organism: Symbiodinium natans (assembly GCA_905221605.1). Classification (NCBI taxonomy): domain Eukaryota; class Dinophyceae; order Suessiales; family Symbiodiniaceae; genus Symbiodinium; species Symbiodinium natans. Next base: position 35,936 of record CAJNDS010000280.1, read on the forward strand.
CTTCCCGTGCTGGTTCTCACGTCACTCAGGGCTCTACGGATACACAGTTTTGGTTTATAAATCTGGCACTCGATGCCAAGCGGCATGGTCCCGCTTCTTCGCATCTGTGTCTGGCTGCGCTGACTCACGCAAGACCTTCCAAGAATTCGGGAAACCAAGTGCGGGTCTCACTCATGCAGCCCACGGGTCCACGGGGCTTTGGGCAGTAGCTTGACATGTACTTGCAACGGGTGATTCAGGAAGACGGATTGCTTGTTCAGTGAAAAAAAAAGGCTTGAAGCCTGACACCCCTTTCAGGCCCCCTGAAATAACTCCACGTCCTGCCTGGTTTCAGAGATGCTTTCCAAAACTTCAAGAAGATCTTCAACTTTAAACCGTCCTCTCCCTGGACCCCTAAATGCCCCGGAGGAAAATTTGGAGGACAGCCTTGGTCTGGCCCTGCACGCGGATCACATGGAACTCTGTACTCTTGCGGCCGCCAAGGGAGGAGGGATCCTGGGATGGAGGGATTTGGGATTTTGGGGAATCTTCCAACGGAAGATTTTGGGTTCTTCCACTAGTTGCTTCGACTGTAACTTTGGCGACATTGCACGAAATCAGTCTGAACCTGAATTCGTGCACCCCAGTCTCGTCCGACTTCTTCTTTTCGACCTTCTCGTCGGACTTCTTCCTTTCGACCTGCAGAAACTAGGCACGAGTGAAGTCATGAACGCCTATAAAACAAAACGTTACAAGACTTCGATGACAGGTCCGCTCTTCGTCAAGCGGGGATCCCGTTTAACGACATAACGGAGGACGCTCACAAGAATGCGTTCCCGATTTGGGCTAGTCATCGAACCCCTAAGCCCTCTAAACCCTGAACCAAAGTGCCAAAGTGAGCAAACTCATGATCACTGCAGGACACTCTGGTTTTGACGACTATTCCTCCCAGACTGTTCCCACCCGGCGGACAACATTCAGTGGTTTTCATGCTCAACGTTGACCTATCGGCAGCCAAAACCCGATACTTAACGTGCACTCTTGGGAATCACTCTTTAAAGCTGCGAAGACCGCACGCCTGTAGAGCATCCGTCTCGGTGATTTTCCTCAGCTGGAATCTGGAGCGCCAGGAAAATAAAGACCCCAGCCGTTGGCTGGAAGATAGACTTCGCATCCAGGCGTTTTTTGTGTGAGATACTCTTCAGTGAAACAACAGATGAGGCAATTGAGCGAAACATCACGGCAATCCGACATTGGGGCACCTGCCTGTCAGATTATATATATATATATATAGAGAAAAATCGCCTCAGGCAAACCCTGGGCATGCTGTGTTGAATCTCGTCCTCGTCACGAGCTGATTCCAGAAGGCGGCGGCTGCTTCGGATGATCGCACGATGTAGCACGTCTTCTCGTTCAATTGTCTCTTCACGTTTTGCGTGCTTAGCTTAGAGGCTTAGAGTCCGTATATATTTTAGTCTGAAAAGAAATGAAACATGAAGGTCTCCGGCCATCCACGCGATTCAGCAAGGGCAAGTTAGCAGTGTCCGGCTCAGCTTCCTCTTTCTTCTGCAGATCGTCCGCTCTTCCATCCATGAGGTGCCAGAAACCGGTGTACTTGCAAAAGTTCTTCGTGAACCGTGGGAGGTGCTGTTTCTGCCTATCCCAATGAAAGGGCTCTGGAGGAAGCGGCTTGCAGCTAGAGCCTCAACCTCTCAAGGCACAGACTTTGAAACCACGACGTTTTCGGGGTGCCCCAAGAATGATGTCGTTTGAAATCTCTTGCCTCTCTTAAATGGAACCTGAGCCTCTCAGAACAGAGACGGTTAAACAACGTGGTTTCTGAGGTGCAACTCCAGAAGTGCGCCCCCAAGACGATGTCGTTTCAAATCTAGCCTAATGAAAGCCAGAGAGTTACAGCAGGGCCAATTCAAGCTCGTGTTTTTGTTTTTTGATGTTTGCATGTCTTTGTTGCCCGCACTCCTTCAGCTGCAGCATCAATACAGGACTGTTCACATTCATACGTCCGCGGTTCTATCCGTTCTTACTGATGGTGTGCGAACAAGCCGCATCATTTCTGCCGAGCCATTCTTGTCAGTCCTCAGCTGCCACGCGTGGACTCTGCTGATCCTAGCTGCGTGTAGGGCGAGCACGTGGACATGCCGGCTGAATGTCAGAGACCCTGCATCCTACAGTGAAGGGCATGGTCACGCAGCAGTTCACAGTCTCAAACAGATTTTATGCCCCATGGCTTTCCATACTGGTGAAAGTTTCAGGGTGGCGTGCAGATACCATGCAACGCTGGAAGCAGAATGCAAGTGAATCGAGCACAATCGGGCTTTCAAAGCCTCACGAGCCTTGAGGACTTGAGGACGGCATTCGCACAAGTTTCCCATCACCAGCAATCAAGCAGAGCACCTGGACCGACCATTGCTTCCGGTCTCCGAAGATGTTACGAGGGCTACGAGGGCCATGCCCAGCTTCAGACCTGTAAACCATTGCAACTTACCTGTGAGGCGCTCGCTTCGCCCTTTGGGCCAGCTGCTCCGCCGAGTCCACTACTTCGGCAATGGATCCTATGGTTCCGCTGTCTCTCCAGGTCAGCCAGGGATCTCATTCTTCAGCAAATCTTTCTTTCGCAAAAGCCTGGGCTGTCGCATAGCCTATGCTCTTACGACTCTCTGATTTCAATTCCTCAGTGCTGATGCATCGGACATGTCGGTGCCGATGATTTTGCATGGAGAAGCAATTTCGAAATTAACTATTTCTTACAGAGGCTCTACAAAAGGGCTGTGGACGTGAATGGCTAGTCTTCGGGTTTTTCAATGTTTGGGTTTCAGCAACGACAAGCTCCCGAAATCCCTAGAACGGCCCTCAAATAGTCGAAGCCAGACTGTTTGACATGCACGAGATCGTTGGGAGTGCTGTGGTTGAGCGGATGGAATTTGCCCCTGCCAGGGAAAACTTCCCTCAACCCCAGCCAGGTGCCTTAGAGGGCTCTTCTTCCTCGAAAAGCCCTTGAGACGAGCCCAGGGACTGGTTCAGCTCCTGAAGTAGCTCATGATGCCGGATCGCTAGCTCGTCCCGTTCTCTCTGAAGTGAAGCATCCAGCCTCAAGAAGCCGTGCGGCAACACGGCAAAAACCAGGAGCCGAAGGTATAGAACGTTTAGGATCATCTTCGGGCTTGACTAGGGGCTGCAGAGAAGCACCTGCAAACCTTCAGGCTTCTACGCAAGGGCTTGCACTGGGGCATGAGCCTAAGGTGCATGGTGGCCCAGCAAGCGGCAATCATCAACCAAAGTCTTGCTCTGCAAAACGGCAAAAACCACTGCCTAAAACCAGGTTGATGTAAGGACTCTGCACGTGAATTCCAGACCCCAGCCCTTGCTTGGAAGGACCCATGCGTATTTAGGGATCGCACAGGCTCCATCTTGCAGTCGGAGCACCAGGAAAAGAGATCTCGCGTCGCCATTCCCAGGAGAACGAATGAAACTAGTAATTTGAGGAAATCTAACAGCCCCAAATGGCCCCAAAGTCTGTCGCTTACCGCCCCTTAGCCCTCATCAAGCCCAAACGTCAATAAGTTGACTGCATCATGTACTGGGCTTTGTTACCGCCTTTCAGGGCACATAGATGCCCACAGATCGACAAACGGCGGCGGAAGAGACATTGTTCGGTAAAAGGCTACCGGCACAGGGAGAATCAGGAGCTCCTGGAATGGACAAGTCCAACTCAGAAGCAGAAATAAGCAGAAGCTTCAGGACCCCCCCGCTTGTGCCCCCCTGAACTCTTGGTAGACAAACTAACAAACCTGGCTCCAAGGGGCCTCAGAGGTTTGGGATGCTTGGCTTGAGTTCAGGCCCAGGCGCTTCGGAAGCCTAGAAGTCCCAAAAGCCACGCCTCGCATGATCCCTCACATGCCCCCCCCCCCCCCCCCAGAACCCGGGCTTCGACTTCCCATCCCCCCGGCGCGCCCTGGCCGCGTCGACCTTGCTGAAAGCATCTTCCAGGAGTTCGAAGGAGCTGGGCCCTGCCAGCTCCTTGCAAGGTGGAAAGAGCTGTGTGGAGCGAAGAGCTGAGGATGCGCTCAAGGAATTCTCGAGCATTGTGGATTCTAAGACGCTGATGGGGGCCTAGTCCCTGCCATGGGGCGACAGCTGAGTGCGGAAGCCCTCTGATGACAAACGCATGTCAAATGCATCTCACCGCTCCATCGCGTGCCAGATGGCACAACTGGAAGGATACCCGCTGGGAATCTAGTGACCTCATCTACACTCGACAGGCTCAGACGATGGAACGTGCAAGAAGCTTCAACATGCTAACACAACGTGCGTTTCAACCGGCTTCAGAAGGCCTCAACCATGGCTTCCAAGCGTTTGCCGACCTCAGGCCATCGCTTCTCGGACGCTTCTCGGACTCATTTGGGCTGGCTGAGGCATTGTGCTTCGGGGGTGACGGTGCTATCGGTAGACTTCCACTTACACCTAGACATTACAGCATTAGGGGTTCAGCCTAGACCTATACTAAAACAGTACAGTCTTGAAGGCGCTTTCGACTTCTTCGGCGTGCGGAAGGGATAAGCTGGCCAGTGTTTTGAGGTTCAGTTGGCTACGTTCAGCAACACAGCGCAAGAGCCAAATCACTATGCCTTCCCGATAAGTCGTTAGCGCGAGCCTCTAGGGCAGGTTCGGGTTTGAGACATGTGTGCTGCCAAGCGGCATCATCCTCGGCGAACCGACTCGGACACCTCACCACTACGGCATCTGACGATATGGGATGGTGGGAGAGCTTCGAAAGATGCAACAGGATGCCCCTTTCAGCCTTAAAGCCAGTAACCCGACAGGAAAAGGTCCGGCTCCAACTGTGACACGGAGCGTTGCTAGACTCTGGCCATCCTGAACACGCTCATAGGCCCAAGAAAGTCATGACCTAAACTGGTCCATGCCCAAGCGCTCTGACTTCGTGCAGGGCGGCTGCAGGGCATAGGCCTGTGAGGCTTCAAAGCTCAGGTCACATCAAGGGGCCATGCAGACTTTGCGTCGGGGCTTCAGCTTGGAGATTCAGGAGCTGCAGAAACCCCGTCCTTATTCTTTTGTTGAGAGGGGTGGGAACTGGAGGCACATGCCAACTTCTTCGGCTGACAGACTGTAGACTCCACTGTAGACACTTTAGGCATGGAGCTCAAGTTCTGTGGGTTTAACTCACTGGCCTTTAGGGCCTTCCCATGTACATCTCACTGCCGCCACCGACTCTCACAGGGTTAAGTCCATTTGAGAAAGCCGAGACAGTCGGCCTGAGCGTCCTAGATAGAATAGGCAACATACTGCACGACAAGCGATGAAGATTACACACCTCGTCGTAGTCCAAGGTCGTCTCAACGCCGTCCCAGCCTGGCGTGCCACCGGTGCCTGTCCCAGCTGCGCTGTTGGAAGGGATTCAGGCCTTGGGAAGTGCCTGTCGTGTCGACAGGCCTCACTTCCGGACTTGGTTTCTCGCAGCCTGGATCACCTCCCAAACCCTTTATTTATCCCGAAGATCCAACATCTCAAAGTCCTCAGCCCCTAAACCCTCCGAGGGCCTCCGGAGAAGCAGCCCATGTCCGTGACAACCGGCATGACAGACTCCCTCTCCAAGCTCGAGTTGCAACATGTTGGGGTGTCTTGGACAATCTTGGAGAGGGGGTTTATCAGGTTTGGAAGTGTCGGAAGGTTTGAGTGATGCCTGACAAGTCGTTTGAGGTGGGGCGCGTAGCTTCGCAAAACTTTGGAGTAAGGAGTGCAGAGGCACCCGCTCCTGTCCGGCCTTGAGTTGAATCTTGAATGCTCTCAGCCTCTCTCTCCTTCTGATTCAAGGTCACTGGTGCGCTTGTGGGGTGCCAATGTAGTGGATAAGTTTGCCGGAATTTTAGGGGACAACAGCTACTCTCACGGAAAATTCTGTTGCGTCAGAACTTCAGGATTCGGGATGAGAATGAGGAGACAAAACGTCCTCAACTCTAACTGCCCCGACAAATTTCCCATGGTGCCTTTTGGGAGGTTGCTGGAGCCAGCGCAAGATCTCTTGGCCTCGAGGGCGCGCAGGGCATTCAAAATGGGCGCCCTCAGAAGGATCGGACACAGCGGAAACGTGCTTTTGGGACGGCATTCGCACAATGTAGCCATCCACTCGAGAACCCCAAAGCGATGGAGCGGCTGCAACTATGGGGCTCCGGGTGATTCAAACTTGCAATTATCTTTCTCTGCCCCGAATCCGCATGGATCGTGATTTAAAGCAGTCCTACACTTTGGCTTGGCTTGGCTTTGCTCGGGCTTGGCTCGGAATGCAAGTACGGTGAGCCCTCAACTCCAGAATTATCTTAAACTAGTTTTCGCGGAGGCAGGGGGCAGGCCAGTACCCCTCAATGCAACGATCCACCTGCGGGGCAGGGTGGCGGGGGCATGTCGGGCGGAGGAGGCCGCTCAGGCTCCAAGATGTCCTGCGTTTCGAGCAAATATGGCATTCAAGGATAACGGTGTAGGGTAGGTTGCCAGCAAAGGCAACATGTGCAGCAGCCAGAGCACCCAAGCAAAGCCACAAGGACATGATGCATGAAGTCGTGGCAGGAGTAGGACGGCCTGTGGCAGGAAATGGAAGAATATCCCTTGGAAAAGCGGCCACTTGATGGGCTTGAATGAAGCTCTTGTATGGCTTTTGAATGCTGGATCATCCTTAATGATCATGAGGAGGGCTCAAGAGGCTCGGGGTGATCAAGAGCTGCACTCGGCACCACCCAAAGCAGAAGAACCGAGTTTGATCTCAGGCACTACAATCGGGCCTTCAAGCGGCACTTTTGTTGCCTCATTCCTATGGGGCTGGTTCGACGGAACCTATGCCATGCATGAACCGTTGATTGTACCCATGAAGACTTCCCAACAAGCATCATTACACATGTTATCTCTCTGCATATATATATATATATATATGTATAACATCTCTACCTGATCTCAACGCATCTGGTATCGTCCACGTGAGCGACCAGATAAATAAGCAGATGGCACTGGGCCTACCATTGTACTTTGCAGTCCTAAACTTCGAAACTCTAAGGATAGAATCGTAAATCTCGGGTTGTGGGCAGGGCTCAGGGAAGTTGACGGTTTTGAACTAAACTGAGTTGAAAGGGCCTCAATCAATGGCTTCAATGTCCTCTTCTTCGGTTTCCTCGCGCTGCACATCGGCATTCGGCTCTGCCGCGCCGGAAAGCCTCGTTGCATCTCGCCACTCACAAACGTGGAACGCCGCAAGGTCCAGCAATGCAAGGTTTGGGAAGCTTGGCGGCGTAGTGTTTGGAAGTTTTGCAGCTCTTCGTGCTTTGCGGGCACTTAATTGTTAGAATTCATACGCCCGATAAGATTAGATTCAGGGTGCCGATTGCCAACAGCTGGACGAAGGCCCTTTTATTTGTCTTCACTTCTTGTATCCTGACTTTCAGCAGAGTTGCTTGGGAGGGTGCACCGGTGGTGGCGCCAAGGGGGCCAGCAGGAGTGGCAGCTCTGGATCCTGTGCCGGATGCCGAACCCCCCCAAAGCCCCGAACACCTGAACGCTCCGAACACACACACACACACACACACACATACGGCGGACCTCAAACCCTGAAACAGTTTCAGCCCCTTAACTTAGTAGCCCAGCAACCATCCTGAAGTAAGGGTGGCCTTTGAGGTGGTGGTTACTGAACTGATGGTAGATCTTTGGGGTGATGCACGGATGCATCCTCATTCTCGCCGATGAAGTTCTCCGCAGAATTCCAGGGCCGCCGTGTTGGGGGCAGCGGGGCGTCCGGCGGTGCTCCTCATGAGGGGATTGAACGGGTTCTGCTGCTTGAGGAGTTAGAGCTTCAGGGCTTTTTAGGTTTAGCAGGGTCTCGGATGGTTTTGGGTATCTTGGCCAAGGGTAAGCTGAGGTCCAACGTTGAAGGGGTGGTTTGGGCGAACAAGCAGCCTTGTCTTGGACTCAAGCCATGTTTGTGAATGTGCCACTCAAGTCACTTCTCACGATCACTCTCACGGGCTTCACGCAAAGCCATCCCCCGCCTGGCGAGCTCCTGGCCAGGAAGGAGGGAGGAGCATTTCGATTTTGAGGGGTGCTTTCCGCCTTACTAAGCCTAGCAAAAGGCCCTATTCAAGAGTCTTGGTTGCACCTTTGAAGATCTAAGGGTGCTCTCAATTAATAGAGTGCCCCTCTTGCGGGATGATCGGGATGCATGATGGTTGTGTCACGTACTTGTTCTGAAGGGGCGGGGAGTCGAGCTTCTCGACATGTGCAAGACTTTGACACGCGCAAACCACCCGTCTACGAACCCCATGTCATGTTCGGGCGGTGTTCTGTATGGTGTTCCAGTGATCCGGCGTGCTTCGCTCTGATCTGACTGGCCTCCTGGAACATTATGTTATAGCTCGCGTAAGGCAAACAATCGCCCAAGGCTCTGACGGGACGATCATGATTTTTATAAGCCTCCCCGTCGGCAAAGCTGCTAATGCCGCACGAGTTGTCGCTTCGAGTCTCAGGCTTGGGAGGACTCTGCACTCAGAACACAGCAGCGTGCCATCAAGGCCTTTCACTGGCGCAGACAGTGGATGCGCAGCCTGTGGCATGAAGGGGTAAACGGGTAAACATGACAGCACCGGAGGGTACTGAACCAACACAGGTTAAGGTTCTACTGGTTTGGGGCTTGCCGATTCCTTGGCGGTTAAGACTCAAGACACGACGATTTAAATGCTGCGCCAAGTAGCGAAGCTGCAGCTACGTGCGAATTGTTTACTACGTGGCCCCGTTCAACTCACACCCATGAATCACTGATATCGCGATATGATACGTCAGACATGATCGGAGCTATGTGATCTGCGGTTGCTGCGAATATCCATCAATCACGTCGGTTTCCGATGGTCCGCCTTCGTTTTAATTGGCATCTGCAGTTCTTCAGTTCAACCCCGGCACATTCGCACCTTCAGCTGCTTCTACCGCGGGTGGCGATGGAGGCACCGTCTTCAGAACTGCCAGGAGCTCCCTGCCGCAGCTGCTTAAAAGCTTGTGTCATTTACGACCGCATCGCCTCCACAAGGCTTATTCGGCCTGCAATCGCTTCCGTATCAAACGTGTCGCAGCAGCAGCTGCGGCACTATTCGCCGCTACGACAAAGGGCAGCAGGAACAAGGAAAGATATGGAAAGATAAGGAAAGACATGAATCTCATTAATGGAAAATGCTGGCCTGGGTGCCTCCGCGCGTGAAGGCGGCCTCAAAATCTCAAAGTCTCAAAGTCTCCGTGTCGACCAGTGTCATGCAGCTGTCCATTCAGTTCCACTTTACGCGGTTGCAAGAGGCCTCTCATGAATCATGCAATTCCTTTCCGAACCTCGCTGTCTGCCACCTGTCCATTCCTTAAGGCCTGAAGCACGCTTTGTGAGTTTGTTTGACTTACGAGCTCAAAAGCCTTTCCTATAGGCGGCGGCGATTACGGCTCATGTCTGGTGGCCTTGCCGGCTCCTCTCGCGTGGAGTCTGAAACCTTGGCATGCGCCATGGATGAGGCTCAGGGCCTGATTATAGGGCTTATAGAGATTTGGGGTTTGGGGCTTTGCAGTCGGGGTGTCATGCGAGGCCAAGGAACGGTTTCCGCTGGGCTCCACGACGGCTTTGGAGGGCTGGCTTCCACCTGAACTAATTCGGGCTTCGATGGGCTTCGGATTGGGATTGCTCAGGGCGCTGGCAGCTTGAAGCCATTCCATGTCCAAAATTTTGTCTTGCAAAACTGCGTAGAGCCTCCGGTCGAACCGTTCAAGATGAACGCATGGGTTGTCGGGCGCGTGGCTATGATACATATAGACCAAATATACATTTCTATATATATATATATATTTGCTATTTATTTGTTTGTTTAAATTTATTTATATATAGAGAGAGAAGGGGAATCCCCAACTTCAACTCTGAAAAGCCCAAGACTCTACAACCCTCAATCTCCTGGCCTTCTGGGTCAGCGCTTGACTCTTTGCCGATGGGCACTCCACAGCTCTGGGCGTGCGTGCGACAGGCTTCGGCCTGAGTCCAACACAACCTCTGGTATCCTTGGGGCGTTCAGAGTTTGCAGTTTGCGTCTGGTCGCAACACTTTTTAAACCAGAAGCTGCTACAAGTAGTGTGGGGTTCAAAGGAGCCTGGTCCCAGCCTCAACACTGAACAGCATTTTGTCTTCCCTGGCCGAACGAAGCTCACATCTCGAGATCTCCTAAGCCCTCTGCTCCAGCGATTAAAGGTTTAGGGCCAAGTTTAGGGTGTAGGCTGATTTAGCTGAGTAGCCCTTCCACCACGGGCCGATGTCTCTCGGTCGGCAGAACTCGCTTCGGATGCTCGCCTGGACATGCTGAGGTCATACTCAGCCTTGCGCAAGGAGCACCGCCAAAAAGGCGTAGGTAGGGCTTGTGGAAAGGGTGCTTTCAGGTTTGGATTTCAGCATGCTTGAGCTTTAGGGTTGGGTTGCGCAGGCTTTGTCACTCTGCTTTCATCAGGACTTGGGGCAACAAGCCCAAAGAAAGTCAACACTAAACACTCTCTCCCACTGGTTGGGAAACACCATGAAACACCCCATTCCGTATCATCCAACCGACTGAAACTCTCAAACAAATTGGCACTCAACTCCCAAGCGACTGTGGCGCTGCACTTGGCACCACTGCTCCGCGGTCGGCTCCTGGAAAGAGGGGACCCTAGAAAAAAGTCCCTGAACAGGGACCCGTCAACCTCGAAAGCCCTGTCTCCCTTGCCCCCTGTTGCCCTCAACTGCAAGCTTTAACTTCAAGGGATCTTCGACGTTGGCGTTAGGGCATCGTTGGGGGTGTCAGATTGAAGGCTTGAGGGTTCAGGGCTTGCAGGCTTGTCTTGTCCATACTGAAAGGAGGGCTCCTGGGCATCATCAAGTTTAGAGAGCTTTTGGCTTCTCATTGGAGGTGTCGGGGCTTGACAGGTGGAGGCCTCTGTTGATGTCGCTCTAAACCAAAACGCCTTCAAACCAAACCCCATCTTCTCACCATGTGAACTCCAAAGGCCCAAAGTCCGAACAACACTGGACCTGAACCCTGAAAGTCTTGAAGCCCATTTCAAGGATCAAAATCAAACTATTCTAGACTCTGAATCTGAAAACCCTTGGCCCTAAATGCCTGGCCAAACCGAGGAGCACTCCAGCCCCAGAACCTAGAGCCCCTAGCCCCCGCCTCTTCCTCAAGGGCCCCAGGGTTTCTGGGTTCAGGAACTTCCTGAAATGCCGACCTCGCCATGCAAGGCTTAAACATGCATGGCCAAAGCGATGTTGCAGTTGGCAACATGTACTGCATCACCCGTCACACTGTCAGCCCACCAATCGAAAAATCCTTGGTCACCTGAGGGGGTGAACTATGACGAGTGTACAAGCGATCTTTTGTATCCTTCACACCGCGGCCTCGGGCGAGAGGAAGTGGAGCTCCTTGCCGGCTCCTGACCGGAAGGCTGGCTTGCGCGTTTCGCATCTTGAATTGTCATTGGGTTTGGGCTTGGCGGCTTGGGGTGTCTTCAAGCATCCATGCGCAACTTCAGGCCTCAGCGCTTTCGTTCCGGGATCCGGGGTCCTTGTGAGTCTTTTGCCATGAGGCTACGTTCATCTAGTTCGCCAGCCATCCGAAACTCAACCCAGATTCCTGCGAGAACTCCGATAAAAGGGCCAAGAGCTTGCTCATCCTGGCCTTCGGCTTCTCTCGCGTTGTCGCGCTCTTGCGCTTGCTCCGCTGTGCCAGACCTCAGTCAAGTGCTTGAATAGAGGGGTGGGAGGAGCGGGTTTCGCTATAGCCATCAATCAAGAGTCGATAGACTTTGATCGGGTCTCGAACTAAACTTTTTTGATCTTTACAGCCGTTGAGGGGTCTTGGCAGGCTTTCGGAGCACAGGTCAAAGCACAGGCTGTTTTAGGTTCTTGGGTCTAGGTCGAGGCTTCAAATCGACCCCAGTCTGCAGTCAACTGCTTTAGACTTTCGAGCTTTGCAGAGTTCGGACTTAAGAGCCACGAGCTCTGAACCTTTCATTCGCAAACGCCAACTCTGACAGGAGCCACACCAAACTGCTGCTTTGAAGCCTAATTAATTACTCCTACTCTTCGAATATTGCCTTGAACTGACGACCTCATCCCAGTAGCTTTTGCGCCCCCTAAACCCTGCATTGAAGTGCTGTTAAAAGCAGGCGAGAAACCGATGGTGCTCGCTCTTTCACGCTTGCGGCCTGGTTGTGGTCTACACTAACTAGAACTACTAATAGCTGCGAGCACGCCTCAAACTCGTGATGCAAAAAAAGTGACACGAGTCAGGATTCTTCATGCAACGACAAAGGCAAGAACCGCAATTAAGCAGCTAGCAGTTTGTTGCAAAACATTGTGAGTGAATAATCGTCAAATAGGTAAGTCTCTTTGTCACTGGCACACTTGTGCTGCTGATGGTAAGTCTTAGGAAGATCAGGCAAACAGGGACATGCTCTGCACTAGATGGTTCTGCACATTCGATGCATGACAGATGCTAAGCAAATTCCAACATGAAGCTCTACGACATGGAGGCTGCAAAGGGAATGACAAAACAACTCCAGGCGTCTGAACACATCTTGGCCCACAATCTTCGCTTCTTGTTGTTGGGGCGCCTCACTTTGCAATGATTGTTGTCTTTGGGTCAACTAGTCAAGTCAGCTGAGCCGCAACAAAGAACGCCGCTCAGCTGATCATGTTGACTGTCCACATTCGGAAAGTACTTAATTATGAGACCGAAGCCCGAAAACCTTAAAACCCTCCAAAACATCCCAAGACCCTCAACCCAAGAATCCCAAAGCAACCCCAAGTCGTAGCAACTGCCTGCTCCAGGCGTGTGGCCACCCTGCATCACTTCCAGGCTCCAAGAGGGCTACCATTCGAAAAGCGTCAAAAGCAATATGTAAACGTTTGCGGCCTACGGGTCAGGGACTGGGGTTGGAGTGTTTTGGAGGTTGCATGCCGCGATTGCCTAGGACTTGCAGAAGCCGTACGATCTGGAATCTGGACGCTTGGTGCGATTTCAGTGGTGATTGACTGGTGTGAATCAATGTAAGGGCTGCTCATGAAAACCTTGACCAGATATCCAAACGTAGCTAAAGTTTTGCTTACGCTCCACGTTCTACAGCGAAAGAGTGACAAACAACTGCCCAAAGCCGATACCAAAACATCAAAGAACTATTGCGCAGCTGCCTCTGCTAGAAGCTGGTCCTGCATTCGCATCGTCTGCCTGGGTGGGCGTATCGGGGGACTTGTGAATCTCAGCTTGTATTTCAAGTACGATAGCGATGCCTAGCTAGATACTACAACGAATCAGTGCCCATCGTGACGTTGACATTGAGTGAGATAAAGAAGAACCAATCACTTTGAGCTCAGGTAGCGTGTTCCGTAGAATGTAGAATGGAGTGTTGGAACAGAGCTCAACCCTGTGTCAGTAGCGGAAGCCTCAAAAGCACCCCGGTCCTTAAAGGTGAATCCTGTGTCTTTCAGATTTCACCCACCAGGATATTCTTTGGATTCAAGGGGTTTAGCATGTGTGTGGCGCTTGAAACCTCAAGGCTTCAGAACTCAACCGAACCCCGTATCGCAAAACCCCACCAACGAACAGTCCAGGAAGGCGGGCGCTGCTCTCCGCCGCAGCAAAGCGGCCTGGGCCACGCTCAGCGGCGAGACCTCGGCAAAGGTCAACGTGCTGCGGTTCACATCTTTGAAAAGCGAACAAAGCTTGTGGCAATGTGCCCCCCCCCCCCCCCCCCCCTTTTTGTATAGCTCAGGGTTAGGGCCTGGAGTCGCGGAATGTTGGCCATCCAAAACATCCAGAGATCTTAAAGCAAGAACCCTGACGGTGCGACAGGGGCAATGCGCAGGATCTTATAGATCTGAACTCACATCTCTGTCTAGACTTGCAACCGAAGGATTGAGATGGTGTGGTGGGCTGATTCCAACTGGCAAAGGGCATGGTAAAGCTACATTTTGCCAACAAGTGAATGGGAGGAAACCTTGAAAAGGCGGCAGCTGTCGGTAGGGCGGCGGCGATCATCGTGTCCAGAACCATTTTGACACCTCCAGGCGATGCTGGAAGAAACAGCCCCAGGAGTCAGTTCGGCTGAGGATCTTCTGCTGAGGTCATGGGCTCCGATGCTGGGAGTCTGAAGATCCAGCTGCCCCATATGCCCTCACACAATCCTCATCAAATCTCGTCAATCGGCCCCCTGACTCCCCGGAACTTTAAACCCCAAACCCTGAAGTAAACCCAGCATCCGAAACTAGGCCCTATAGACACTAAACGCGCAAGAGCGCGTCGCAGTGACTCTTCAGATCTGAGTGCAGTGCCCGTGAGCGGGAAGGTAAAAAAGACCTTGCGTTTTAACAAGGCTTTTCGGGGATGTTAGCGGTTTCTCAAACCTAGACTTGAGCGCATAGGCCAGGATGGGCACGTGCAGAATTTGAACGTTGAGAGTTCAAAGGTTCTGGATGTGTCGGAGTCCTGTTGCTTCGAGATCCAATAAAGCTTGTGTTCTTGATACCCTTCGCATGTACGAGCGCTTCTCTCCAAATCCTGTTTTCCGGGGGCCCCGGCGTCTCCGCAGTCCCTGGCCCAGCGATGGAGCAAGGTACAGGATAATCTCGCCCTCAAGCAAGCTGTCAGCTGGCAACTACTCATAAGACCATCAGAAGAAGGGATGGAGGCTTTAGCGTTTCGGGAAAGGGTATGTCGCATCGGTACTAGATGACATGAAGAACTACAACATGGCACATAGGGTTGGATGGCCAAACCCCCGACTAGTGTACAGAGGCCGATGCGATGCGACTGGCTTGCTTTACATGCTTCGGACAGTGACTTTTAGGAACCGGGAACTCCAGCCAATGAGGACACTTATGGGGTCTTGATGGTCTCCCGGACACAGCAGCTCTTGCTGCCAGGCAACTTCTTGCCCGCTTTCCTTGGCTGAGTCTGACGGTTCTGCCTGTAAAACGTAACACCAACAAGCGATGAACATGGTATGACTCGGTATGACCACTAAGCCAAGGTGCTGCCGACAGCAAATGCGAAGGCAGGAGAGCATCAAAGTCCACCTTGTTTGAGGGGTCATTGTGATCTTCATGCTGAGGCACACATTAGAGTTCTACCCGGGTGTTGACGAGGAGGGGGATCGCTTCTGGCGTGGTGGGGGGCAGGGCATCTACGGCCTATTCTTGCCCATTGCCAAGCGATCGTTCGCAAGTGCGTTCTCTCGGCATCAGGTCTTGAACTGCTCATTTCATCTGCATCTTGGCGCCTTGTCAGCCACCCAGCCACAGAACTCCCCCCGGTGTCGGTGAAAGGCGCATGGGAGGGGGGGGGGAGCTTTCACTAAGCGCAAATGAAGCTGAGCGCAGTGCGTGCTCAGTGTCACCGCTAGACTGCCGATGATTGCTCTCCAGCTGGTCCTCGCGTATAGAGCAATGACTAAAGCAGCGGCCTCATCCGAGGACTGTGCGCTGTAGGTGTTGAGCAGAACCGTGGTGGGGGACACTGCAGCCGCACATCTGGGTCTGAACCGAAGGCTTCGAGAACATCAACGACCCTCTTGACCTTTTGAAAACTTGAAGAGTTCCGACCTCTTGCTGGTTGCACGTTGCTTTTGCAAAGCGTGGAGTGCTTCGCGCTGGCCTGCCCGGCGCGTTGGCTGGTATTCTTGCCAGGAGCCTCAGCGCCACAACGTTGAGCGGCAGCTTTGCATCTAGGGATCTCAGAATCCAGGACTTCTAGGACACCACGAGTTGAATCTGAGCTGCTGACTGCGTTATATAAACTAACAGCACACAAGCACCTACAAGCACAAAGCCGCCCCCTCAATCCCTATATCACAAGAGCTAAATCCCTCAATTTGTTCCCTACCAACAGGTGAGGCCCCTGGCGGTTCCAGAAGATTCAAGAGCTCCTGGTCTTTCGGAGGTTCGCATCTTCACAGCTGTTTTTTTTTTTGCCTGTTTGCAGGGTCATGGTTCGGGGGTCCCTGATGCGAAGCTCTCCTGGCTTCATGTTCAAGCTTCATGGTTGTCATGGTTCAGGGTTAAGTGGTGTGAGCATTGTGCCCGGTATCATGGCTAGGCAAGGCGTCCTTCGGGGCGCAGCTGCGGACACAGCAAGTATGCCATGCTCTCATTCATGAACTCTTTTTTGATTCAGTTATCGACACTGCTATTGGCGCGAACTTGTCTTACGAGCTCATTGTATCTCATTGTGTTATCCAAAAATAGTTCCAGCTAACGGTGAAGAGTTGTGTTTTGTCCTTTTTGTCTTTACCTACGCCGTATTTGATGAAGGACACACCGATTGAGAAAATCTCCTGATGTCAGTTCTGAGATTCAGGAATTCCCAACTGGCCATCTGATTAAGAACATGCTGTTTCTGCAGAAGCCAGCCAAGCCGGGCAGCCAGCCAGCCCCAAGGTATGCATTTCATCAGAAACGACCTCCATGTTTAAGAGCTGACATGGCTGGTAGTAAGCTTTCGATTTCAGCCCTGAAACGTGAGAGATGTTGGCACCTGCTCCAGTTTTCGCAAATTGTGTCTTTGCTTTATACTTATACTTATACTGAGCTATTTCAAATTTCTCAATCGTCGTCTGCTGCCCCGGCGGGTGAGTTTGAGAGTTGCTCCGCGGATGGGCCCCGGTGACCAGGACCACTCCAGAGCTCGAGACAAGCGGCGTGTTCCCCACAAGTTCTTCGCTCTTCTTCCAAATCCACCAAGCGCAAAGAAATCTTCTACTCGCTTTTGTCGGCCGCGCAGTCACGCTCCGCTAATCCCAAGTACGTGCATGCCGCTTTAAGGGGCTGGGAGCTTGAAGGTTGCAAACAGGAACGATGCCCCCTTACATGCATCTCTTTTAAGTTCTGGTGCTTCTGTCTGGTGCTTCTGGGCTTGAGGTTTTTTTGAGTTGGGGATTGGGAGTGGTGAGATTCAGAACGGAACAGCTGGCCAGGTCAAGCCAGCACTCACACCCGCCCTGACCTCAAACGAAAACAAATTGTCAGCCTTCAACCTTCAACTTCCTGGAACTGAGCCCAAGCCCGCCTCTTGGGTGAAGTCCCGTGTGCTCAAGCACTGAGCAACGTCTGAGTCTCGTTCCGAAGTGCCCAGTCCTGTCGGAGTTGCTCCAGAAAATCTGACACTTCAGCTTGAACCCCACAACTCTCAAAGGCCAGCCCCAAAGGGCAAATCTGTAACGTTCGGGAAAAGGTTTGGAGTCAGAGGGTTCAAGACTTTAGAGAATTGAGAGGTGGGTTGTTCCGACTTGGGCTGCGTGCGGACAAAGCGGTAACGATTGACAAGCGCGACACCTCCTGTTGAACACAAAGCCACAACTGCACCCCACAACTGGCCTCGAGTTTCCACGGCCCGAAACCCTAAACCCTTTTTGCAATTATATAAATAAACTCCACGATCCAAAACATTGCTTTATCACCCTGCCCTTTCTCCTGCGCAAATTTGGTCGTCATCTTTGCGGAACCTCCGCCAGGAGGAGATTTTGCCCCCCAAACGTTTTGAGCAACAGAGCTGACAGACTGATGCCCGTCTCCACACCACGGTTCTGCAAATTACAGTAACCACCAATCGGGCTTGTCACAGTTGTCCGGCCGGCCGATCCGAACCCCGAAAGATTTGAGTCGATGGCCAGACAGCGTCACGAGCTGTTGCCGTTGCCGCCTTCGCCAGGGGAGCTGGTGGAGCAAAGGCCGATGGCGCCAAGGAACAGGTGCTACAAACGGAAGAAGAACAACAATTTCGGGTGCTCAATAGGCTTAGGGATGCTTAGGGCCTAGGGTTCTGTGAAGTTTTAGGGTCGAGGCTCTAACCCAAGAGTGGTGAGAAAACAATACGGTACTCCACCAAAAGCCGACTCAGCGTGGATCAATGCTACCCCAAGTCCTGAAAGCTGCATGGCGCACTCCAAACACCTTCAGCCCTTATCCCCCTTAACTTCTCACTAAATCCTGGACCTAAATTGCAACACAATTCAATCGCCTAAAGCTGTCCAACCCTTAGAGCCCAGAAGAAACCAGGCAACGGACCGAAGCACTCCATGACTGGATGCTTGGCCACCTCGTTTGCGGTTTGGCTTGAGGTCTGGCAGTCTAGCAGGGTCGAGCAGTTAAGATTTGGGAGCGGGGCGTACTCAATCAACACACAAGCCCTTGCTCTTAACCCCAGCCCTAGTTAGCCTTACATTAAAGCCCCAACACTCGGCATTTCCCACAGTAGCAGGAATCCCCAAAACAGACACCAATTCATTGTGAACTGTTGCACGCACACTCTTCGACCGACAAGGTTGTCGTGACAACCTAGAATCACTAAGTGCCAAAACCACACCACGCGCCGCTTCCCAACGGAATCTGCAATGCACTGCAGCACTTGAGGATCTTAGGCTTCCAAAGAGGATTGACGGTGCATGCTTAAGTTCAATGGTCTTCTCCGTGTCTCATGAGGCTCGGCCCACCAGCTCTTCGTAGTTTATGTTTTGTTTGCGAAGGTTCTCGTACACTGGCATGTCCCACATGTCCGACTGCCATTGCAACCGAGGCTTGGACAGGCAACATGATGCTATGACGGCGAACCACGTCATGTTAGAGATGCAACTCTGCGTCGTGTTTGCAGACATGGCTTGCGTCTTGCGTGCGGTATGCGCTGCGGTGTTGGTAGGTTTGTCTGCTCTGGCTTGCTCAGAGATGACGTGGTCCTGCATGCGTACATGTCTGAAAGCAATGCCCCTGCCCCCTACTAGTTGAGGATCCAGGAGGCGCAAGGTGGTCGCCGAAAGGAAAGTGATGGAGAGGGAAAAGTGGCATGACTCACAGCCCCCTGGGTTCCGAAGGTTTCGCAACCCGGCTGCCATCTCCGTATTTCACTTCGATACGTGAAGGTCGTGCCAGGCTCTCCACATGTGGGAGATGCACATCGCAAGGCCTGCCACACTGTGGCTACACTGTGGCTGGCCGCTACAAATGAATTCGCCCTGACTCTGCTGGTCAGTGTGGTAGAGGAATCTGGGCACACGCGCTTGTTCAAGTCTCTGTGCCCCGGAAAAGCAACTCCCTGAAAAATGCACAGACGACACAAGGGCCTTCTGTGAAGCTTTGCAGGCTCCTCAAAGAATTAGCTTGAACGTTGCAAGACCAGACATTTTGTTCGCCTTTTCGCGAACGACTGTTCATCTGGGGGTGATTTTACGGCAGCATCCTAGCAAGTGCCACGCAAGGCCGGGACGTTGCAGCCCATGGCTCTCTGCATTGCTGGATCTGTCCAGAGTTTGCAGTAACCTTCACAGCGATCTTTTGAACGATCGGATGGGAACATAGTGGGGAACACAGTGTGTTCTGATGTCGGGGGAATCTCGGTTTTGCCCCTGGGGAAGTGCTGGTGAGGTCCTGCAGCAAAAAAACTAACTCCGGTAACCATAACGCTTTGGGTTTCTTTTGTCAAATGTCCAGCCTCGACTGTTCAGATGGATTGGGTCCTGACAAGACAAGATCTGTTCAACTGCCCAAGCCCTGCTGATAGACTCCAACAGACTGGTAGACTCAAGGCAAAAACCTCCAGCCGAAAGCTTCGCACTGCCTCGCAACCCGACTCCAAACAACCCTCCTCAGCAAACTTGGAGCGAAAAGTCTTCATGCCGCTTCATGCCCATCCTTGTAGAACTCCGGCTGGCTGTGGACTGCCGAGCTACCGCCAGCGACCATGGAAACGTTGACAAATGTCACGTTTCTAGCCTCCGAAGCCTTCTTCCTCGGGAGCGACGGCTCGCGTTTAGGGAAGGCTTCAACTGCTCGTGAGCTCCTGGAACAAGCTGCTGATCATTGGCCAGGACGCACACGTGAGGAGAATGGCTCAAAGACTACAAGATGAAATTTCAACTAGCTTGCTCAACCCAAGAACTTCATGGTTAACCGCTAGTCTCAAATCACCGAACACTCTCAACCCACCTTTCCACTGCCAACCGTGCCAAGCAGCACCACTTCGTTCAAAGGGTGAAGGGATTCAGGCGCATCGCAGCCACTGGTCCAGAAGAGCGGCCCACTCGGCGCAGCATAGCCCGTGACAACGATGCGCAGCTTCTCGGTTGGGGGTTCAGGGCTTACGGGGGTCTAGGGTTTGTTAGGTTTGGGTCTTCTTGAGGTTTGCACGGTGTTCGATGTTTGAGGCCAGCGTTATGGGTGTCACCCACCCTTGGCTGGTGATCCCAACAAACAGACTGTGGCACAAGGCATGTTGCCAAACAGCCGGGCATCTGGAGCAAGCCACTGAAGATTGCCGATGACCTTGCAGGACATTGCAGGACGAGGCGTGCGACTTCACCGCCAAGGACCCAAAGCGAGTCATGGATCCCTTCCCCATGTAAACCCTTCAAAAGGCCAGAGGCCTTGTAAAATTGTAGACCCGAAAGCCCCTACAGCAAACGCCACTAAACAAATCTGCCAGATATGCAACACATGGATCTATTCTTCTTCGGCAAGAAAGCCCCTACAGAGGCAAGCGCAGTCCCGAAGGCCTTCTCGATGTTCTCCTGCAGCTGGCTCAAAGCCTCATAGTCCGCAGAGTTACAATTGTTCAGGATGTAGTCGTTGCCTCCCAGGCTGACCCAAGCGACTCCAGGAGATCCTTGGAGGGACTTCGCGGCCTCAGGGACGCTGCAGCCTGCCTCAGCTGCACAGTCAAGATCCCTCAAGATCCCTATGGGTGGTCAAATTCTGTCACATTGAGTCCCAGCTGCTGGCTCTACACGCTGTATACTTTACTTTTACAGCGCACATGACACATGCTGCGCTGCCACAACGTCTGACAAAAATTGGCAAGGCGCGCCACGCTGACAGCACAAGGAGTGAGCAGCGGAGGCGCAATCCAAATTGGCGGCCCAATCCGCGGCGGTGGTTCCCGGAAGTCCGTGGTTCACCACGTGGTCGACTCCGGCCTGAGGTGCACTAGGCTGTAGTAGCGGCATATGACCCAATTCTGCCTTGAAACCGCGCAACATTGCGCAACAGCGTTCAAATCTCGCGGTCAGGGGGCACAGTGGTCCTTCAGGCTCGTGCCAGCATAGGCTGCCCAGCTGTCTCCCAAGAGCAGGGCCTCCTCAAACTGTCCCTTCGCCGCAAAAGCGCTCCTCTGTGCTTCGGTGGTGGTGTTGTTGGGGCTTACGGAGTAGGATTCAGGAGAAGCCTGAATCTAAAGACGATGAAACGAAAAAGTAATTTGAATCCATGGTAGCCCCGAGCGGTGCGGGGCTTGGGATGGCTTGGGATGGCTTGGGATGCTGAAGACTCGCACAAAGCCTTTGGCATGAAGGTGTCGAGTATGACTTGTCATCCCTGCGAAGGCTCCTGCTCAGCCTGCTCCTCAGGACTATGACCAAAACCCTCCCCTCAACTCTCTGCACCCCTAACCTGCACTCCCTACATCCTACCGCTTTTGCAGCCAAGGTTCTGCGACGCCCAGGACAGCCACGCAAAGATTAGCCGACTCCGCATTCCGGGCATGGCGAGGTTGGGTTCTGCAGATGCGCCAAGGATTCCTTAAATGGGCTTGTGGTTTCCGCGTGTAGGGCTAAAAATATTTGGGGGGTGGGGCAAGCATGACATATGTGGGCCTACGAGCCCCTGTGCGGCAGCTGCTTGGGGCAATGGTCACGGCCAGAAGAAGCCCATGTGCGGAATGCTTTGTTGTAGAAGGACATCACAAAAGGAGCTTTGCAGCTTGTCGCCAAGCACTTGTTTTTGTTCGTCGCCGCTCTGCCTCCGTCTTTGGTCGGCTGACCGGCTCAGTGGCTCAGTGGCTCAGCCCGCGTGCGCGTTTCGCCTGGCGGAAGAACCTCCAGGCCGTCGTGCTTCAGATGATTTCAGATTGCTTCAGGGCGTTGGGGCTGCGTTTGGGAGGGACCGTGTAGAAGCTTTCAGTCGACCAGGTCCCCTGCCACCCATTCTGCGTCTGGGAGAGTCCGCCATAATGCTTGGCGCACCAGTCCGTCCGCACAAAGTCTGCCCTGGTCCAGAAAACAGTAACTAGCAGGGCTTCGTGCCGCAACAGAAGCCCGTGTAGTTTCTTTGGAGAAAAAACAGCACTCAGCGTCATGATGCTTCATCCCTTGCCCCTTGCCTAGACTCTCTCTACCGTGTAGCTAGACAGCACGTGTGGTGCGTGCACGTGCCGCAGAGGTCTGAACGCCTCGATCTTCCATCCACGACTTGCTTGGCACATGCTGACCTCCGCTGGCCTGTGCGCCAACTCGAAATCGTTGGCGGCTTCCATTGGGCCTTTTCGGAGCTCCGCCTGGTTTCAGGGCAGGATTCAAGTGAAAGTCCGTGCTTCATCCTCGCGAACGGGCGGGGCAGAGTCTATCTCACCCACGGTCCCAAGCGGCCTACAGAAAACTGCACGCTGTTGGAAGCATAATATGGTCACAAGCGGCGACCTCAGGACACGAACAGCATAGCTGCGGACCTCATTGGGATCGTTGATGTTGACCCAGCCCGTCCAGCCGTAGATATTGGTGTCCTGCCAAAGGCTTTTGGCTAAGCTCACCGAGCCCAGAAGTTCTTGAGGCAAGTTGAAAGCACATTTTGCTGACTCCTCTGACACCACTCCAGCCCTGAACTCCCAAGCCCAAAGTTGAAAACCTCAATTTTTGTAGGAGTTGAAGAAACATGTACATCGTTTCACCAGGAGCGAACCTCACATGTTCCAGCTTCCCACATTTCCTCACCCTCCAGTGCTTCCTGCCTCGACGATCAGGTACTGCCCTGAAGGAGCGTCGCCCAGAGGAGCACCCCAGCTTTAGCTTTCACACACTGGTTTGGGGACTTGTGGAGTTTCTGGGGATCAAGGGAGCATGGAACAACCTAAGACCTGGCAGCGGCAGCTGAGGCAACGCTGGAGGTCCCCGAATTTGTATTGCAGGGTATTGCAGGTTGAGAGGCTCGTTGAGAGGGAGCCTCTCGCTGCAAGAGGCTGAGTAATGCATGGACTCCATGAGTTCGGTTTGGGGGGCAGGGAGGGTGGGGGTCATGGGGAGTTTCTCTGGGGCGGGATCTCTGCCAACAAGGTACAAGCCCCAAGAGCTCATCCCTGCATCGGCCCTGAATCTGCTGAGCATAAGAATGTGATGATAGAAAACTTCTACGCAGCCGGATCTGCACAATATGTGCGGGAATTTAGATTCATCGGCCATGATTTGGAGGACAGCCCCCGGATTCTGGATTGTCTGATTCGCTGTAGCCAATGGGCAAACGACAGTCCACCCCAAGGCCCTACAAAGTCCACGAGATTCCACAAGCTCTCCTGAAAATCTCTTTCGGACTGGGGCTTGGGCCGACGCCCACGTGCTTCGCGTACCACTCCTTTTTCCAAGGATTTGAGGAGGGCGAAAGCAATAGATGGAGAGGTAAAGAAGTTTGTCGGGCACAGATCCTTCCCCAACCAGCTCTGATGAGCCAACAACTGTCGGGGCAGATGGCTACGGCTGACCGAGCGCTTGAGCGAGGCACCATTTCGTAGTACGTATGCTCGTAGTCGTGATCGGAGTCCTGCATCGTACGTTCCAGCTGCCCCCATGAAGGTGAGCCAACAGCAGGAGGATGAGACGAGCTTCCAGAAAAGGAAAGCTTGTCTGAAACTCGTGGATTGTCGTAGATGAGAGAAAGACTGATTTCAACGTGATCATGCATTCATGGCACAGAAGATAGCGCTCAGTGACGGACTGACACCACCATGCAGGGAGCTTGCTTGCAAAGTCGCTTGACCTGTACAGGCATTGCACTTGTGGTGTTTTCGTCCGTCTCATGGCGGCTCATAGAGGCAACAACACGCCTGTGGGAAGTGAAATTCCTCGATGGCTACTTCCAGACTGGGAGTACAAGGAGCACATCTTTTCAGTAGGACCCAGGGGCCAGCTTGCCGGCAAAACGAGACTCAGACCCTGAACCTGCAATCGCGGAGGGCAACTGTAGGCCTGCAGGCAAACCCGAAGCCCAAACACCTAAACACCTGTATCCGCTTGCAGCCGTGTAGTCTATAAGTCAAGAAACACGGCGATCAAGGCGCATCTTTGGGAACATCGTCGCTCCTTAAACCGCCCAGGAATTTGGGGGGCCCTTAGGGCCCAGAAGTCGAAGCCAAGCCTCGTTCTTGCCTACAGACCCCGGGAGGGCCTTTGCCCTCACCTCCTTGTTCTTGGAGCCACCCGTAACATAGTTCCTGTCATTCACAGCTTACGAGCTTAGAAGAGGGTTTGCAAGGCTACAGCGGCTGCAGGTTCACGGTCCAGAGTTGAAGGCCGCTGAACGGGTGATACACCATACACACAACTCAATCCCAACATCTCTCCATGAGCAGGGTTGACAAAGACTCGGTGGTGCAATCGCATCAAGTATATAGGAAGACCGCCAAAGCAAGGTTGCATTTAAATCAGAGCACCGGGAATGAGCAAAATAAATCCTACAATAATGACGCTGATGCAGCGAGACTGAATGAACGTATGATCAAAAAGTTCCTGGTTTGGGCTTGAGGTTAGGACAGGCTAGGGCATTATTGCATATCGCAGACATTAGGCTTTGTGTTTTAGCGTTTGTGGACCTCTGAGTGTCAGGATTACCGGGCTATAGAGGTTTAAAGCCCAAAGATGGCAAAAGCTTCTTGAGATTGTTTGAGGGATTTGGGTTTTGAACCTGGGGGGAGGGAATAGGCGTGCAGAGTGAATGTAGTTGAGTGTTTGCCCTGGTTCTCAGATTTAGGTTGTTGGGTTGTAAGGCTAAGTGCTTTTGAGCAGCAGGTTGCTTTGTAGATGAGGCGAAATATTTGGGCAGTGCCGTTGACTTGGGTTGCATCAGATTACCAGGAAAGGTTCAGTACTTTAGGCTGGCTGAGAAATCGCCTAAACGTGCGCATGGGGGGTCTATAGGTTAGGCGTGCCCTACACAATCTCTGCACTCTGCAGCGTATCGCTCCACACCAATGATTTCATTGAGAACATACTGAAGTGTCGTGTGTCATTTCTTGGGATTCTTGGGTGCCCACCACCGTTGTTCCCTAACTTAATGTTGCTGATCGCCAAACAGGAGCGTTTAAGTCTGAGTTTGAGTTGTATGCGGAGGCACTGTGCAGGACGTGAATACAAGGCCAAGAGACACACTTTCTCATGAGACCACAGAGACATACAGGGACCGAAGGAGTGGCTCAAAGCCCCCACCGCCCCCCCACCCTGGCTTGCACCAAGCCTCAAAAGGAAGAATGTCGAATGGCAACGATGGGTTGGTTATTGGGGCGGCTTGTTGTTAGGGATTTACGGCTGCGGTTCGGGGATGTTGAGGGCTTACACAGGGCTTGCACACGTGGCGGGTTCTTAAAGCACTTGGTGACCTCTGAGCTATAAGCGTATTGAGAATCCGAAGGCCCCCTCCCCGAACTTCAAGCCCTCACTCATTCAACCAACGGCAATAAACCCCAAGCCTCACATTCCAGCCCTAAACATCTCAGAGTCGGACCAGTCCACGAAAGCCTGGAGCTTCAAACGCTCCACGGCGGCCTCCGCACGTCGCTTCGTGAGCCTGGGCCCCAGACATGGAGTAACTTGCACTGAATAAAACCATCCTGCTGAGTCTTTTTCAGCAAGTGAGCGACGGACAGCAATCTGCAAATTTTCCCGCTCTTACCAAGTCTTAATGGCTACCGAACATGGGCGTCGATTCCCAACTTCATTGTATTATTTTGTATTAGAAAACTGCAGAACACAAGGCTTGTCCTGAACCCCAGGCCCCAATGCCCAGAAACCCTGTCTAAACCCCCCCCCCCCCCCCCTGATAAACTCCACGAGCGCCAGACCAATAGGCCTGCTCCAGCGCCAAGTCAACGGATATGACCTCGCAAGAATCAAGGGCTTCAGGGTTGGGAGGGGGGGGGGGGGTTGGACCTCAAAAAACGAACCCCAACCCAGCAATCAGGGTGGTTTGGGGTTACAGTAGTGAAGGCCCCAGTCTCTTCAGAGAGTCAAGCCATAGGGGAGGAAAAGCACGTCCTGAAGTTTTAGAGGCGGTGCGCGAAAGGATAACGAGCAGCAGCCAGAATGTCCAGTCGGCCAAGAGTGGATTTAGGGTTTGTGGCGAAGCAAACAACCTTTTCTGATCGACCATGCGGGTTGTGCTGAATGACCTTGACAGCACGCATGGAAAGTTGAAGCTCGGATCGGGAAATGTGTGATGCAGTGGAAGGTCGCGTGCAGGAGAAGACGAGAGGTTTGGTCATTTTA
The DNA here is from genome assembly GCA_905221605.1 of Symbiodinium natans. Classification (NCBI taxonomy): domain Eukaryota; class Dinophyceae; order Suessiales; family Symbiodiniaceae; genus Symbiodinium; species Symbiodinium natans. Next base: position 62,258 of record CAJNDS010000280.1, read on the forward strand.
TCAGACCTTTGCAAACTCACCCACACATTGCGTTTCTGGATCTGTTCTCTCTGCAGGGCAGCGCGATTGGTAGTCGTTGATAGTATCCCTAAGCCCTGCACCTGTGGGTCGTGCAAGGTCTGCGATTCGGATAAATTCCCCCCTACATGGCCATACATTCTTCAACTCGATAGCCCTAATTGAGGGATGCAGGTCTGCTTAGAAGGTTCGAACAGCCCCACAATCCGCCACCCAGCCTTCCCTGGAATCTCGAAGAGCTTCAGCATGGATGCGAACCACACAGCGCTACCTTGCCAAGAGACGCAAGTGAATCAGGTTTGGCTCGTTTGAAGTCACCACTTGCTGCAGCTTCATGCTGAACTTTCACTTATTATTTGTCCGGGCGGAGCAAGGTGCATTAGCATCGCACGCAATCCATCACCGATCGATGAAACATCGCATAGCACATGGTGATGGTGGAATGTCGCATTGCGCCACGCCAGAACGCAATTCGTGTCAGTTCTGAAGGAAGGCCTGAGGATCAGCTGGGCCACATAAGAATGGCATTGGCATGCGGTATCACACACAATAAACAAACGCAACAGAACTCCTTCAGCACGTTGCTTTACAAGCCATGAAAGAAGAATACCAAAGCTGCATTTTAACAAACAAGCTTCAAGCCCCCATGCAACCCGCAAAAGAAAAGCATTCATGCAGCATTGGCAACGGATCGCAGTGTAGCACGTAGCATGCCCGTGCACATAAAATGGTGTCATACAGTGTGCAATTCGATACTTAAATACGTGTACGTACGGCAAAACCTGAAGCAAACAGCAAGACAGGATATTACTTGGATCAAAAATCGGCCAGACCAGGCTTCAACATCATGTGAAGTTGTTGACACGGGGTCTCTCCAAACACCCGAAAACGCGCCCTGCCGTTCACCCAAAACGCACGGAGAAGCACGAAAAGTTCGGGGACGTCTCTCCGGGATGGCAGCCGAGGTGATTTCTCCCTTGTAGCAACAAGCGCAGCAAACAACGCTAGACCTGGCACGATTGCCAGCCTGCTACGAATCCACCTGCCTTATGGGGTTGACTTAGGGCGCCCTGGATATAAAACTCTACGCGCAAACACCCGGCGATGCAGGATGTGTCCACACCAAGGCAGAGAGCATGGTCGGCCGTGGGGCCAAGCTAGGGCGCCCGGTAACGTGCAGGACTGTTTGAACTTGGGCGCTCAGGCTAAGGCCCTAAGCGTTAAACAGCCCAACACCGCGTCAAGGGATTTATGGGAGTGGCTGAGAATATTGTGGAGTTACGTGGTTACCGGCCTGCACAACAACTTCCATTCGGACTCCATGCACCCAGCCCCGATGCAAGCGCTCGAGTCTTTGTCACGAAGCTGCAGAACATATCCAGCAAAATCAAGGCTTCCAGCATTGCCTTCAAAGTTCATTCAGCGTGTGACAGAAGACATCAATGGCTGCAGCACATTATCGATGAAGGCTGCTTTGTGTGGCCATCCGTTGAACTACAGGCTAAACTGAACCGGGTCTTTTTGGCTAACCAGATCAGTCATGAGGATCTGAATGTCCGTCTCCTGCGAAGCCTCAGTGAATACTGATAATACTGGTTGTCCCAGAAAATCGATCCACTTAAAGTTTTCGCCGAGCAAAACTACGTTTGCGAGGCGTGGGCCTCCATGGACGAAGCCTTTCAAGTGTAGTTGGCGCAAGGCTTCGGCTAAGTCTCGCCACCTCGCCCGGGCCATGTCCAATGGTACCGGGGTACCAACACCACCGAGGATGTGAAACCATCCCAGAACCTTGCCCCTTTCTACGACCTCGGTGCAATTTGATGAAGGAGCCACTACTGGGCAGTTCTGTTTGCAGGCCCTCTTCATGACTTCGACCTCTGCTCCGGGCTGAATCCGTTTGGCACGCCGTGTGCAAGAACGGCCTTGATGGCAATCCTTTCAATTTGCTCATTTCGCTCGCGATGCGCTTCCAAGACACGTCCGAATGCTCCGCTGCCCAGGAAAGCAACGGGAACAGCACCATGCAGCCTGTCGCAGAGATTCGCGCAACCACCGTTCCCATGGAGAGTACTGAGAAAGAAATCGCGTAGGAGCTTTTTCCCTCCAGGGGCGGACCAAGCCCCGCAAATCCTTTCTAAGAGTGCTTTGCGGGTCTCACGTCGCCCAGCTACGTGGTACAGCTCAAAGCCGTTTTTGTCGAATATCATGCCCCTTGCATGCTCGGAAGGAAGGCGACATAGATAGTAATACAGCTGACCGCTGACCGGGGCCCCCATTCTGGATCGCCAACTTCGCTTCACAGACGGACACACAATCGAGCATCTCCTTGTACGGCGTGCCACTCGATGCATTGCCATTGCACACCATGCCTCGAAACAGATCAGGTAGCAAACCGTTTCCAAGCCAAACGCGATTTTGCGAGTGTACGACCTGGTCTTCTGGGAACAACGATCTCAAGATGGGCAAAATGAAAAGCCACCAGGTCCTGCACCGTGCTCTGCCCCGGTAAGACTGCTTAGTTGTTTGGCATCAAGGACAGGCTCGCCAGTGCCTCCGCGTAGCTCTTGATCTTTGGTGTCTGGTCCATATTCGTCGTTCCACAGATCGGTCCTCGAGACCTCCAGCCCAGTAGCCATTGCTTCCTTTATCGCTGTTTTCACCACGAATGCCATGTCCCTCAAAGTGCTTTCAACCTGAAGGCAACGACACAACTAACTGACGTCAGATACGTTTGCTGGCCCCTCAAGCGCAAGCAACGACACGCTTTACACAAGCTCCACTCTGCAACCTCACGAAAGCCTCATGAGGCCGGGTCGTCCGTGCACAGCAACGAACCGAGGGTTGAGACCCCTCCACGGCAGTGTGGAGACGGCTTAAATGGCTTAGCGACGATGGGATCCTTCGGCGAAGAGGAGAGCATGACCCCCAAAAAGCCAAAACGGTGGACCGCACGAAACGCACGACGGCCAAGAGCCCCAGCGGGAGCGGTGCAAACCACAGGCAACGGCAACAACGGCCCACGCAGAAGCCCCGGCCTGCACTCGTCTTCCCGGAACCTTTGCTTCGACCTCCTTGTACTACTGCTTGGCCTTGTCTACCTTTGCTTGCGCCTCTCGGAGTTTCGTCTGGAGCGATCTGGCCCTTTCGCTGCTTCCGGCTTTGGATGCGAAATCCGAACACACACGAAAGGACAACCACTCTCGCCTTGTTTTCGTTGTCATGACACACTCGGGCAGGAGCGAAGGAAACGCCATCAGAACAGCACAAGGAACGCCACGTCGAAACGACAAACCCTGTTCGCCTTGTCGTCTTCATTGTCTTCGGCCTCACCGCGGTCCAAAGTCCTATCAGCCTCAGCTCTGCAGGACATATGCTTAACCCAGAATTTCCTCTCGGTCTCGGCTTCCCGCTTTGATTGCAGCCCAGCGTGCAACGAGCAAGTTGCGTGCCCAAAAAACGGAGGAACCGACCTCGCTCTGGCTTGCGGATCTTCGGCACTCCATGCCATATATAATCATATAGAACATCCCACCTTGGAAAGGGCCACCGCTCTAAGCCAAGCCCGCTCCGTCTGTGTTGCTCGCCTGAAGCTGCTCGGGAACACCTCGAACACTGTTCAAAGCGCCGGTCTGATCGCGCGTGCTGGTGCTACTGGCGCTGTTCTTGGTGTGTCTTCCAGAGCCTTAGAGCCTCATGAGGCTCTGGCAGACACACCAAGAACAGTGCCAATAGCACCAGCACGCGCCCAACCTTGCAGGATGTTGCTGGAGGCCTGCTCATCGTCCTAGCTGTCCTCTTGCTCGAGCATAAAAACATTGCACTCTGCATGAACGAACTCCACACTGAAACCTGTTTCACATATAATGCAACCATGATGCTGTCCATGACCCGTGCCCGTGACCCCAGCGACTCACGTGACTCGGTGACCCCGTGACCCCGAAATCCTAAACCCAGAAGCTTAAACCCTAAACCCCAAACCCAAAAGCGTTCGTGCCTCGAAGCCGGTTCGCCCCAGGCTCGCGCACGAAAACAAACACAGCTCCATGCCCCCCCCCCCCCCCCCCCCCCTCCTGGACATAAATTTGTGAATTGGTGAATGCCCCTCCCAAGCGTGAAAACGTGAATTTTGTGAATCCTGGCCCCAACTCCACGACGCAAGTCATCCTGCCAGGCTTTCGGATGCCTCCTTGGGAGCTCCCAAGGTCGACGATGTACGTTGGCCGCAGGTCATGGATAACCTTCTCAAAGGTCGCTGATGCGCGATTTGTCTTCTGTGTGATTCTGCAGCGCTGCGCATTTCGGTACAGTATTTGTTGCCTGGTTCTGAAGACCTCCCTGAGTCCGACAACCTGAGCTTGAAGAGCAGCTAGAACCCCGAGCCCTTCCTGCTGGTAGCACCACATGTCCGTGGGCATCTTCTGGATGAAGACGCCAGCAAAGAGGGAGTGTGCCCCCTGATGCGAGTTTTCGGTTTTGGAATTCTGGAATTTAGGGGCCAATAATTAGAGAGTGGAACTACACAAGAGGCTTGCTTTTGGAGGTTTCGTGGTCGCTGTCGAGAACTGTGGCTAGCTGCGGACTGTCGGGCATGACAATGACTGAAAGCCCGCTGCTGCAAGAATAGCGAATGCACCACAGATACTCGTCTGAATACTGTCAAACTATCACAACACTGAGGCGTAGGTTCGGGCTCTGGACTCGGTGAGCATTTCAAGAGCATCTGCCACGCAAATCCAGTGCTTTCAGCCCTGAACGAAAGCGGACGGGTTGGGAACTGTTTCAACAATCCAGCAACCCAGGCTCATTCGGGAGCTCTGTTTGTCAAGCTTCTTGTTTCGGTTCAGCCCTTGCGGAGATTATTGCAGGCTGCGGTCCAGGACACCCTTCAATCCTTCAAGCACTCCCTGCATCCAGTGAATGCGCTCTTAAGCAGCTGCCAGATCCCAAGATGAGAGGAATGGGCCCAAGGGGCCAACGACTAGATCCGAAACCGGGTGCTTTCCCTGACCCTGCGGGCTCCTTTTTTCACATAAGGCTCCAGAGCTTAAATCAATGAAATCTTGGTGACCGGGGGCTCGCGTGCCCCAACTCACAGAAGTGAATGATATTTCGGGTGTTTAGGGTTCAGTGGCATGTTCGCGCGGGTTCAAGGTGCTGGGCACTTCTCGAGAAAGCCCCCTCTAGTCCAGCACGAGGCGTCTCAGCTCACGTACCTGCAGAAATGGCCCAGCCGGGACAATAATTCTCAACCCGCAGACATCCTACTGTCGTCTTCAGGTCGGTAGCGACGAAAGCCATGAACCCTAATAGATGCTACCCAAGCAGTCTAACATGAAAAGCGAAGAGCGCCGCCACTGCTGCTTGAAAGTCTACCGCCTAGTCCGAATCATGCGGAAGCCTGAGACACCAACCACCCGGACACTTTAGGCATCGATGTGGGTTTAGGTGGCTTGGGGTTTTGTGATGTTTTAGGGCTTCACGGCCCAGGCGGAACCGAAACCCCCTTCCGCTCCCAAAAGCCCCCAAACTCTCAACCTCAAGCCGCTCGACCCCCGCACTGCCCAGTGTCGCGTCCATAGCCCTTAGGCCCAGTCAGGGACTCATGGAATCCGAACCGCAGTTGAGGAGTTTATTTGAGGGTGTTGGCCAGGTGTTGCGAGTGTAGAGTCGGATAATGGCCGAGGTGCTGGATGGCCGCGCGGGAGCCGGGCAGAAGCAGCGGCTTTATGTGCTGCTCCAACATTGCCAAATGATCCGGGTGCTTCTCGTACACCTCTGTAAGATGCTGGCTTTCGGGTTCAAAGGTCTACGGCTGACGTAGTCGAAAACAAAATGGCCTTATGCAAATGCACTGAGACTCGGAAAGATGCTCAGCGGACCTCTGCTAGTTGGGGCTTCTAGTGGAAAGCTGCAGCTTACAAAACCGAACGACACAAAGAACATGTTGGACGTCAGTGTGTCGATACCGCAGATGCACCTGGCCTGGTATCCTTCAATGGAGGTGAAGTCCTAAGTTGTCAAACTTACGTTGCTTTCAAGAGAGGACGACCTGGCACACTTGCTCGCAGAACGTGCTGCAAACATGTGTTGAAAGCATGTGTGAGCAATTGTGAGCATGGCCTCCACAAACAGGCAAGCGTCAACCATCGCCACCATGCTTCGATTGCTGCGATCTCCCCGATCCGCCTTTGCCTGCCTGAGCTGCAATGACATGCGCATTGTGACAGCTCGAAGCATGAAGACTTTCAAAAGTGCATGACTCCGTACAGTAACGTTCCATTGCTTGGTGTGTGGATCTGCGTGCCGCATTCACAATGTGAGGCCGTCCAATCTGTTCGCACGTACAGCGCACGCAGGTACGTCTGAGGCCAAAGGCCAACATCAAAGCGCTACCCAGGGACTTGTCAGGCAACTCGTCGGCCAGAGCTACTGACATGGTCGACACCGCCTTGATCTTCCTCAGACATGAACTCAAGGCAGGGCGATTTGCGTCTCAAACTCCTACCCTCCCAGCCTGAACATGAGACGCCTCCTCTTAGTAACAGCCCCTTGCATCCGAACTGGGGGCGAGACTGCCCCAGGCCCATCCTTGGCTGCGAAGGGATGGGGTGTGCGTGCGATTAAGTTGCCCGTTCGAATCTGCACATATCAATGTAATTGCGGTGCTTCAGTAGATCTCCACTGCGTGCAGAAAATTAGGCAGAGAACCCTCAAAGCATCAACTCTTTCAGAGGCTCTGAGCCCTAAACCACTCACCCCAACGAGCGAGCCCAGTGGCATGGTCCTCTGGAGGCTCAAGATCTGCTCCATCGTCACACTGTCATTGAAGTTGAACATGACGATGTGGTGGGCTCCTAAGCTCTCCAGAAGATTCCTAATTCTAGGATAAGAACTTCTTAGGACGTGGCCCGCAGGCACCACCAAGCACGATGGCCCACGCTTTCATATTCTCTGCATCTCGGGGGGGGGCGAAAGAAGCTAACAGCGGCTAATCGTCCCAGCAAGTCTGTCCAGGCGTCAGGATAACCGTTCCTACGAACGCATCAAGGACCTCAGAGAGCATCCCAACCATCCCGAACGCAGAGCCAAGCAACCGGGAAGAATGGCTGCTGGCTGGACGTACCTGTCAAAGGGATTCGGGCTTCAATTTTGAGTGCTGGTTGTCGTTTTGGTGAGATGTGAACTCTGCAATGGTTACTAAAACACGAAGACTACAAAGCTTGGGCACCCCGATGCCGGATGCCCCCAAACAGTCAATCACCATTGAAGTACTGCAGTCTTTTGAGGTAGGCCCTTAGGACGTGCATTCACAATCCGATGATGTAGGGTTTCCAACCCAACTACAGCTAGCCTCCAAATCGGTAACCCTGGTCACTGGATGGCGGCGAAGCTGTAAGGGTTGATGGCCGCCTCAAACTTGGAAATCAGGTCCAAGTGCGCTGGGTGGCCCTCAAAGACCTTGACAGAGCTGCGTGTTTTAGGCACATCCGGCTGGAAAAGCATAAACCGTTCGCTAGGTGGAAGAATAGTTGACTTGTTTTAAAGCATAAATTTGGTTGTTCTGAAACGCATGACTTGAGTGTCGTAAACAATATGCTGCTGTTGCACTAGGTACAACCAAGATATTACATGCAAAGCTGTTTGTATATACACATACAGATCGACATAGATGGTGTATAGCATAAAGTGTTCAAGAAGATACGAGTGCAACGAATTACACAAGTGGGTGTGGGGCGACTATGCTGATATTCACTTCACTACAGTAGATCCAAAGAAGTCCGTCCCCATTCATGTCACCTTCACATCGACTAGGAAAGGATTCGCGACATGCACTCGAATGGGAGGAACCACAGGTGGAACAAACGATCAACGGCCTTTGGTCCATTTGCAACTCTTTTCAGCATTGAGGTTTTAAGGCCCTGGATGTGCCCTCAGACCCTAAACCATCCTAAACCCATTTCACCTTCAAAGAAAGCAAACAAAAGAATCATCAAGAATCCGTATACAAGCCATGATTATAGCGCTCTTACATCTTCACTTTAAACCGAGGAGTGAAGAGACCTCAAAGTCGGCTCTCGTCGAGAAGTCGGCCAGCCAAACCTTCAATGCAGCTTTCCGTGCAACTCTCGGTGCTTCGGACTCACTGGTTCAAGACATCGTTGCACATTGCGGGCTTTGGGGGGGGGTCTCAGGGGCTTGGCTTCGTCATGCAAAGAACTCAGCTGTTTCGGCTGAAACAAAGGAAGACGGATAAGGAGCAACAAAGCATAGCAAAGCTATGTGCGGGGATGTTTGGGCTTGGAAGAGCCGTTTACGACGAGCTGCCTCCATGCCCACGAGGGCAGTTTTGCGACTTGACCCTTGCTGCTGTCTGCGAAAACATGGCCCACTGCCATGACCATTGCAACTTCACTTCGCATGTCTCAAACTGGTTACGTTCTTGGACCCAAGAACACGTGCTAGCTTTGTCCCACCGGAAACGTTTGCGAGTTTCGCTCCTCGATGATCCTGAAGGAGCATTGGCTTTGCCAGTGCCAAGTCTGGCAGCTCCTCCAATCTACCGAAGCCCGAACTCCTAAGTTCCTAAGTTGGGCCAAGGGGCCATGCTTCGATTCTTCCCCGCTGGATGGTTCTGGCCACCGGGGAGGCGGAGGTCCGATGCAACGGTGCTCTGCAAGATCTCGGGAATGCTCCTCTGAGTCTGGGTTAAGTTAAAGGCCCTCCAGGGCTTCCAGGGCTCGAGTGGGGAGTTAAGGACTTAAACTTGTGCCAGCAACATGGCAGGGGACTGATGGGACCAAGAACCAGCAAAGTGACACAAAAGCAACTTTTACATGACTTACCGCCGATTCAACAGGAGTCCTCTTGTTGCCCCCTGATTCAGAATGATTCAGCATATGCACAGACACCGTTTCGTCTAACTAAACTATAGAAAGTAATCAGGGTTGGCATGTGCTAGTACCCCCCAGATCTGCGCGCACCAATGTTTCAACAGTAGCATTTCACTTCTACACGACCAAAAATAAAACCTACCTCGTATTCTCTCTGTGCTTGAAGGCGAGCAGTGCCGAGTCTAGAGACTGAGATGCCCAGGAATTCCAGCAGAGCCACTGCGGCAGCGTGTTGATAGCTTTCAGCAGCGCGATCTCTTCGGCAGCTGACACGTGGTCTTTGAAGCTAAACCTTGGGGAGCCGCTCCACTCCACCAGATTCCAGAATCTCAGAAACCCTAAATTTGGAAATTATGTATCTCCGCTTGCTGATCACCGACAAAGCTAGCTCCATGTTTCAGAGGCGTGGTGTTGCACTAAGCACTAGATTCTGGAGAGTCTCATGTTAAGTATCTTATTGCTGCAAAAAGTACATATGAAAGACTCAAGATCTGCGAATTCAAGAAGCATCACGACGTGTCGAATCCCTGGCACTGTCTCATCCAGCCGCAGCCTCTGCAGACAGCAGCCCATTCTGCTCAATGAGCTCAAGGCAGGCCGATTATACGACCAAGGGAAAACTTGAGCCTAAAGATATGGGCTGTCTCAGTTGAGAGATCTATGTAGTGTCCTGGGCCCAGGCGACATTCTTTTCTCCCAGGGTAGGGTGCCAACCTCGAGCATCTTCTTGAATGCCGAAGCTTATCGAAACCAGTCTCAATTTTAACTTTGACTGTTTTCTTTTACGCGCCATGGCTGCTTCAAATCAAGGAATTTTGGGGCCCAGGTTCGGGGCAGGGGTTGCATCGACCTAAGGCTGCAAAAGCTTATCCAGTTATGGACAACTTTGGCCATAGCTTCGCCGATCGCTGTGCCCGCCCTCATGCCCCAAAACAAACCCTACTCTGCAGTGGGCCTTGGAAAGGCGGAATGTGGGGTCGCCGCCAGAGAAGTGAGAAACATTGTAGTTGTAGTCCTGACATTTGTCGTCATTTGTCGTCTCACAACCGGCAGCAAGAAAGGGATGATAGCGCTCCTTGAACTCAATGACTTGCTCCACGGAAGGTAGGAATGACGCATTGCAACTGACAAAAATGCCAAAGTTGGCAATGGCAGCATTCAATGTGAGCTTTCAGGGAAATGAAGAAGGCTGCACATGTCTAGAGTAGAGAATGGCAGTGTGGGTTAGTATCACTAAGCCGTACATATCTGGCCCCTGGCAGGCTCGCCAAGCAACCCCTACAAAAGGTTGTGCACGGTAGAAGCAATCCTCACTGAGAAAGTCCCGGTAACTCGCCTGAATGTCGTGAACAAAGTATGCGATGATTTGTGCTGGGAAGGCTGTGAGAACTGTGATGCTAGCGCTACTACTGTCTCGTCCAGTTGCTTCGGTTTGCAAACATGTTGCGAGGGGCCAATCATGCACTTTCCGAGCCGCCTGCCCGCCAGTTGTCCACAGTCATGCCCGATACATGCGCATCCTGGCCATGATGCGAAGAAGTTCGAAGGAATGCCTGCGTAAGCCTTGAGAACCCAAATGAACGGTCTGGATCAGAACAAAACGCAAACTGCAAAGGTCAGACTATTCCAGAACCATCGGTACACGAAGCACTGGCCAAGGCAGTAGCTCTGGCAATGTGAAAACCATCCTTCGAGATCCAGTCGGAAAGTCAATGTGCCTCCGCGTGGATAGTTGGATCAGCCACCCCTAAGTTCCTACTAAGTTCCTACCCTCCTAGATGTAGGCCCCGAACCACCTCAACACCTCTCGCAAACTTGGGGGGGCAGCCGTAAACCGAGCCAGGTCCCGAAGCCGTGTGGGGGGACCTGGGCTCGAGCTGAAGGCTCGTGGATGTGGCTTTTTTCTCAGGTCGTTCTCGGGGGCGTAATTTCTGCGTGGGTAAGGTGTTCTGGATTTCCAGCGCTCGAAAGCCAAGAAAGCACTCAAGTACGTAATTCAGTGGAAATAAGTTGCAAGCTTTTTGGAATACTCGATGGATCATCAACATATGTTGACTGACACAGGAGGAATGGTTGGACAAAACCGAAATTGTCCAATTTTTCGAGGTTGCTTGCAAGCGCATGCAGCATTGCAGGTGCCAGAATGTTGGCGCGATTTAAGCATGTTTGCGCAAGGAGACTCAAGCATTGTTGACTCATCTACATTGATGGGGTGCAGTGGGATCAGTGGCATGTATCAGGAGGATCGGGACCATCAACATAAACATTGCCACCCCCGCCCTCATAAAACATGAAGTTTGGAGGTTGAGGGGTGCGGGTTCTTTTGGGGGGGACATCCTTAAAGCCCTGAATCCAAGCGCAAGGCAAGTCGGGAAGTTTGACCAGAAGCGGTATGCAAGAGGCACTGCTGGACATGCCAGGTGCTGGTACTCTGGCCTGAAATGCCACAAGGGTTAGGGCTTGGGGACTTTAAGACGTGGTGGCAGGGACAAATTTCCGTTGACATATAGAGTTAAAGGCTGAAAGGTGCGTGTTGTTAGGGGTCCGATTATGTGCTCTTCGTGACGGCTTCAGCCAAGAAAACGCGGCAGGCATTTATCTCGAGCATTTTCTCTCGATCTCTAAGCCTGCCATACGACAGTGACACTCGTATTGTCATTCTCGTAGTTTGATCGCCGGCTTAGGAGTGTACTCAGCTTTGTGCTGATCTGAGCGTCGCACGTTCTGTGAGCGTTGTAAAGCTGATCAAACTCATTGCCGCCAGCCCGCCTCCAAGCAACAATACACGGCGCCTGGATTGAGAGAGAAGTGGCAACATATTATATTGAACATCCTAGCCCGAAACCCGATCTAACCCCGTGTCTTGATGAAACCGGTGTAGATGCAAGGCTGAAAACATAGCGCCGCTTTGTGACCCAGGCCATTGTCTTTACGTAGTACAATTAGTATTTCCCTGAGGCACCCTACTTGGGATGTAGCGTCTCTGATTCGGATTGCTGCTCTCACACGACGGCGCCCTCTCGGTGGCCTCTTATGATAGCGCCAGTGCACGAACTCGTACTCCCAAAGCGACCAACCTGGCACTTCGTTCTCTGAGCCCGGCAACGTTGCACCCCATAATTACAGCTCGGAGCTGAGCCTTCCCCAACATGGTCTTTGGGGGGATAGCAGCGGATAGCAGTTCACAACACTACACATTTCAAATTAACGAAGGGCTTTCCTGCCAAAAAAAGCTTGCCATGACGCTCCCTTGCTGCCTGTCAGTGCTTCGGCAAGTTCCTGCTGGACCTCCATGAACTCCGCAAAAGCCGCGGGTGTCAGACCTCAGCCATGAGCAGCAAACGAGACTGCGTTCCTTCGCCGAATGGGCATGCGCAGCGACCGAGGATCAATGCAAATGGGTATTTCATGAGCCCTCATTCATATGCTAACAGCTTTAAATTTTTGAAGAAAATGCAAGCACAGTGTATTGACAACCTCTATGCTTATACCGTGTTCAGGCTATGGTGCTCGCTAAGCTTCGAGAAGGGATCACACACGCCAAGAACCCTTTCGAAAACACAATAAAGAAAGCAAAAGCGTAACTTGAGGAGGTCCTGGAACACAACCCCTAACCAAGTCCAAACGCAACAGCACGCTTGAAATGCTTGAACTCAGCGAACTCAGCGAAACATGGAATTGCAAAGCTGGCAACGAGACCCTCAAAGCGTTCCACTTGCCAGATATTGACCTCCATATTTCTTGATGCTTCGGCGCAGCTTCCAGGTCTCTGGCATCCAGTCTTTGAGGCTCAAAACTGCACGCGTGCTCTTTGTACATAATGTATTCGCGTGCAGCACGAAGCGAGCTGCGACTAAAGAGGCCACTGGACTGCTGCGCGATGCTTCGCAAAATCAACAATCCGAAAGCATGAGGCGCGCAAGAACTTGTCTTTGGCACGTTGTGGCTACCTCACAGCAACAAGTATTCTAGTATATTTCATTTGCATTGCATCAAAACCTTTATGTGGGCTGCAACCTGCACATCGCGAGCCCGCAGAATGCTTGCACGGAAGGTGCAAGGCAGATCAATGCAGCCCGAAGCCTGCGAAGACTGTGAGACTCTGTGAAGCTGTGTATCTTTCGTTCTTGTGTATTTTGCAGAGTCACTGCAGAGATTTGCCTGGTCTCGCTGGCTGGAGATGTGGAGAAGCCATCGAACTCGTCGCACGCTTGAAGAAGCCTTCCTGATCTATGCGGCGGTAGGGCTTCACGCGGACACCTTGCAGAACATCCAGGACTTGAACAGAGGCTAGTTTGAAGAGCCATTGCATCACCTTTCAGCTCCGGTGTATGGAAGACATTGGAGGACCCTTTACAAATATAATTCGACTTGAGTAGCGTGCTTCTGAGAAGCAAAGCCCAAAGCATCAGATCTAAGTAAGCCCGGCGACGCCACAGACAAAACAGGAAACATGATCATGAATCACGAAGCAAAGTCGCTGCATTGCCGACGGACTGATTTGAGGCCATCGCTGTCTCCAGTGTGGAGAACGGCACACGCAGCACCACGCAGTCGGGTGCGGCACAGGCACTGGCATGCCAGGTGGGCTCCATGCTGCTGCAGAAGGCGCCAAACTCAAGCGCCCCTAACAGCGATCCGTGGGTCAGCTTGCGAACTCGAATGTCTAGCTCTTCCTCGAATGCGAAGGTGTCTCCCTTCTGCTCGTTCAAGTGGTGCCGTGGGACCTTGTACGCCAGCGCTTCGTCCGCGCTGATTCTCTGAACAATGCTTACCGATCCGCTCAACACGTACGTCAGGTGTCTGGCATGCTGGCCTTCAGCGTAGATCTGCGATTGCTGAGTGTAAGTTTTCAGCACACTACCGAACTTCGTGAGTTTCTCACAAACCGCTGCTCGCTCCTCTGCCTTAGCCGTCGGAGCGATCTCCAGAAGGAACTCGTTGACAAAGTGCATAAGCTCCCCTTCATCCTGTTCTTTTGTGGGCTGGACCCTCTCGGCCAACTTAGCCGCTAGCAGCTGATGCTGTGAGCGGTTCCTCAGCATTCCGTTGTTCCCATTTGCCCGACCTGCAAGGAGCCTCTCCTCAGCCCACTCCAACATCTTCTCCACACGGTGAGAACTAATCTTTATCTCCACATTGCAGGCACGCATACATCGTTCCAAGGAAAGCTGCAAGCGACGCACGACTCCACTTATCGCAATTGTGACAGGCGGCCTCCGCCTTTGGCACACCTCCGCAAAGTTCACCAAGGCTTGAACCCCCGAGGCGTCCACTGCAGGGACCTGTTCGAAATCGAGGACCAAGTACCGTGCGGACGACGTGTCCAGGGACGCCTGCAGCTCTTCAACGATGTCCTGGGCTGTTCCGAAGAAGATGTATCCTGCGCACCAGAACACCGCCACTTGATGTCCATGGGTGTCAAGGATCTGGTTCTGCACGTCATCACGCTCAACGAGCGAGCGTACCTCCGCCAACGTGGCTTTTTGTGTCACGCCGGTCATGCCAGAGTACTCAACCATGAAGAAGATGGTGGTGAGAACGACACCGAAGAGAATGCCGAGGAGAACATTGAGGTAAGTGATGACAGAGGTCGCCACCACAACGCGCCACTCGGTGACGGCAATGCGCTCCCGCGATTCAATTAGCGATGTAGTCAGGAACTCGAAGCCCAGTGAAACCACCAACGCCCCAAAAGCACATTTTGGGATGAAGCTAAGGCATGAGCGCAATGTGGAGTCGAAGTAAAGCACCATATAGAAGACTGCAAAGAGGAACACCCACCACCTTGTCTTTCCTCCTGCATCCCGCATCACCACCCATACCTTAATGGCATGTGAGACGGGGACACCCGCAAAAGGCGCGAGGGCGACATTCGTCTTCCCGACAAGCCGGATTTCCTGACAATACCCCCACCCCTTATAGTTTTGCCAATGCCTACAGAGTTTGCTACAGAGTTTACTACAGAGTTCCTACAGAGGTCCCAGGGCCCCGGAAGATCCTTGGCGAGCTCGATTGTGGGATCCTTGGCAATGTCCTGAAAGCCCACGGTGTAGAAAGTGAAGGCCAAGGTACTCAACACGGCGTAGGACACCAAGACGGACATGCACGGTTGGCTGAAGAAAGCCTGGGGATTGAAGCTGCCAAAACCAGTACCCAGCGCCTCCCACTCCACGACCCAAGGCTCCGGCCGCAGGCCGGAGATAAATAGGCCCCAGTACTCCAACTCGTCCAGGCTAAGAGGGTGCATGTAGAGGAACGCGTACACAACTGAACTCATGACCGCGAGGCCAAGAGGAAGACGGATGGCCCTGCCCCAGGAATATGGGTCGAGAAGTTCCTGCAGCAAATGAGCTCACGACATGCTGCAGATTTGATGGACTGCAGATGACTGCACGCAAAGCATCACGCAGCCGTCCTTGAGAGCAAGAAAAACCCCTGCACCGACAAGAGTCAGCAAGAACCGTAGCAGCAGGGCCACCCCGGTGCGTGTAACCTTCGGCGTGGGAAAGCCCTTACTCTCAAGGACGATCTCCTATATGGTTTAAGTGCTCCTGGCAAGGGAGCCGGTTCAGGGAAACGTACTTCTTGAGTCCTGTCACTCGGTTCCATGGATTGCTCGTAACGTGCTGCATACTCATGCTGCCTTAGCCTGAAACCCTACGAGTAGCAGAGTATCTGTCACGCTCGCGGGACATGCTTTCTAAAGCTGAAGCCTAGAACAAAATTCAGCATTTGATTTGAGTGTGTGTGGCTCGCAAGTCCCGCACGAACCCGCGGCATTCTTCGAATCCTCCTGTGAAGCCGATAGAAAAAGGCCCTGTGAAGAAAACGGTGCCTCAGAAGATTGGGCAGCAGCAAGAAGGTCTCCAAGTAGCTGGAGGAGGCCCTGGCCGCCTGTCGAATCTCAAAAGCTTCTTGCATTCTTTAGAAGTTGATCAACATTGCCAAGTATTGCAGTAGTTCTCAGCATACATACCGTTGCGTGCCCGTCTTCGTTCGGAAATCTTGTTATATCTTGTTCCTTGAGAAATGTACTGCAACCTTATAAACACCTTTTAACCCAACAGCATCTGGAGGCTGGAGCCAAGCCGCAACCGAGCTCTAGGCCGCCATCAAAGATCATCATCCTGATGCACTTCGACCGGTTTGGAGCTTTGCAGTTGGTGCACACAAACACCAATCACCTATGCTCCCCGCGCAGTGCCCCTCAGCAATGCGCGAAGCAAAAGGATGAAACATTCATTGTCTACACCTACAGAAAGGAGCACTGCGGTGGGGATTCAGATTTCCAGATAATATCTGTCAGGCAGTCTGGGATAGGGCGGTGAGAAGATGGAAACTGCCATCGCTAACTCGGTCGGCCGGGTGTGCTGAGGAGTTGTCGGATGTTTTTGGTAGGCTTTGTGCCGTTTGTCCTCGTCATGTGCTTAGTTTCCCGTGTGGTATCGAAGCACTGAACATCCCGGAACAATCTTGAACATTCGTATCTGGCCAGCCACCCGATGCCACTGACGAAACCTGCGCCGACGGGGTAGGGCAGAAAGCGCATGTAATACCTGAGCCATGTGGCTTGCTGAACTGCTCGTATTTGAGCTTTGGAGGTACACAGCGTCTGGCGTGGGAAGCTGAAAGCGACTTTTCCAGGTGGTGCAAGGGTTGCAATCGGATCCGACAAGCCTTTCCCTTAATGGTATCTGAAGGATATAATACAGAAGTGCCCAAAATGCACAATGGATGCCACAACTGATCAACATCGGTGAGGGACAGGCCATCCAGTTCTGCTACCGCCCACATCAGCAGCCCAATGAGGAGCGACATCAGCCCTTGCGCCACGAAGATGTGGAACCTCTTGTCATGTCGAGAGTACAAGCGAAACCGCTCTGCTAAATGTGACGGCTGAGGTATGCTCTGACAGCTCTCCAAAGCCTCAATCTTGAGGAACTGCAGCGCAGAAACCATAAGCTTCACGTGACAAAATCCCATGCTGCTGTTTGCGATGAAGTTCATTGTGCTCACCCAGGCTCACCCACGCCCCACACGTTGATTGTTCTTGCTACTTGGCGCCGTGGCACTGCTAGGCTTTCAAAGCACTTGTATCAACATCCAAAACGTCTCGACAGCTGCAAGTTCAGGATATTGGCCAAGGTGCAAGAGATCATCGCTTGGTACACCGCTGTAGGTGAGCGCACGGCCCATTGAAGCTAGGTACGAAGCCAGAAGCAGGTCGACATTTGTCCTTGGGCAACGTTGTTTCAGGCTTCGGGCTTTAGAGTGAGGCTTGAGAGTTTGGAGCCTAAAGGCCTAAACCCTAAAGGCCCTAAAGCTGTCAACCCTTGGCCCTTAACCCAACCGACAAAGGGAGCAGAGGCAGGGGGAGAGGACAAAGCAGGTGCTTCGAACCGATGTTTCGGGCCAACGGGGTGCCCTCGCCAGCAAGCCTTGTTGGGCTTGAAGGCTTGGAGGCTTCGTTGTTCTTAGCCGGCCCAAGAAGACTAAGGGGACCTTGCACTTGTGAACAAGAACTGATTAAACCCTAAATGAAGTCATTAGGGGCAGAGCATTTATCGAAGAGTGCTTTGCTTCATGCTGCAAAAGTGGCAATGCTGCGAGCATCGCCAGTAGATGAGGGAGGTGATGCCCTGACTGAAGAGCAGGGAGGCGAGCAAGGTGGGAAAGCTCTTCTCCAGCGACGGATTCGCAGCGGCCACGACCCCGACGAAGCTGACAGCATAGGGGAGGAGCACCTCTCGGAGAGTACTGCCAACAACATGACTAAAAGCAGGGTCTCTTCATGCAGCTGCAACCTTCCTTGTTCTCCCCAAGGTTGGAAGGATGTGAAAGTGTCAAACTATGTCAGCCAGCAGCTTACAAGCTCATGTCATGTTCAAAGTCGCTGCCAAGTCACCGCACTGCCGAGCACAGGGGACAGCAAGTCCTCCTTAACGAAGCTCGGCCTATCCTTTATGGGCACCAGGGCCTCCTCATCATTGTCATGCCTCACCTGCCGACCAGGGGAGTCGGACACTCGAGGACACTCGAGGAACTCGAAGAGATGTGAAGCCAACTCCCCCAAATTCCGGTAACAATGACTCTTTGCGTTGACTAAGTGTGAAACCGAGCGCTCCTCAGGATCAGCCAATGCCAACCCCTCAACAGAAAATTGATGCCTGGTCGTCGATCTTCTGGATGTCGTTCATTGGCGAAACAACCCGATATCAGCAAAGGCTGCGGAGCAAAGAGCGTGAATGATAGCAGTGCTTAAACCTAAACACTAAACCCGAATTCAGCCTCAACACAACTATGTCCGTCTCAGGGCGTGTAGCACTGCGGGGGATCCAAGATCTGCAATATCAAATTCTCGCGCAGCCACCCTAAGTCTTAACAACTTCAGGGACTCAGCCACTTCACTCAGCTCAGCGCTGCGACCCGCCAGCTTCGCAAGCCGATAGCCCTCATCTCCAAAACCACCGGGGGGTCATAGGTTGAGGTTCAGGGTTTGTGAGAGCAAGAACCTCTCCCGATCCTTGGGCGTTTCGGGATGAGGTGTGAATGCGTCTCTCCCCTAAAGTACTGAATGCCTGTCACCCCCGGGCGCTTATGCAAACAGTGAGAGCAGTCCTAAATTCAAAACATGAGGGTACCCTCGGCCATAGGTCAGAGTTGCTGAACTTGGGCCGTTGTTGCAGCAGGGTAGCTTTCCTGAAACAAGCAACTGGTGGCCTGGATCCTGAAGCAAGAAATCGTGCTATTCTCCCCCCCCTAACAACTAAAATTGGGGGGACCCCGCCCCCCCCCCCTCCAAACTTCGAACTTACATCGAAAGTTACACGCTTCTTATCCTGCTCTCACTGCACCTACCCACCCACCACATACTTGCTCTACCCTCTGTCTCTGTCCAATTTGTATTGCGCGCAGGAAATACACACCATGGACTACCACCGAGTTGCAGTTTGGATGACTGGAGTGGTCACAGTATTCCAGCAAAGCGGCTGTCTCCGCCCGGATGACTTCATGCATGATGTCCTTCAAGGAAGTCTTCCTACCCGAACTTTACACTGGCCTTACGCTATCTTGCACTTGTACACTGCTGTCAAGCACCGCGCCTTTGACTTTGACAAAAATGAGAGAACAGGTCACGGCCGGTACTTGCCTCCAACTTTGTTTGGGGATAGACCGTCAAAAAGCGTGCTGCCAGCAGCATGATATGCGCATGATTGAAAAAGCGACCGGTGACTTTAGTGTGGGACCTGCTCAAACAGAATGTTCTTCTGCCTTAACCTTAACAAGCATCCCGCTGCATTTTCAGCTTGGCTTGTTGGGACTCATTACTCCTTTTTTGAAACCGACTCCGCAGATTTCCAGGGCCGCCGACGTAGTCGTGAAGGCGCCGTTGGGCGATAAGGTGACGGCCATAGGTGACAACCTCAGGGAACTCCCGAGGCAGTAGGAAAGAAAATGGCAAGCTCTCGGTGTTCAGCATTCCAGAAGGGGGGAACTGCAAGATTGTGGGGTGGGGTTGTGTAGCAAGCAACATTAGAGTCTTGCGCTTTGAGAAGTGGAACAATGGCTCTATACAAGAAGCCTCTGTGAGGTTGCATACTCTTGTAGCTGGGGTCCCGCTTTCAAGATTTCAAAGCTGCGGGAGTGCCGTTGCAACCCATCTCTGAAAACAGCTTCGGCAGGTTCCATTCGGTTTCTTGTCACGGTTAGGGCTTTCCGACTAGACTCACTAGACTCCAAGTCAACTCACTGAGCAGCGGACGGCTTTCATGAAGACCTCTGGGCACTCGAGCTCGTTCCCTTGGCGAGGAGCGCTGTGGTGTTCGTTCGGGGAACTCAGGTACAGACGCGGCTTCTTGGGGTTAGGGTTTAAGGTTTAGTGTTTCAGGTTTGGGCTTCAGGCTTGAGGGTTTAAAACTCCTAGGGCCGTTAGGCCACTGACGGCCTTACGAACCGCAGACCACCCACGCACAACGCCTCTAGTGACCAAGGGAGGTATACATTCTTTCTCAATGCTTGCTTTGACAAGTTCAAGTTTGCCGAGACCGGATTGCTGAATTTGTCCTCGGAGCTGCAATTCTTCTCTGGGCGCGTCACTGGCAGAATGACAACCGCATGCCACTGCCAACCGCTGAGAGCGGGGCGTGCAGATCCAAAGATCTCCTGCGCACCGTCGAGCGTGGTGGCATCGAACCTCTCGATATCTGTGACTTTTCAGCGAGCTGCGATGGATGCATACACGGCACGACTGGCAAAAGCTTCCAATCCCTGTCTGGACTGCCATGACCGCCTGCAGCTTTCTGGCAAGCTCTCCGGCTGCAAGGAGGGCTCCGGGCTGGCAGCCTGATCGTACTCATACCAACCACCATACACACGACGCGATAGCTGCACAGTGTATTCATATTACATGAGTGCGTGTGTGTGTGTGTGCATCAATACATTTCATAACCTACGCTTCTTTGCTTCAACCTCTGAACCAGCCTCCGCAAGACTTCTCTTCTCATGACAGCTGCCAGCCCCTTGCCGGCTTGTCTATCTTGACATGCAAGACTTGATGAGCTCAAGGGAACAGCTTTGGAAATACAAAAAGGCCCAAGATGCTCAAGCCAACGTAACAGGCTCATGCGTCCGATTCTTTGAACCCCACACGGCAGGCATGAAGGCATGTCTCCAAATTGGCGCTTCGGGTAATTACTCCGCTTTTATGATGCGTTTTGCCCAACACGGCTTCTCTACTTCAAACTTCTGTGCTGCGCAGCCCTAAAAAGCATGTCGTGCTTGCCAAGCACGTCTATCCTGCGTAGTTGCCCTGGAACCTTCATTTCAAAGAAGGAGGCCCCCTATGTTGGTCGGACAAGAATCCTTGTGACAGCGACGGCCTGTACCTGCTTCGGGGCCACTGCCGGCATTTCGTCCAGGAGCTGGCGAGTCCAAAGGGTCTACGGCCAGTTGAGGGTTTAGGTTGATCGATCATGACCTTTCGATCCATGGCTGAGACAATTTCGTGCTATAGTCGCCGCTCAGGTATCTTCACAGGGCTTAGATAGAATACGGCGCAGCCGTGCGCCCATAGAATAAGAGAGCCCAGTAGTCTTGACCTTCAGGTTGGCTGCAGCAAAGAACAGCCGCAAAGAACAGTCTAATACACCAGCGCTGCGGCATTGCGCACTTGAGCTATCTTTTGCAACTGACGCAGCAGAGGGTTGCTCGAAGCGTGCTGAGTAGAAACGCAAGCTGCAGGCTGCAAGGCCTCCTGCCGGGCGTTGATGAGGCCAGACAGCATCTGCCCCTCAGCTTCACGAAGGCAAGCATTGGCACATACCGAGCTGACCGAGTTGTATTGAGGAGAGCGGCATCTCCACTGATGCAGTACCGCACTAAGCCGCTACCAAGATGCCACGATATGAAACAACTGAAACAACTGTGAAACAACTCTCTTCGTTTTTGAGCGATCTCTCTCTCTCTCTCCCTCTCTCTCCCTCTCTGCCGCTTTGCATTTGCTTTTTTGTGCCCCCCCCGGGCCTCCTCCACCTGCTCCTCACGGCACATGTGGCTCCAGCGCTGGCGGGCGCTTGATGGCACATGAATGACGACCTTAGAAACGGAGTGCAAGAAAAGGCCTCTGAAGTCCTGATGTTGAGGGTTCTGAGCTTCACAAGGAGGGCTAAATGAAATCCTCAGCATCGATGATCATCGAGGAAGGGGTCCCTGCTTTTGCAAAAGGGGGGGGGGGGGGGACCAAGCCTTTGGTGCCACAAGCGCACTGGCCAGCATTGCTGGGACGCTTGGGAAGTTCTTGGCCACGCACATCGCCCACTGTGCGGAACAGTGAGGGCCCCAATTCGTCTACCAATACGTGTGGCGCATGCATGCTTTCCAAGACGGCTGTCTGAGTTCCAAAGAGATGTCCTCGAGAAGTTGCGCAAGGTCGTGTAACCTTTGCCCGCAAGCGCTTTGAAATGGACAGCTGGTGTTCCACCCGCAGAACACCACTCTAGTGGGGCCAAGACTTGCAAATTCTAAACTAAGAAATGTAACATATAGGTAAACGTGCAGTAAGTTTAACATTCTGCACAGCATCCTATGAGCCGTGCTCCGAGATGACAGTCCTTCGCACGGCAGCCCGAGCACTCCACCGCATTCCATCTACCATGCATTAATTTCATCAAACTTCGCCGATCTCTGATTCGTTTGGCATCTTCTGCCTCGCTCATTTTCTGCTATTTCCACTTACGGCGAGCATTTCTTGTTTGTGATTGCCTTATTGCACACTGAGCGGGCGCAGTGTTCCTGTTCACCGATAGCGGCCCTCTTCCGAAAGCCTCGAGGATTTGAAGGCCAGGGAGGCGTCCAGAGTTCTGGAGGCCTCCCTGGCCTCCAGAGGTACCATGACTGGACCATGACCACTATGTCATCCACTGGATTCCAGCCACCTTACGGGACTCGGGACACAACCTGCGACCCAGACAAGACTCAGCGATGCCCCGAAAGACCCGTCCCATGGCCCCTTTAAGCATGGTAGAGGGTTAGCCAAAACTTGGGCAACAGGTGTTGTCATCGTGGTACACTCACCTGCAACCCCCCGTCAAAAGCAGACTACTCCCGACAGGGTCGTCATCACACGGCCTGCCTAGACATGAGCTGTATCGCAAATGGCATAAAGATCGCCAAATGGTTAAGGGTTCTGATGCTGGGTGGAGGATTTGGGGAGGGGTTTTGGAAGTCGCACACTCTTCAACACAAGAAAGCCGAGATCACTGAGCTCTGAGTTGCCGGCGGCCCTCAGCGGCACCTCGCCGATGGAACATGGAAAACCCATTGGGCCATTGGGGCCCTGTTGTCACGGGTTGGAACTCCAAAAACTGTCTTCCCTGAACAACGGCTCTCAGGACGAGGAGGTCAAGGCCAGCTCGCCAATTACGCGGTACATCGGCACGCACCGCCAAGTGATTCAGAATCATCCATGCTACAGACCTTGCCGGTCAAGTGCATTGCTTTCGCGTCCAGTCCTTATGCACGGTACGTAGTAGGTAATGGAAGGTGGTCCTGCATTGCTCAGAGGACCTCCTCGGTCTTAGGAAGCTGTGGGGCGTTTAGTTTCGACATGCACATGCTTCGCATACCGGTCACTGATGCGACGTCCAGCCGAGGCCCCCACAACGAGGCTGGAAATGGCAGGAAGCTGACGGCGCATGCCCAGGCCCTGTCGCGAGGAGATCAAAATCTAGGAAGTCTAATGCTTAGATAAAGGCTTTGGCTTGAAGTGATGTTGATTGGTTTGTGAAGGATTGTGCGGGGGCACTGAGCCATGGAAGACCGTGAAAACCCCCCTGAGAAGGGGATCAAACAACAGAATTGCTAGCAACTCTGCTCTGGTCGCTCGCCTTCCTTCCTCGCCCCCCAAAGCACCTCAAGCATTACCCCAAATTGGGATTGTCCGCCGGCGTGGCTTTCTTCATCTTATCGAAATGATCTACGCAGGTTGCATTCGACTAGGTTCTCCGGTTTGCAAGAGCCCAGCCAGGCTTCAATCAACAGCTGCTCAGACTACATTGCCACCTTGCAACTCCGCATATTGGACCCAAACTCGCAGCAAGCGAGCAAGCCACACTGACTGGAAGCTACTCGCACAATGGCCAAGTTAGAGATGGAAGGCTTGCTCCATCCTACTCTGGGCAACTAAGCACCTCAGCTCCATCAAGCTGGGGTGAAAGGTTGTGTGCAAACTACTCGCACAACCCTGGAGCACTGGAGATGGTGCGAGACTGTGAGCTTCATGAGATGGCGTGCTGAGGGCAGCCGGCTGCCTAGAAAATGTTGAGCCGAGCCCCTTCAACCATGAGTAGCTTCCACCCTGCGAGTTGTCTTGAATGGTCCTTTGCAGACGCCCACAGAGTGCTCTTTTCACTATGGCTAAGGGTAGTAATTACCGATCTTCACATATCGGCATAATTCGGCATGATTCGGCATGGCATACTCTTCAGAGCCACTTGGCTGCGCCGGGGGCGGCTCTTGGCTAGTAATATTGTCCTTCAGGCAGCAACATTTCAAAAGCGAAGAGGACCTACCAGTAGCAGCTTGTTTTACGTCTTGGCTCTTCGTGCTTAGGGCATGGAGCTCATGGGTCGGACATGGTTGCAGGGATTCCTGCAATGTAGCAAGAAAACAGTCTGCCATGACCCCTCATTACCCGCAACAAGAATGAGCGGCTTACTTGTTTGAGCCTTAAATTCCGGCGAAAACATCAGCCTCCTCAACCCTCAACCTATCAGTCTCCGACCCCGAAACCCCAAAAATGGAATCCTGAAAGCCCTAACCCTGAGACCCTCAGAAAGGCCGTCTAGAAAGCCCTAAGCTGAAAGAGTCACCAGCCCCTCTTTTAAGACTCGCCACGGTCACTGGAAAATTGCTGGGCCCTTTTCGCGGAGTTCGGTGAGCCCGGCCTTGACAAAGAAGCGCTTCAGATCTAGCTTGAGGCTTCGGTTGTATTGAGTAGTTGGGGTGAACTGGCCGTGAGTCGCTGAGGTCAAACCTGCCTTCAGCCGCTTCGCCGCCTCGGCACACTTTGCTGGCGGCAGGTTGGCGTAACAGACACGGATCTCGCCAGGGGCGCCTGGCACCGGCGTTGGCTTTGGGCACAGGCGTAAGGGAGGACTCGGGGAAAGGGTAGATGTCAGGGTGTCGGGCGCATGTACTGTGTTGAGGCCTGTAGGGTTTCCTGTAGGGTTCTCGGGGCTTGATTAAAGGACCTCGACAGGGGAGTGTAGGTTTGCTCCACTATGGGGTCGGAGGTCTCTTGAGCTTCTCCTTCCGTTCGTTGTTAAGCGAAACTGTGTGTGTGTGTGTCAATCCTGTCCTGCATGGGCTGTCCAGCACACAACACACGATTCTACAGCCCATGCAAGAGAGAAGGGTCAAGGATTTTCGGGCTGCAAAAATTCAACAGTCTTCCGATGAACTTTGCAGGGGCATTTCAGGGGCCCGTATTTTGTATTTTGGAGGATGTTGGCGGCCTAGGGTTCTTCTGCCAGATCCTGCCCGACATTTGAATGTCGCCAAGAAATAGCGAGGCTTAGGGCTTAGGGCTCACATGCTGCCGGCTGGCCGCAGGCGGATCCAGGAATGGCGCAAACGCGATGCCTCCGCCAAGCGGTGGAGTCAAGGAGGCAGCCCGTTGTCAATCGTAAGGGCTGTAACTAGTACAACACTCTCCACCTCAAACCCAGGGAGATAGGGCCCTTTCGGAGTGACACAGGAATCATGTCCTCCGCATGTGCCTAGCCACCCTCCCATGCCAGCTTCCTCAAACCTTCAACCATTAGCAACGCGCTGAATCTGAGACTCAGACTTCTCGCTGAGCCATTCCACTACCCGCGTGTCCTGAGACTGAGGGATGCTGAATACTTGAAGCGCAGGCGCAGAGCGGCACTTTACTCAGGTTGGCCAATGTTCTCCCCAGGTCTCCCCATCTTTCCCCGAACTTTCCCCATGCCCTCTCGGAGGCCCCAACGTTCTGAAAGCCCTCAGGCAGCTTCGCCATGAGGTAGATCGCACCCGAGCCACCTTGCGGGTGTCTGGAGGTCGATTCTAGGCCCTAGGCGTCAGGACTACTCCATGTTCTTAGGAGTGTTGATGCAAGTCGACAGAATAAGCAGTGTGAGTTCGTCAAGCGGCTGAAGTTGAAGTAGGATATGAAGCCTCAGAGTGAGACCTGCAGAGAGAACTGCCCAAGTTGAGGGATTCAAGCAGCGGAACGGCGGCTGATCCTCGAAATCGCAACATATTCTCAACACAGCACTAACAAACCAAAACCACGCACAAGGATTCGTACTCTGAGAATGATTCCCAAACCTGCAAGCAACTTGAACCCGAAGCCCTGAACCTGGAATGCCTGCACGTTGCATCCAACACGACACGCCTACACGCGAATACACACATGCACACACACACACACATATCTAGAGCTCTCACAACTTCACCCCTTGGAATAGTGGAGGAGGGCTACCCTTGCCTGCCACACTGCCAGGGCCTTGGCAGCTGTCGAAGAACTCGCAGAAACTTTTTCAAAGAAGTGTTGGGTCAATGTGCGGCTTTGCCATGGGCTTGCACTCTTAAGGGTACCGAAGGTTCCTGAAAGCCTTCTTCCGGTACAGCTCCTTTCCAAGGCGGAGGCCCAGTGTCTCGGTCAAAGCTTCGATGACCAAGCGCTTGTTCTCCTTGAGGCCGCGCACACGGTCCTTCCTCGGCGGATTCAGAGGGCTTTCGGATGCTTCCTTTGAGCACCAGCCTGGCAACTTAGTAGCCTGAGTTTAAGGTTTGGGGTTTTACGGTCTAGGCCGTGCGAAGAAGGGAGATGATACGAAATGAGCATACGAGCACTTCCCTCAACACGTGAACACAGAACCTGAGTTGCATGCGTGCCACCAGACAGGACCACAAGCTACGAGAACTAGCAAGCTCCTCTCACTATGTTGAAGCCTGGGGTAGAACCCCAGCCATCCGGGCTTCTCACATGTTAATGCTGAGGCTGAAACACCCACTCGCGGCCAGCGCCAAGAGCTGCAAGGGCAACCTTGTCAAGCTAGGGCAGCTAGGGGGGCAAACAAGGCGGACGCAAACACAACCGTCATCAGCAAGTTCTAAGCCTTTTCTCGGGTTCTCTATCGATTTGTTGACCCCTGCGGTGCAGTCACAAGAGCATCCGCGAGCCAGTGAAGCTGGCTGAAGGTGAATTGGACAAATTGGTGGACTGCGAAGCCCCCAATGAAGAATCATGGTGAACCCCTCCCACTCTGCCTTTTGGGAGACCACTGTGGGGCAGATTGCGATGGTATCCTGGACCTGCGCGTCATGATCACGCATGTGCGAAAGTTGAGCCTTTGAGGTGTCGGCGTCTTCAGGAAGAATCCGAAGAATCCGAAACCTAAAGCCAAGCTGTAAGGGCTTGTGCAATAGAGGTGCTTCTATTTAGTTTGGGTTGCGGGTCTATGGTGATTGGTGGTGGGTTTGATTGCTGAGAGGATCAGCTTAGACAACTCGGACTCGAAACGGGTGGATGGATTGACTTTGCACTTGCAGAGATGACTCCCCAGCAAATCGGGTACTATATTGCCCACACTCACACGCAGCACGACAACCACAACTGCGACCATTACGCCAGTTCGGCGATCTAGCAATCGAAGCCGGCACCGTCCCGTCTACTCGTGCGCAGAAGGGTTCCATTCCAGGCTCTCAACCAACTGCCAACTGTCTGGAAATTCGATGAGCAGATTCTAGACCCTCACCCTCACCCCCCTTTCCTACCACCCTAAGCCCCTAAACCCCCCCAACCCACCCCCACCCCCCCCCCTGACCGCCCAAGAAAAAGGAAAAGCCAACCCGTGATCTATGTTCACAAGCGAATACTCGAAGGAGCCAAGGGATGCACTTTCATGAGCTCGGGGAGGAGACTGGGTGGAAAAGCCTGGGAGAAGAATGCGAGGCAAGTCCAGAGCTTCCGTTTCAGCTTGGAAGATTTCGGTGCTTTAGGGCTTTAGGGCAGGGAGGTCTGAGGGTGCTTTGATGTGCTTTGTGTTTAGGGTTTGGGGAGTCGGCTGTGAACTTGCATGCGGCGTAAGATCTAAAGAAGATCAGGCGCTCGGAGATGGGGTAAGGCCCGGGCCAAATAGCCTGCCACACGACCACATTCAAAACACCTAGGGCCTAGATGCTGAAGGTCCATATCTCCGGAACGCAGATTCTTCTCAACTCTCCTTCGTACTGTTTTCAGATGTTTCTTCACACCTCTGGTGCTGTGTAAGTAAGTCCTACACGGATGCACATATTGACCTTAGCTCATGGCCCCGACTTCTGCTTCTCCCACGACCGTGCACGCAATCAAAGATCGGGCGCCTACGCGCCATCCCATCATTCCGAAAGCCTGCCCGTGCAGCTTGAAAACACTTCGCAGCGCCGAAAAGTTCTTATCGTGGTTTGGTGGCCTTTGCTTTCGAAATCGGCTTGCTCTCTTATTGTTGTTCTGATTACATAACCGGAAACAGATGTAACTAAATGTTCATCGCGTGTTGAATACATGGACAAGTTCCCCAAACAAAGGGTGGACAAGAAGGGGTCCAATCTGAAGCATAAGACGGGTCAAATCGTTCCCGCGCGGCGCACCTGCTGGACCATGGCTTTTTGCCTGAAGCTTGCGTACTCGCATTCTGGACGAAAAAGCGTGCTCTCGCCTAGGTGCGGCCGTCGCTGCAGATGCCATCCTCGAAACCGTCATCGCTTTGGGCTTCCGGGCTTAAGAAATGCAGAACTGTCGTCGCTTTTGGATGTTAGGGCGCGCGAAATGCGGACTTGTCGGAACTGAATCTAATGACCGAATTGGATATTCATATTGCAAAAGGTTGGTGGAATAAGCGGAGGGTCTCCGTTCACTTTAACAAGAGACCGCGAAACCATGCAACCAAAATAGCAGGCACAAAAAGATGCCAACAAAACCCCTCACCTGAACCCAGCTTCTAGAACGGATGAATGGAAAATCGACGGCTGGGCTGGCCTTGCTAAAGGAGAAGACGTTCACCACGTGGTCTCCACTGATGCAACTATGGGCAGGATGCCCCTCCTGCCACAAAGGATCATCAAACAGTTTCACACTACTGCATCGATCCGGTGGTTAGTGTGGCATGACGGCAGACATTCACATGTTAACAAGGCCTGCGTGTTT
Source organism: Symbiodinium natans (assembly GCA_905221605.1). Classification (NCBI taxonomy): domain Eukaryota; class Dinophyceae; order Suessiales; family Symbiodiniaceae; genus Symbiodinium; species Symbiodinium natans. The sequence continues at coordinate 90,884 of CAJNDS010000280.1, forward strand.
GCCATGCTGCTATTCCAGTTGGATTTGCCAATCCTGTTGCACAAGTATGTTGGGACTAGGAAGTGTTGAATGGAATGAGCACAGGGTTGCTGAAGGTAACACCGGTTCCAAGCCTTTCAGCACAAAACCTCACCAATAAACCACAACATCGAAGCATTTTCGAGATTGTGAGGCTCAGCGGTTCCACTCAACTTTCATATGCTTGGAGTTGACAAAAGACGATGTGACGAGGTGGCAAAATGCCTCCTCGTAGGTGAAATGCTCATAGGTGTTGTCCATGACCAGCCAGGCGTTGTGCTTCTCGCACAGGGAAGACAACCTTTCGAGCCTGCAGCTTTGCAGCTGCCCGCTACAGCTAAGCCTTCCAACTCTGAACCCCGCTTTCTAGATTCATGCAAACTATATTCTACGTCGGGGCTCCGAGAATACAGGTCCGTGCACTCCATGTCCATGGGGTCGCACCGAACCCCACTGCGTGACTAAACCAATCTTTGCGCAGAATTCCCCCTAGGCTGCCGGGCACTGGCTTGGGCAGGATCATGCCGGTTGGATTGCCAGGATTGACCTATGCAAAGAAATGGAACAAAGTTCAAGGCTCTTGACGAAAACCGGATGGAAGGTCGACGGCGCTGCAAGCTTTGGCAAGCCATATGTTCAATGCATCAGGTAGGGAAGGGGTCCAGAACGCATCCACTGCGCATATTGAGCTCTCCATCGTGCTCACTCACCCATCTGGCTTGAAAGAAGGTGGGCTCAGTTCTGCTAAGTGACCCAACCCAATCCAGCCGACCGAGCCTGTGTCCTATCCCCGGGCTGCAGAGAGTGGTGAACCTCACCCTGAACTGAACTTTCTTGCGGTGTCTTCCGCAGAGTCTGACACCCCACCCGTACTGACAAGCGCAGTTGAACTTGCATGGGTTTAGGAGTTTAGCCGTTCAGGGAGTTCTTTGTGTTCCATTAACCCCTTGTAGGGATGCTTCAGCACGATCCCCAAAGCTATATGTTGCGACGATAAACGTGAACTTCAACATGCCTTCGCATATGCTCTCATAAGCTTGGCCATGTGCCACAGTGACCATGCGAATACGCTCGCCAGCTGGTGGCTCGCACAGCCTGGCCCAGATAGTCCCCCAGTAACAGCAAGCCAACACCAAAGTACGAAACCAGTTAGAGTGCAAACGTGTGCAAATACCTGCAGGGATGGTGATGACAGCATTTCGTACCAGTACCCGTGGCGAATTGGGTTCGCACATCTACGGAATCTACGGCAGCAGCCAGAGCCTGCGCAACATCATATGGTGGCGCTCTTGATTCTTGTAGTGGCAAGTGTAGGCCGAAGAATTACAGGTACAAGGGGGCGATTACATCCTCCAATCAAGCTTCTCTAAATCCAATTCTGGCCACCAAAACTCGGAGCAGAAAGCATGCCTCTTCTCCAACCAATCAACATCTGGAAGATACTCCTCGCACCGGCCATCATGATCATAAAAACGATGGGCACGACACGGCCATCTGTAGGGTTGCCGCGCCGAATCGCATACTTACACTCCCTGGCAGACGCAATCGTCCTCAATTTCTGCGGAGGTTTCGGAGAATATCGGAGATGAGCATGTTCTATTCGGATGGCTGTGAGAGGCAGTGAGAATTGGGGGAAAGAAGACTTGATGTAAAGACTTTTGCCGGGCGCTGAAGCTCCTCGACTGCTCCTCAGGTTGCACCGATATCGTTGCACGAGTGCTCCGCTTCTGTGCTTTTGTGGTATCTGGGTTTTGCCCTTTTGCAGCTACAGTACAGGCCCACAAGTGTATTTGTGGGTACAACCCCTGGTAACGGCAATGCGGCAATGCAAAGATGCTGCTATTTTAAGCCAAAGCGCAGTCCGTCCAATGATAGTTAGCCATGGCAACAACAGAAAGAAGCCCGGCAGTCCTTGGTGCTGGGCGCCAGCACCACAGAGGCGTGGCCACCGGTCATCTGCAATGCCATCCTGCTTTTAAGGGTTTGGGCCCCTAAGCCCTCAACCCTGCCTTTTTACCCAGCTCAAGGGCTTAGGGTGCACGGCTTCTTCCGCCAACTGAACCCTGAGGGCTCGAGACCCTAAATTCAACACCTCAAGGCCTCTAGTGTCCACAGCTTCCAACGGTGACCCCTTCTGAACTTTCAGAAACATACATCTTCAACTTGAGGTCAGAAGCAAAAGCTCTGATCTGTCGAAGCGGCGCTGGCTGATCCGAACCAAAAGTGCATGTGCTTGCTAGCAGACTGCGGCTGCCAGGCTGAGATCGCGGCCGGTGGTTGAAGTAAAACGGGCTGAACAAAACAGCTGCATCCTCTGGTCAGCTTGCGTAAGGGGGAGGGATGCAAGCAGTCTCTCTCAAACGGGCCATAAGACCAAGCTAAGGCAGCTAAGGGCTGGGTTGTTGAGGGCTTTTCTGATGGTGTTGACGGCGACAGTTGCAACATTTTCATCGACTTGCGCCCAGGTTCAGTCCTTCGAGTCGAGCAAGGTGCACACCAAGTTCGTGTAGGCCTGGTTCGCTCCAGCGGTCACCATGACCTAGCAACGCGAGGTACTGAAATCGCGGTAGCAACGTCATTTTTTTTTCAGTTTCGATTGTTCTGAGGAATTCGGACCCTCGTTGAAACCGTGATGCTCGCCTCCACACCTTCCAAGCCGTTCTCCTTGCGCAGCTTCTCCTGGCAAGACCGGAACCTACCTATTCTGCAATGTCCCATCTCGAGGAAGTCACTATGTCACTATGTGTCTCAGATTGAGAACCGAAGCCCGAAAGACTGGAGGCCTTCAGCGGTTGACAGGACCGATGTAACCTAAAAGTCATGAGCCCTGCACTCGGGCACCCCACGCTTTCTCGTCAGAAATGTGCTTCCTAAGCCCTTGCTGGATCCTTCAAAGCTTCTCGAAGAATCGGCCTCAGTAGGCTACTTTTTTCGTCAGCTTTCTCAGCTTCTTGTTTCAACTACGACAAGTCCCCTCAGCGATTGATTCGGCAATTGCTTGTTCGCTGTGAATCTCAAGCGGCACAATGCCGTCGCAACTCGCAACCAACATCATAGCAATGCGAGCAATCCAAGCCAATCCACCTGGGGCGCAGGCAAACCATCATCTGCACCTAGGCACTGAGGGCTGCGGCGGAGCTAGCAGCTAGTTGGCAAGATGGTTTGCATGTGCTGAATAACATTGCTTCGACTAACGATTCGATTCTTCCGACGACGGAGCCCGGGGCCTGAACGCGCAGCAAGCCTGGCAAGCCTAAATTAGCTGCTAGGAGCGCGGCAATAAGAGTTCGTGTCGGGCTCGCCTGCCGCTTTCGCAGCTGCCTGGCTTGGAACCCGCAAAGGACGCGGAGAACCTTCATGACACCTTGAGGTCTTGATCCCGCTTCGATGCACCCTGCTCCTGCTGGGCAAGGCAGACAATGAAAACGATGCCGGAAAAGGAAATTTGCAGGCGAAGCCAAGGACTCTGTGCAGAAGTGAAGACGGTGCCCATTTCTCTAGCGCTGCAGAAGCTCTTTGCTTGCCTCGCTGGCAGCTGCTGGAGGGGCCCAATGCACAATGCCCTGCGCAAGAGACATGATGCCCTCCTGCGCACAGGCGCTCGCAAGCTAGAGGGTTTTAGACAGTTTGCAGTCCTTCCACTAGCCCATGCAAGGGCATGCTGTGACAGCTTCAGAACGCTAGCTTTGCTGGTTGCCTCGACGGGTTAAAAGGGTTTTTGAGAGGGTTCGGACAGTACAATCTGGAATCTGGAATCGCGAGCTCCGATACCTTCGACTCAAAAGCTCTGGATGCCATCCCCGACCAGGGATAGGGCGTGCCTTGCCCCGAAGCATCCTCTGCCTCAACTGAGAGGGAAAGAGAGGCAAGCTATGGAACACCATAGGACTCAAAGGAGAAGTGGAAGTAGACGAAGCAGAAGTCCTACTGAAAATAGTTGTCGTAGTGGTGGCTGTGGTGGCTGTGGTGGTTGGCGGTGGGTGGCGGTGGGTGGCGGAGGGTGGCGGAGGGTGGCGGAGGGTGGCGGAGGGTGGCGGAGGGTGGCGGAGGGTGGCGGAGGGTGGCGGAGGGTGGCGGAGGGTTTAGGGTGGTGAGCGGTGAGGTGGTGGGTGGTGAGCGGTGGTGGGTGGTGCGCGGTGGTGGGTGGTGGTGGATGGTTGTGGGTGGGTGGTGGTGAGTGGTCGCGGGTCGCGGAGGTGGGGGTGGTGGTGGTCGTCGTGGTCGTGGTAGTGGTGGTTGCGGTGATGGTAGTGGCACCGGCAGTCGTCCAAGAGTGATCCTACACAAAAATCATCATCGTAGGAGCAGCAGTAACAGTACCAGTAGCACTAGAAGCAGGAGTAGGAGCAGCGGCAGCAGCAGTAGCAGTGCTGAGTTCGGCACATGGCGACGATGCATGGCTCGTCTGTCAGTCGGATACGCTTGCTGGGCTGGAGCACCTTAATTCTTAACATGGAATCATGTAGAGGCTGAGGGCATGCAGACGGTTGGAACTTGGCACATACTCTTTGACTCTCGGGAGCTGCATCAGAGCGAGCATGAAGGCCACCACGACCAGAGTTTGTAGTCAAAGGATTCTGAAGGTTCAACATGCTCAGGCCCCGCCTCTTGGCTGGAAGCCGACATGGCCGACTTCTGGCAGAAGAGGTACCTGCTCAGTCTGCGCGAGTGTGTGGAATTAAGGATGTTGGCAGATGAGTTTACCAAGAATCTTTAAGTCGCTTGGAAGTTGCACAGAAGAGCAGATCATGGTTTTGGCTGCCCCAAAAGCATTCACAAACTTGCCCTGCCTCGGGCCAGCTGCTCCAACTAGAGCTAGAGCTGACGCAAAGATGCGCCTGGCTCAGCTTCACAGGCTGCAAGACTTCAGCTTGCAAGTTTCGCTCAAGAGGGGTTCAGCCTCCCCAAACTGTGACAAGCAAGCAAAAAGGCGCCACAAGCCTGGTGGCCACTGCACGCGGCTTGCACGGACCAAGCATAGAAACCTCAACCCTGAAGTGAGCAGATACTGTGAAGGAGGCTGAGGTGTTCGTCTGCAAATGAGCTCTGAAAGACGATTGGCTTCCTAGCTGCCCACAGTTAGATAGAAACAAGTATACAAGAATTCAGATGCCCCGAAGCAAAACACAAAGGGAATTGTGCAGATTGTTCAGGATGACATGGCCACGGCTCAGCTCCCTTCTCTGAGAGCATCATGCCCAGAAGCTGCGAGCCAGATCAGAGAGGAAAAGCGAGGCATACTTCGAAAATTCTGAATAGCTAACAGGGTTCAGGACTTGGGCTAACAGTGTTAAGGATTAATGAAACTCAAGCCCATGGCCGTGGCAGTCCAGGTTCATAACATGCTTGTCTGCGTGTCCACACGTCCCTTCGGTACTCCGGTACTCCTGCGGGTTATGGACTGGCAACTGTGGGGACAGAGGCGCTCCACATTCTTGTTCCCAGCTGCACCGCCAGGTTAATGCAATCCCCAAAGCCTCAGGGCACATGCCCTAAACTACCCACTGCATCCGCGGACGGGACAAGCCCTTCTCCGGGAAGCAACATGCAGCGCGTGCGGATCCTCTTGTAGGTTGTGCAGTTCGCCAAAGCGACGAAGCTGGCTTTGGAGGCACGCAATTAGCAAACTATCACTCTTTTGTATCTTACAGCGCGCTGTTGCAAAGATATCTCTGATCCGATATCGCGACACGCAGCGCAGCAACCAATAACATTTCCACATTGCTCAACGAAGCTCGTGAAACTTCTTGCTACTTAAAAATCTCGGTCTCAGGCACGGCTCCTGCTACGCTTCCCGGGCCGTGCAGCCCGAGCAGGCGTAAGAGATCCAAAAAGGCTTCAATGTCGACAAAGGCAAGCGAGCACGGAGAGCACTGGCACAGCTCTGAGAGCCCCCTCCCGTTTCCCTGTCCTGGGTACGAGCCTCAGTTTAGACGCCGGGGCTTCTGGGGCGTTTGGTTCGCTTCCTGGCCAGGGGATCACAGCAAAGTGCGGGAATTCTGAGCACCGCTGCGCAGCAATTTAAACATTACGACGTTATGGCGGCCGGAGCTGCGCCCCATCGCCTTGGGTGCAGCTGCGCTGGCCGCAGCTGACTCGGTGGCAGATCGCCTCTGCGCCTGGATGAGGTTCGCTCTGGTACGTGTATCTGAAAGTTGGGCACTGGAAGAAGTTGCCACCCCAGTGAGTCTGAACATGGACAGCCGTGCCAAGTAAACAGCTACACTCGAACTCTTTTACTTCGCGATGGATACTCGACTGATGCTCGGGTCGTGGCCACGAGTGTCTGCGCCTTCTCTCGCTGTGTGACAGCCTGCCGCGACAAAGCGCTGAGGGAGGCAACGCGGAAATGGCGGAAATGCCAAGGCCTCCAAGAGCCCTTTCTCCAGCTCGCTCCTGTGAAGCTTGGGGTGCTACTGTACATCTGACGGGAGAACTGCTGGATGCTGCTGCAAGCTCCTGATGTGGCTAACATTCGCAGCCAACCATTTAAGACATTTTATGATCCATGTGACTGCGGTACCCTCAACATTGACAGTGTCCTCTTCGCGGCTTGGGCGGCCAAGGCCTCTACCTCTTGATGCTTTGCCTGGTGGCTGAGGACACTGGGACCTACAGCGACCTAAACTCAGCCTAAAACTCCAACAACAAAAGTAGGTCAAGGCTGGAGCTTTTGGGGGAATTTGTGGTCCAGAGGCCCGGAATCAAAGTGTGTTGAGGAGACAACGCTCGCACACAAGAAGCTTCAAAACTGTCGCCTCGCTGCTGTAATGAACTCTGCAAACGAGTGATAGCAAAAATAACAACAACTCTGCTTGTGCTGTTGCCAAGGACGGAACGAGGTTCACTCCAAAGAGGGGGTATGCGTTGTGGATGAAGTCCGTCGGGCAAGACTAGCAACTTCTGACGTCACAAGCGCATTCTGGTGAATCCAAAGTTCTCCACCGTACAGCTTGCAACCAACCTGCGAAAAGCCTCGTGTAGCTGCCCCGACGAGGCTAGTACTTTAAAGCGGGTATGTGTGTACGCACATACATGGGAGCACATGCACAATCGTAGACACGGATGGAGTTTAGACCAATTGTTAACACTGGCAAAATGCAGTCTAAAGCGAATACAGTTGCAGGATCCGGACACCTGAAGGACGGCCTCCAAGTTGTGCTGCTCCTGGTCGATGCGATAATGTTGAACCATCGGCTCAAATTTCCCAAATTACAATGGGCTTAGGACCGGGCTTACAGGACTTTGTAGATTTGTAGGGCGGTCTCGCCAAAGCTCAGTGCAGGCCTTCGCCGCCTTTTCTGCGCATTGCTGCGCCTTTGAAGCCGCAGTGCGAGCCTCTGAGGCTTCGTTTAGTCCGGTTAAAAAAGCTTATCGGGTTTCGGAGAACCGAATGCCTTGGACAAAGCTGTCAATATACCGGAGCGTTCAAATCGCCCATGGCTTCTGAATCTAGATACTCCTGTTGAGGTGTGGTTCAGAACTGAACTTCATCATGATGCCTGGCTTTGGGCGTGAGGTTAGGGCTTGGATAAGCAGACTGTCCGACACTCTCGGAAGCTGCAATTGCAAGCTGTTTCGATGCCCCAGAACGCACCAGCGCTGAAGGTTTTGTAGCCTAGGGGGCTTGCAGCCCTGAACCCTGACCTCGGAAGCTTGCGTGACGCGAGAAGACTCAGAGACTTCTAAGCAAAATCCTGCATTTGTCTCCCAGCCTAGAATCTGTAACATACACCTTCAGCCGGGATTCAACCGTGGAGAACTGATAAACTACCTGGACACCAGGCCTTCTCGGCCGAATTTTTGGCATTCTCTGCACTTCGTGTCAGCCTCTTTATCTCCTGCAAAGCCGATCGACAAGCGTAATGCCCGCTGGCTTGCGTCGTTCAGCTGTTAGGGGATTATCTATCTATGTGTACATGCACATATGTATGCGCGTGTATGTCTGCATGTATACATGATATTATATGTGTATATATATATAGAGAGAGAGAGATGAAAGCTTGTTTGCTTGTACCGGCTAGGCGAATAAATCTTGAGGAGATATGAGGGGAGCATAGTGGTCCCACAGCCAACCACTCACTAAACTACTTAGCACGGCTGACCGAAACAAAAGACTCAAGAGATGAATGCAGAAATTCGCCTGCCTCTTCAAGCAATTTCGCGCGGCGTGCGGCCTCCCTGGCTGCCTCCACGGTACCCTAAAAACCTAAAAGCACCTAAAAGCCATCAACGCTGCAAGCATTTCCAAATTAAATCCGCAGGGCGCCTGCACCGCCTCCTGTGAGTCCCTCTCACGGGCACGGCAGGCTCTCAGGGCCTCTTCCGCCGCCTCGCAAAGGCGAAGGCGTTCTTTTAGCAGACTGAAACCGACTCATCTCAGCGCCTCCACCTGTGAGGTCGTTGCTTTGCCAGCCTGGGGACTCCGGACCAGGGAACCGGGCAACAGCAAGACCTACAGGATCAGAACTTATTCATAAGGGACTGCACCGCTCAACTTAGCTGTCGTCAGCTATCGTTATCTCAGCATCCCGGTATCCCACCTCTGCTGGTGCGACCTTCGGTGGTGGGCTGCTTTGCCTTCGAACTTTTGACGGCGGTGTGGAGGGCTCCTCCGCTGTCCTGCTGGCGCGTGCTGGCGCTGAGCTCGGGGCGCTCGGGGCACTGGGGGCGCTGGGGGCGCTGGGGGTGGGGGGCTCGGGAGGAGCCCTTCCTTTCGTCGAACTCTCTTTGGGGGAAGCTTTGGGGGCGCTAGCCTTTGGAGTCTTGGAAGGCGTGGCCTGCTGGGGAGTGGCCTTCGGGGGAGTGGCTTTGGGGGGAGTGGCCTTTGGGGGAGTGGCCTTGGGGGGAGTGGCCCTCGGTGGCGTGGCCTTCACAGGTGATCTGGAGCGCGCTGACCGCGGCGTGGCTGGTGGCTCTACCTCAACTGGAGCCTCATCTTCGTCCTGGACGCCATCTGTGTCTTGGGCGGTAGTGGCACCGCGCTTGGGCGTCGCTTTGGGTGTCACGTTGCTGCGTGCGGGCGATGCGGCAGATGCCTGCGTGCCCGGGTCTTCTTGTGCCCGCCCAGCACTCTTCGGACTGGCCTTGGGCGTGGCCTTGGGCGGCGTGGCCTTGGGCGGCGTGGCCTTGGGCGTGGCCTTGGCCTTGGGCGTGGCCTTGGCCTTGGGCGTAGCCTTCGGAGTGGCAGCTGTAGCTGCCCGTGGCGCAGGAGACGCAGAGGTCTGCACTGCTGCTGACGCTGTGGAGCCCCGCTTTGGAGTGGAAGGCTCTGCATTCTTTGCTGGAGCCGATTTAGGTGTTGCGCTACGTCCGCGTCCACGGGGTGTCGCTGGTTCTTCAGCTGCTTTACTGGGTGTTGCTGGTGCTTTGGATGAAAGGCGTCGAGCTGGCGATGCTGATGGCACCTAAACCGGAGTCGCAGGCTTAGCACGCCTTGGCGTGGACAGAGGAGTTGCCTCAGCCCGTGTTGCTGCCGGAGCCAACCTTGCAGGCAGTCACAGTGGCAGTCACGAAAGGATCTACTGAACCTACTTTGCAGCATCGTCGGCAAAGCCTTTTTAAAGTTCCAATCCCCTCAAGCAAAGCCGCTTGGACTCGGCATGATACCGGATCAAAGTCACACTCTCTCTGGAGCTTGAGACTCTCAATGCATCGCAGCGGCTGTGCTTCCAAGTACTCCTGCGCTTTGTGGCTGATCGACATGTTGTCGATGATGTACCTCAGCTCCCTGAAGTCTTTGCTGCATTTTGCTGTGTAGCTTCCGTTATGACTTAAACCGCACGCATCCGCACGACAGCTCCTCCAGAAGTGGCAAATGGAGGAAGCCCATCGCCACCCTCCCAACTTCCGATAGAATTTGTCGAGACACTTTTCCCCAAACCGTTGCTCAACCTACGCTCTGTAAACTCACAACTCCGGCACCGCAAAGGATTGATACTGCTGTAACACTGCATTTCAAGCTCAGCGTCTGAAGAGTCCGAACTTCACAGTCCGTGACTTCAGAGCCATCTTGGGCCGCCTCCCAGAGTTCGACGGCCTGTGAAGCTATAGAGAAAAAACAAGGATAGAGAGAGAGAGGGAGAAAAAAAGATAGAGGCAGACAGGCACGCACATATACAGAGCGAGAGTCCGAGTGATACCACCGCTTTCCGGTTGACACTCCGGGTGGTTAGGGGATGGATTTAGGATAACTCAGGTGGGTTTAAAAAAAAGTCAGAAACCGGTTCAGGAAATGCTTAGAAACTCCAGGGGCTGAGCCTTGGGGCTTCGTCATAGGGTGACCAAGGCTTGAACTACAAGATGGAAGAAGCCATCCGATACCTCGATCAGTCCCGAATCTTCAATTGGCCCCTTCTCAAGGGAACACTCACAATGCCTCCTCATATGAGATATTCCCGTTGGCTGCGAAGGAGTCGGCTTTCTCCAGCAGTTGGCGATCGTATGTCACCCTCTCGATGGTCTTGTAGTACGAGCCTTGCAACACAGGCGCTGGATATGGAAGCAAGTTTTAAAAATCCTACAGACCCTACACATGATATCTCGGCAAAGGAACTGTCGGATCCAACGATGCAAGGCGAAAGGCTTTGGGGCAGGGTGCAGCCGGGACAACTAACTTCTAGTACCTTCACACCTTAAAAAACTTAAAGCTGCCACGGAGCTCGCTGCCTTTCCACCCAGCTTCGACTCAAGGAAAGCACGGGCTTTGTTCGTAAACCGATGGTTGCCGAGCGCGTACTTCCTTGGAGCTGTTGGGCCTATGGGGCTCGGGGTTGTTGAAAGTTCTCGGGGTTTGGCAGCGCATCAAGCTCTTTTGGATTTTGGCCAGTCTGCAGGGTGTCCAGATTTGGGGGGTTGGGCTCGTTACGGCAAGCTCGAAGCAAGCAAGTCCAACATGAAATCATGTAAGGTCGTAAAGGGTAAACATGTCATTCACCCTGCCAGGCAAAGCCCGAAACTTTAAGCGCCACAACCACTTGCGCCCTACCTCAGAACCCTCTACTAAGTTGACCCTGAACACTCCTGCACCATTCTGAGCCATGCTTCAGCGTCTCCTTCTCGACGGCCGTGGCGCTCCGGCCTCTTTGGAAGGTTGGGCTACTGGACCCTCTCAAAGTTCACCGGCGCTTTCTGGGGTTTAGCAGTTCTAAGGCTCTGAGGGATGTTAAGGGCCCGTGTCCCTTACTCAAAGCATGCCAACAGCAAGATACCTCTCAAACCTAAGCTGGCGCACTTTGTGCAGTCCAGATGTCAGGTCTGAAGCTCCCTTCGTTTGACCCTACGACTCCTACAACCCTCCCACTCTCGCCGAAGGGCCATCGAAACTGTCTTCCCACAAGGAGGTCGCCTCGGCGAGTGAGACCTGGCATCAACGTCCTCCCTCAAGGGTGGGGTTGCAGGGCTTGGGGGTACACTGCCCCGAGTTACTTGAGGGTACTGAGTGTGGGCTTTCAGGGCTGACTCTCGAATCTCGAATAGCAGATCGTGCCCCTCTAGGACAAAATCCGAATGCTTGATGCAGCCCCCACCTGGCCGTCCACAACCGCCGCCTGCGCTCTGATCAGGGTTCAGAGTCTGGTGGAACGGGAAGCCACAGAAACTTGGAAGTTCAGAAGAGCCCTGAAGAAGTACTTGCCATAGTACAGGACCACAACATAGCAGCTAAAGTGCCTCCACACGGTCCAAGAGTGCACGATCGTACTTCACCCCATCAATGACTCCTGAGCTGATGACGGGTGTGCAGTTCTGACTTGGGATCTGGGACTTGTGTTGCTTGGAGGGCTAACAAAATGCGGCAATCCGCCAACGACAGCCAGCGGCACCTGGTGGATGCCAGCGCTGTGGACTTTGGTATATGGGTTATTGAAACGCCACGTGACACATGCAAGCCATTTCTAATCACTTTCTCACCGGCCGCCTTTTCCAATTTACCTTCCACTCGCAGGCGACACTCTTCACATCTTTTGCCCCTGCTTCGGCATCTGTGCCCCGTACCCTCCTCGACAGAGCCCCCCTGAACGTGGTGTTCGTTGAAATGCCATTGTGTTGACATTGTTAAGGAGTTTACGCATGCAAATGCCTGCCTCCTGCCTATACTTACTCGCTAAATAATTGATGCGCAGTGATATGCCCATGCTTGCACTACAGGAGTGGCCGGGTGTCCTTAAACAACTTCATCTCTCGAATCGTATGACACCCTGGGTCGTAGACTGGAAGTTGCACTTGAGAATGTGTTTTCGACTCGCAGATGCCGGGTTCAGAGACTGCTCGTCAAGAGTTCATGCAAAGGTGTGCCAGACCCAGCCGATGTTGTGTCAGGATTGGTTATTCTGCTTGGGGCTTAGCAGGGGAAGGGAGGCCTCAGGTGAGTCATGTGACATCGTTGGCAATATGCGACCGCTGACAACCTGACTTCTGCCAGGCCACTATAGGAGTCACCAGTTTTGGCCCGCTTCGCGGGACTTTCAGGGGGCATTGGCACGGTTCCCCTCCCACAGAGGCAGTGAAGCAAATCAGGTCTGGACGCCAGTGCAGACTTCTAGATTCTAGACTCTTTGTGGGGGCCATGTCGCCAGGGTGTGTCTGTGGGGTCTAAACGCTCAGCACTTGGCAGGGATGCCTGCTTCTTGTTGCGATGACTCATGTTCTCATCCTGAGAGCCACATGCATTTGCAGATCAGTTCTCGGCAGCCCTTGATGGACGAAGGCTGATCAGTAAGCCCCTAGGCCCGAAGCCTTAAGACCACTCCCCTTTTCTGTGAGGCGGGACGACTGCCAGCATGCTTTAGCATCTGGGCATTGTGCCGTCAGCTGCACCTGCAAACACCAACAGTGTGCCAAGTCTACCACAAATCTGCCATGTTTGCTTTAGCGCTGAAATTCATGCCGTAATTCCCAGTGCCCCGAGTCGTAGAGGTCTGAAAAGAACGAATCGAACGAATCAACAAAGTCCCGCCCGACCTCCTCACAAGAAGCTGCCAGTCCTGGGCAGGGCACTCCCCAGGTCCTTCAGATGAGACTCCGGCCTCCTTTAGTGCTGGGCTATGCTGCTTCACAGAGTGTTACCCCCACCCACACACACACACTCTTCCGATAATGCCCATTGCCTACAATACAGGCCTACAGCAATGCCTACCTCTGATCCGTTCAAAACCAAGCTATGCGTCTTGTTAACCACAGCTTTCTATGGAGGTCCTTCCTAGACCCCTAAGCGTGCGTAAGGCATTGTGTGGGTGCTTCAGACTAACTCCTATTTCTGAGGGCGGCGCAGAAAGAACAGCCTAGACTCAGAAGACGCACCTACTTATGAGCACGGGGAAGCTGGCGGCACAATAATCAAAAATCGGCGCGTGAAGCATGACGGTGGACAAGCTCGGGCGAGGGATGCGCGTCACGCAGATCGGGCTCAGGCCAGCACCGCAACACGGGTGCTTGCACTGCCTGCGGCACAGCTCATGCTCGCAAGGCTGTGGGGCAGGGGCATCTGTGATGCATCCTCAACAGTATCTTTTCAAATCCGCAGCTGAGATGCAGCTTGATGCAGCACACCCTGGCCATGGCTGGCTGGCAGCCTGACTGCACGAAAGGCAAAGCGCGTCTTTGTGTGTGTGGGTGCAGAAAACCAGAATCCTTTCATGGGACTCTACCTTGGACCTTAAGGTTGTACCTTTGGGGTTCGTCCTATTTGACGATCCTCTGAGGGAATGTAGGGTTTTTCGTTAAGCGGAACCTCTCAGGGATACATCCTTAGGGGTCTGAGTATGACTCCCTTGATCCTCCCAGCGCTTGGTCTTCGACAAGGCTAAGAGGGTCGGATCCGGCATGGACATCATGTCCAAGGGGAGGTACGGCCTCAAGCGTGAGGCTTCGCCAGAGGATCAAGGAGGTTCCAACCCCGAGCCAACAGGAAGCTAGGTGGCCAGCGGATCCACCTCAGCGATGGTCGAGTGAACAGGGTGATTGATTCGACTGCGCTGCCCGTGTCTTGAAGTCGCTGGAGGTTTGAGGGAGTACGCCCCCCTAAGTCTCACTAGGTCTCCCTGGGTCTCTCTGGGTCTCCCTGCACCAGTTGGCATCTTCAGCGCCAGCCCAAGCCTGAATCTCGAATGTTGAGGGTTTGGGCGGAGGGTCCTGTTTCGGAGCATAGTTAGGATTCAAGTTTGGGGCTTCAGCTGGCGTTCCTGCGGCCTGAGCCCCGGGCTGCCGCGCAAAGAACTCTAAGTCGTGGGCCTGGACCGGAGATGCCCTTCTTGTCACACTATGCTTTGTGCCGCGAAGGGTCGGACGCATGCACACACGAGCAGCGGTTGTAGATAGAGAAGTGCGGTATGCGTGAATTCTTCGTTTTGGTCTCAGACGCTCTTTACACAGGGGCTCCGGGCGTAGTGCGCCGTGTCGGCCGCATAGTGCCGCACCTTTCGCCGAGAATGAGTAGGGAAAGCAAACGCGAACGGACTTCCCCAACCCTCGATTTCGCTGCACTCTCGGCTTTGTGTTGCGGGTGCCCACACCGTGACAAGTGATTCTCAAAGTGAAGGGCCGCAAGAGTGGTCAATTGTAAAGGATCAACCTCTGAAAGCCCTCCTTCGCTCACTTCATTGAAGCAGCCTTAGGGTCCAGTTTCGGCGTGTGCATCATCTCCTCCGCTTCACCTCAACCGCGATCACGACAATGCGCAGAGCAACCCAATCCCCCGACCTTGACACGACAAAGCGTCGACAAGGTGACTCATAGCCGAAATACGCCGAACAATTTCGAACACCCTCAGGCCTAGCAACTGACCAAAATTAAACCATTCCAAACAAAACACAATTTCCGAACACTCTGTTCTTGGGCTCCTTGCGCCGAGTGAAGTAAAGGGTTCGAGTCAGTTCGGCGACCTGAAATCTCCACGGGCTTGGAGGGTTTCAGGGTTGCTTTACAGTTCACGGGCTTGTGAAATCTTGGGGTGTTTGGCTACTGTTTCTAGGACAAGCGTCACCGCACATGTTCAAGGGACATTGCAAGAGATGTTAAGATCTCCAGCATTCACAGCTCCTGCCCAACCATCCATGCGCAAGCACACATAAGCAGGGCCACAAGCATGATGAAAGCCAGTGGAGGAGCGCTCTTGTGTGAGGGCCTGGCCGGTCCAGTTATCTTGTTGTGGGGCACATCCACACCTCACCCAGAACAGAACCCCAAGTCCCGACTCCCCCGCCCCCCTTCTTCATTGGCTCAGGCTGTGGCTTACCTTTGAGCAACCGTACCTGACAAAGCCAAGCACTTGTGTTTACTGTTTCGGGTTGCGTCACTCTCCAAAAGCCAACTCACCACAAGTCCAGGCTTAGCGTGGCTGAGCTGGCGCACGGGACCCGATCAAACTCAGAGATGGCCTTGCAGTGCTTCACTGCTTCACTGCTTCACCCAATTCTAGAGGTTGAGGATTTCGGGTGTTAGGATTAAGGGCTGCGCGTACAATAACTTCGATTGTTTGGCATTCGTCTGGTTCGGAACTTGGAAAGGTTCAGGGTCTGGCTTCCGAATTTTGAGGTTCCTCTCTGTTAAAAGATTTAAGATTTCAGGCCAAGTGATGAACGATAGGGCTTAGGGCTGAAACCTCATCATTGGCGACAGAGCAGCTGCGTTTGGGCGATGATTTTACAGTGATATGACTAACAGGGCGGGACAAAAGCCTAGCTGCCTAGCTCATGCTGTTGGCAGCTACTGCCATCAGATGTTTGCAACCCACAGTGGCATGGTACCTGGGCGCCAATAGGGAAGGCAATCTCGCCGAGAACCTCCTTGCCTGGTCGAGCGCTGCTTGAAGATCATGATTTCACAAGTCTAGGATTGCAGCTGGCGCGCGCAATGGCTTCAAGGCTGCAGGCTGAACGCTGCCTCCAAGATGCCTAAACCCTGCACACTGCTGAGCTCGCGTCCCATACTTGCCACGTGTGATCACGGCTCCATTATCGCAAAGGGGCTGGTGGAACAAAATACTTCTGGGTAGGAGCCTGGGGTGCAGGGTTCTGGAGGTTTAGGCTTGACGTCGGGTTTTGTGGGATTGGAAACTGATGACTCGAGGCTTCGGGATTGGACACTGTGGCTCTGTCAGCTTGTGACGCATTGCACCTGACCTGTCAAGAGCAGCCGAGGCCCACCGCGGTGACGAGTAGAAACTCCGAGCTTGCATTCTGCGATGTGCAGTGACATGGACGCAACGGCTCTTCTTTCTCCTCCGCCCCCTTCGAACCGCAAGTTGCGAAGAACTTGGCTCAGCTGCGTTCAGCCGCGTGATATCAAGTATGCGCCCAGGAGGGTAAAGAAAGATCCCAGGAGCTTGCGAGTCGATGCTTTCTCTTTCATGAACACGGAGCAGAGGAGCAACGTGACGGGCGGATAGGACGCCGTTATGGCAGACACTGCGCCAGCATTGCCGTGCATCATTGCCCGAGTGTAGCACATGTTAGCCAGTGCTGAAGTAACTCCGCTAAGCAGCGCAGACAAAATGGCAAACTTGGGTCGGGACATGATGCCGGAGCCAAGGTGGCCAGGGTTGGGATCCCCCGAGGATGGCTTCAGAACGAGGGGCAACGTGAGAAAGAATCCCAGCTTCTCTAAGCCAGCCTCCTGCGCACCAGAAAGTCCGCGCACCATCGCCAGTTTTCCCAGAAAACCCCAGAACCCATAGAGAATCAAGCTTGTGAAACTGGTGGCCAGCCAATTGGAACTGAAAGGGGCCATGCTGCCGAGGAACTACCACTAAAGCTGAACGCTTGAGCCGCTGGCCCCATGGAATGAGAAGTTCTCATCAGTTTTTAACCTTCAGAAGGTTCAGGGATTGGTGATTTTGGGTTCTTTTGGAGATTCGTGTTCCGGGAGTGCAGCAAAACGCCAGGAGTCCTTCAAAGACTCACTAGGCGTTCGTGGGTTTCGGGCTTGGGCTCGTTCTCCAGCTAGGCCCCAGCTCGCACGGAGAAGAATACTTATCTGCCACACGTCCCCAGGCGAAACCCTCAACAGGGAAAGGCAAACTCAAGGGGATGTGGAAGTGAATCTCCAAAAGCTGACCCACTTGGAAACGTGGCCAAGACATCGCGAGACAATGCCCATAGCTCCCCCCGAGCAAACCACTCGAACCGGCAGTGACTTGGCAAACCTTGCTGGTTCAATCTGGGCAACTGGTGTGCGAAACTCTTAGAGCCGACAAGCCCAAAAGTCTAGAACAATTCTCCAAAAAACCCCAAACACTTCCTGAAACCGTTGACAAAAGCGCCACCTGACGCCTGACACTGCCAAACACGCCAAACAGCATATCCGCTTTCTCGCCGCGCTGGGCTCGCGGGCGGAGCTCTGTTGTGAATTGCTTTCAAGCAGCGCTTCTAAGCACTGTTTCTTCACGCGCCTTTGCTTTGGATGGCTTATGGCTGAGCATATTCGGGCTTTCGGCAACCGCAGGCTTGTAAGCAAAGCACACCTGCATGTCTTTAGGCTGACAAAGCGGGACAACTTGTGTCCCGTTATGTCCCTGGAGCATGTCAGGGAGATCTGGGAGTCTCGTCAGATCTCACGATAAGAGCACGCGGTCAGCATCTGAGAACCCTAGATCAAGCTAGGCCAAGCTCTCTAGGACACTATAGCTTGTAGAAGTAAAAGCATAATTATTAACACGAAACCAGGCGTAGGCATAGTCGCAGCCGTACACTTGGTTGCTCTCCAAGTGTCTGATGAATTCGACAGCGCTACCGACATGTGTTTCACGTCGCTATGGTCCTACCTGCCCTGGCAAGCAAAGATTCTCCTCTATGGGGAAGTGATTGCGGTGTTGAAGTTGGTTGAAGATTCCATCTACTATGATATACTCATATCAGGTATCACTCCAAGCCATTCAGAGCTGCAGAGAAGCGGCTCTTCAGCACATCGCAGACCTGAAGTACAAGCAGATTGATGCCGAAAGACACACACAGGCGCTTCACCCCATGACGGCAGGCACCAAGAACTTTCTGCGACAGCTTTCATGGTACTTGGCGCCTTCTCCAGATCTCCGGACTCTGCTAACTTTCCAGCGACCTTGTCGAACAAGGCCCCGTCGACACCTACAGCGACGAGACCTGACAAAAGCAGCCTTGAAGCACGTACCCTCCGTCCCATACCTATCAAGCGGTCAAGCGAGTCTCAGTCCCTGCAGATGCTCCAGCTTGTGCAGGCAGCATGAAGCGAAAACTGATCCGAACACTGCAAGCTCCTAAACCTGTCCGTCCCCGATCCCTGGGACTTGACGTCTGAAAATGTCAATGTGCACAGCACACCGCACCCATCCACACACGATAGAACGTTTGAAAACCTTCGAGCTTCGGATGCCCTGCCTCTCCGCATACCATCCAGCTTCTGACGTGGGTCTGGAGGGGCCTCAAACATGTGGCGTGAGTGGAAGACAGACAGGCCGGCGAGCTACAGTAGCAGCAGTACGTACTCTGATGCATTGAAAACCATTCGCTGTCCCAGAAGCCTGGGCCTAACCACGATTGTAGGCAGAAGGACGATCATTGCCATACCCAAAACCCTTGTAACCAGGATTGACACCAATCGCTGGGCATTTGTGCACTGGCAATGGCCACTACACATGCAAAGTTGTGCACCAAAAACTCGAGACCCTACAAATCCCTGAATCCTCAAGAAGCACAGATGTTCTGGGAGGCAGGCATCGGCGTCGAGCCGAACTGGCGCCTCACCCACCAGATGGCAGAGCTGAGGGCATAAGGTATAGGGTGTCCGGGTTCCAGAATTTGAGCTCTGGCCGCAAATTGTTTGACAGCTCTGAGAGTAGAGGCTATGGTGTAACCGATCAGAGAAGGAGCTGCTTAGAAAAATGTGGCGGTGTCTCCTGCGGACGAGACCAGACAGGTGGATTCTCTCAAAAGGATGCCGGTCCTCACCTTCCCAAACATTGGAAACTGGGGATTGTCAGGCCTTCTGGCATCTATACACCCATGAAACATCCCCACCCGCGGCACGCAGGCACGGCACGCAGGCACGGCACGCAGGCACGGCACGCAGGCACGGCACACACGGCACGTACAGCACACACACAGCAAGCGCGGCATGCACAGCACACACACACACACACACACACAGACACACACAGAGTCAGGGACCGAAACGCAGGGAACGAACGAACGAACGAAACTTGAGAGCGTAAACGCAGGTGTGTGTGTGTGTGCTCATAGTGTCGGGAGCGTCTCGGTGTGTAGGCGTGGCCGTGAGGGCTGGACACAGCGATGCGTTTTGCACATGTTACGTCGGGAGCCTAGATGAGCCTAGGCTCAAAGCCCAAAGGCACCCCCCCCGTTCCGTAAGCTTTCGAAGGGCCAATCATTCTGCATGGATATTCGTATCTTACTGAACCCTCACCCTCACGAAGCAGTTTTACTCCCCAACTTGAGCAGGCCGGGTGCCAGGCGCTATCATTACGGAGGTCGGTGCCGCCAAGGAAGCGCTGGCACAAGAGCGCGGAGCTTTTGAGGGGCTGGGCACTGAGAGTCAAGAGGTCGGGAGGTCAGAGTGTTGATTTAGCACAATTGGTTTTTTGATGTTTTGTGGAAGCCCCAGCCCCACATCAAGAGCTCTGTACACACGAGCTGTTTGCCGTCATGTCAGGGAGCCTTCACCTACGGAGGGTTCAAGTTGAAGGGACGATCGCGCTGAATCATTGGACCACCTTCTATTCGAACTGGTGTAAGGCGTAAGGCGTAGGGTTCAGCTTCGCCCTTGACCGGGCATATTGCAACAAACAAATTCGCATTGTCTCTTCAAGCCAAGCTACGCCCTTAAAGCATGCACCTCGCCTGCCCTTGAAGAAACCACGTTGGAACAAACCTGAGAACGGAAACTTCTGATCGCAATAGCCGGCTGAGAGGTTTCTCGGGCGTGAGCATGGTGATAATGTTCCTAAGCTTGATTTTGGCGGTAAAGGCTCTAAACCCCTCGTAAACCATACTATGGGGCCTAAACCGTAGGCGGAGACATGTAAGGCTTTTTCCGTCTCACAGCGCGTTGCGGTTCAGTCCAACTCTGCCCCCAGTTGGACCTCTCAACGACGGCTTTTGGAAGTGTGCTTCGTCCGAAGGAAAGACTTAACTAGAGAGAGACGCTTCATGAACTGTAGCAAAACATGGTCGGGGGTGTTTGGCCGACGTGTGCATACGGATTCAATGCCCTCATGATCGGGATGCAGCTCTGAGGGCTCGCATGTCTCCTTCCGTGCACTGGCTATATGGCCCAGTATGGCTATTTGGCCTCTCGCAACATTTCACTCGAAACACCTTGCCAGATCTACGGTCACAAGAGCTGAGCGGAGTGTTTGACACGGATGCTCACAAGAAACATTGGAGGAGCATGTTGTCTAACCTGAGCTTTCCGAAACCCAACCCCCAAACCCTTGGCCTCCATCCTGAACCAGCTCTTACTTCTAGACCCCAAACCACCAACCCGAAGCCCAAACCCCATAATTCATCATCAAGACCCATAATTCATCTCTTCAACAAACCCCCTCCTCGCAGCGCAAGCGCCGGCCCCAATGGCCGAGGTGCACCCTGAGGAGCGCAGCACGACACACAAAACGAGAGTCGGGCTCCGGGGGCAGCTGTGTGTCCATGATGGGGGATGTCCCCCCGCCCCCATTCGTGCCTCAAGAAGGCCTAACTGCCTAACTTGGGGCCAACATCTCATGGATCCAACAATGGCGAATGCTAAGGCATCGTTTTTGTTTCTTTGTGTTTCCGATGTCGACGAGCTCAGGATTAAGTGCACATCCGCCTTGAAGACTTTGCCAGGGGAACTGGAACGGGTGGAACTGGCTCGGCTGTCAAGTCGCCTGGGTGAATCATGTCAATGCGGCAGACAGCTACTGAAGCCCAAGAAGTCAGGACCCCTAAGCCACCCGATGGCCTTTCCAAGAGTAGCAGAGCACCCAACTAAGGTCGGGACAGGTGCTGCTCTCTGCAACCTCATGGCTCAACTTCAGTCCCCGGCACGCCACTTCTCTAACACAAAGCAGTGAGGGATGGAAACACCACATGGCACTTGCATTTCAAGCCCAGACTCCCTGACTCAAGCACCTCAAGCACCCCACAACCATCCAACACCCTAAGCCTAAAATCGCTTGCGGCCCTAGCGATGATTGGCACACTTGGGCCACTTGGGCGCCGCACATGCTGCGACGCGGGCGGCTCCTCAAATGGCGCCGTGGCGGCAGCCGGGAAATCGCGGAGGAACTGCCTGTTCAGCTCAAGGTTTGGAAGCCTTGACAAGGTGAAGCCTCGACTCCATGGAAGACGAAGCACGCTCACGGCCCGAACTTGTCAGGCTTTTTGGGGCGAGGGTTCGAGGGAGGTGAAGTAGCCCCATTCTTTCGTTCATTGTGCTGTGCATGTTGCGTTCCATATATAAAAGCGGGAACTCGGCGTGTCTGATGTACGTACAGTTCTTGCTATCGCGGTAGCCCTACTTGGTACATCTGCAAGCGACGTCAAGAAAATATCGAGCGCGCTTGCGTTGAACTCGCAGAGCCTTAGCTCAATAACTTCGTCAATAGCTATTTGAGTCTCAGGGCCGCAGAAAGAAACAAGCTAAACACCGAAGCCAGAAGTCAGACATCGCCTTGTAAGATCACAAGTGGCAAGCTGCCCGGGCTGCAGCGGCAAGTCACAAATCGGGCAGCGCCACCTGAACCATCTCAGACACAACAAACAACGCCGAACTCGGGTTCAGGGTTGCAGGTACTAGACAAGGAGAAACTCAAGCAAAACGCACCTGCGCTGAAAAGGCATCGCCGCCGCTGTGATGAGGAATGCTTCCAGCTCGAAGCACTGCAAATGCTGGCAGTGCATACCTGGCATAGCAGCACACAGCACAGAAGTCATGTGGATCGGAGGTCCGCCATCCCTGCGGCTGGTCCACACAACTCAAAACTTCTCCATCCCTGAGGTCGAGACCCCTGGCTGGTTCCGCGAGCCGTTCCTGCAGGCTCAGGGTCGAGACTGCTCCTCTGCTCATCTCGCTGCACTCTCGACAACCCTATAACCTCGTCTCTAACCATCGCAATCAGGAATAGCCTGCGTCAAAGGGCACCGCAGCGGTTGCTGCCAAGGTGTGTTGGATCGAACGCCAACCTCCGCGCATTCCGTGCCAAGGCATTAGAGGCACTTTTGGGTCTCCCAAACTTAAACACCAAAGCCGAAAGGAGAGCGTTAAAGTAAACCAAAAACCCGAAACGCCCAGCATACATTCGCATCGGCCTCAAGCATGCGACACTCTCCACCTCTGTTCCCATCACACAGACTCAAGAATTCTAGTCGAAGCGAGATTTCATGTGCAACGCGCCGACAAGCCCCCTCGCCCCCCACCGCAGCCGAAAGCATGGACCTGGAGGTTTGTGATGCTACGGGGTCCATTCGAATACTTAAAACCTCAGAGCCTTGGACACACACAGCACCCTGTAAACCCTGGATACTTACGGCTGATGCAACTCGTCGTCGTGGCACAGAACTGCCTCCCTTTTTCAAACTCGGTTTTCGCTTCTCGGGGCCTTCCGTTTTCATTTCTCTGTGCTTGAGTATGCTGCATGCTTCAAGTGCCACGCCTTACATCGCCGCTTGAACGAAATCAGAATTGCTTTGCAGCTACCGCCCACATTCAACTTTGATTCGCGAGCTGCTGCTGCCCACAACAGCAATATGAAGTGGCTTGATGTTGTTTGAGCAAAACTCGACATCGCAGCATGCAGCCAAACCCGAAACCCCCAGATCCTGTAAGCCCTAAGGGCCAACTTGAAAATGCAAGTTGCCAATTGCTGGTCCGCCCTGCCCCCCCGCCCCCGACACTGCCCACCCATTAAACGAGTCATGAATGCAGTTGCTCCCAACGGGGCCAGGGATATCTTAACGGATTCTTTGTGGGTTTTCTTGGGTTGGGCATTGCAGATGTAATCTGTGGCATTGCCTTTCGGTGGCAGATGTTCTCTGCGGGACGACCCCTGCAGTAGGGACTTTGTAGGGGCCACTGACCCCCATTCCCCCCCCCCTCCTGCAACCCCAAACACTGACAGGAGCCAGCCCCAGAATTCTGAAAGCACAGACCCCGCCTCGGCACTCCTCAAGCATGTTCTAGGGCAGCGACGAACCCCCGTCACATCCCAACTTCTGAAAAAAAGGTGGTTAGCAATCGCTCCGCCACATGCAAGGACATCTTGACCAAAGTGCCCCTCACATTTGGCCCTCAGAAGGTCGCGCACCAATCTTTCACCCCTTGGAGGCTCACGAGACCGACTCCTCAACCCTACTTACTTAAGTACAGAAGCCCCTAAACTACCCCGATTCCGACCCCGAACTAGACAAAGCTTTCACTGGCGGTCGACACGCAGTGCGTTTAATAACCTAGCCTTGCACCCTCAAGCCCAAGAACAAACCCCCGAACCGGTTTGAGCCCTAAGCCCGAACCTCCCTGCACATCTTTATAACATCTTCTGATCTCAGACCCATGTGACCCCCCCCCCCCCCCCAAAAAAAAAAAAAACATTGTTTTAGGGCACTCCAGGGACACTCTGGGGTTGGGCACTGGCGGCGTTGGGCACTCCAGGGATGAGCGAGGAGTAGACCGGGTGAGGAGAAGAGTTCCGGGAGCTGAGTTCAAAATCTAACAACCCCACACCGAGGGTGGGGAAAAAAAAGGACGAGCTTCGAAGCCTCAGCTTGCCGCAGCTCAGCAAGCAACTTCCACGAGGCTCCTCGAGAGGGTGGCGCATAGGGCGAACGATCGAGTTCAAGCGTGAAGGGCCTACAGCGAAGTGCCATGCCCCAATGAAAAAAACGACCTGCAAAGCCCAAACCCTGAACCCTGATTTTGGCATCGCCCCTGCCTACCGGAATGGCGGACCTGCGGCAAATGAGGGAAGGGCTTTCCTGTCAGGGTTTGTGCTTCAAATGATTCGGCTTCGGCCTTTTGCCATTGTGGTTTACGGGACTTTGGCTTTGATGGTTTCTCCAACTCCCCGAACATGAAAGTCCGGAAACGAAACACGCGGGGCTGCGTAACTGCGTGCACTCCGGACAGCTGGAGCCGCAGGAAGTGGGCCCTCGACACCCACAGTACACCCTTACGGCCTGGGCGCTTACATCCAGACCTAATGCTGTCTTCTATGTTCACGGTGTGTGCTTCGTGTTGGTTGAAGCCCGAAATTCTGCATCTTGAATGCTTACGATGATGCATAGGCATCATAGGCTTGGGGCTTACATGGATGGAAAACAGCTCAGCCAAGCATTGGTTGCCCGCCTTTGCCGACACTCATCCAAAAGGTCGGCCACACTCCGCCTTCTAACATGAGCCGCCAAAACAATCAAGAAACTCCAGCATGAAGAACACTTGCACATGCATGTGAGCCAAAAGACCCATCCGTCCGCAAATGCTGAAGTTGCGCCTCGGGCGGGTGACCAGTAGGCACAGCACGAAGTCCTTGGCATTTGCTGCGCCCGACATCCTCGGCAGCAAGCGGAAGAAAGCTGCGAGAGTGCACCTTGCGATGCAGACATGCCCCGTTGTTGAATTGCCTTTCGTCCTATGCACGAAGCCATACCTACCTACTTACTACATATCTGCTTATTAGCCTTCTTGGCTGCAACATCACAAGCTACGACTCGTCACATTGCGTGAACGGGAAAGATTATTAAATGAGTTCCAGTATCAACCTGGGCGGTGCCGCCCCAGCGAAAAGCTGAAAGACATGGCCGCCCGCCTGGGAGCAACAGTGCGTGATGGCGTGATGAGCTGCGGCTAGAGTGACACCCTGTCTCATGCAGCCGCAACTTGGACGTTGTCGAGGGGAAAGATCTCACTAGCCCTGCATGAGCACAAAGGCCAACTTCTAGTTTTCTAGCTGACAGGGATGCGCAACACTGTGTGGTTGCAAAATAGTGGATCGCATGACATGCTCCGTAGCTTGCAGTTACTACCTAACGAAGTTTCCCTGCCTTGTTGGGTGGCCGCAGCTTCAATGGCGAGTCTGGCCGCCTCTGGTCATCTGGAGGGTCCACGCGCACCAGCTCCACACCATCCAGAAGCACCCGCATGGAATGAGGCCAAAGGTGGCGCTCTGGTTGGCTCGCTAAAGCCATCCGCAACTCGACCTCTTCACCAGGACCCAATTGGGGCCAAGCCGAAAGCTCGAGCTCTGCAAAGCTGCCCACTCCAGAGCTGCTGGGTGCCAGCGGGGTCACTGCTAGCACGCGTGACGTAGGCTCCAAGGGGTTCATCTCCTTAAAGCTGCAGGCGCAAAGGCCATCCCTCCTGAAGCCACACACCTCGCACACAACCACGGCAGCGTGGCGTGCCGGCACAACCTTGCCAACCTTGCCGCCCTTGCCCTGGTGGGCCCCTTGGTGTGCCCGCACATCCCGCACCGGCCGATGCCGCGCCCAGCGACGCTTCCGTCCAAAGCCCAGAGCTTGCAGGGAGCGCATCTCCCTACCCGGCCAATGTTCTTCTTTGCTGTTACGTTGGTGATCGTTGGTGCTGATCGTTGGTGCTGATTTGCTCTTTCAAAATACAAGGCCTCCAACCTTGCACGTTCAATGATCCCGACTCGGAACTTAAAGAGACTGCTCGAATTCATGAATTCATGAAACAGCACTACACACAAACTAATTGAGTATCTCCCCATGGCCCATACCATCCATCACCATCTCATCACTACTGCGAAGCCAGTGCGGCTTCCTGGGAGCAGGGGCGCGGGAACGCGCGGTTTGCCACATGCACATGCAGCATTCTCAATAGGTGTTCTATTCGAGATATATCCCCCTGCACCAGTATATGATATCTGAATGACATTATAAGGCACGTGTCCGTACAGTGATATCATAAATATCCCAAGACGGTCGCACACTGGCAACTGAACTTCCAAGGCTCGAGTTCACACCACTTGCAATATGGTGTTACCCTGACCCAGTCGCCCTGTCGCACCAAAAAAGCCCTGCGATCATCCTGGAAACAACATTCGCTCACACCGTCTCTCGCACTGTGCGCCTTCTTCCCCTGGCTCTCGCTACTGCAGAAGCCCTGCGCGCAAAAAAACATAAACGCACACGCCTCAAGTAAGAGCTGCGATGCAAGCATTCAATTTCAGCAAAGCAGACTTGACACAACGCACACAGAAACCAGTGCAATCCCAGCGTGCAAGCAGCGGAAACGGCTGTTTGTCAAAAACAATGAAAAGGTCGTCAAAACCCCGCCTGGGTGCATCCTGGAATGTTCATGAACCTTTGCATTTCAAAAGTGGACATGCTCTCACGCAATCTTGAATTTGCGATTTGTTTTGCAACTCCCTGTATCCAAATGCCGTCAAATCCCAACACAACCTGAGATCGGAGCTCCTCAAACTCGTATGCCTTTCTATCCGGGCAGCATGACCTGCAAATTTCAGCTATAGAAAAAGATGCTGCCATAATGAAAACTGAGGTACAAGCCACCATTTGGCAGTTTCATGAAAAATCGGGGCAGCCTGAAGCTCAGTCCGCACGTTCTGGGGACGATCGACATGTCTCTTCCGCACCTTGTGGTGCACGCACTCCTGTGGCGGCCTCAGGGCTCTCAGCGCAGCAACACATCCAAAATACTGATCACTGGTAAGTCTGGTGGAAGTCTGCTAAGCTTTCGGCCCGTCCGGATCAAACATTTTTTGACAGCCGAAGTTCTTACACCTGGCACGCAGCTACGCAAATGGCTGTCTGCAATCATGTCCTGCCAGCAACAATGCGGTATTGCCACCAACCTGACTTTGCCATCTGCATTTTTGACCGCCTGAAGTCGAGGTGTAGCTATTTTTTGTCTGCCCTGCCCCCCCCCCCCCCCCCCAAAATATCAGTTGCGGCCGTCATCAACAGCAAGTCAAGCAATTCGCACAAAAAAAAATTGGCCTGTTTCGCGGTGGTTGTGCTGGGGGCTGCTGGAGTGCAGTGATAGCCCTGGCAGGATGCAAATCAATAAAAAATCAGGCAGGGCACAAGAGGGACTTTGGCCTTCTCAGGCTCTTGTCGTTTCGGTGCAGGCCTCAAGCAAGATAAGGCTGGTGATTGCAACCAACGCATGCCGCACTGTTACGTCACTGTTCCGGGTGTCCCACCCTTCCGAGTCTTTGCCTAAGAGGTAGCACTCGTCACCATTCCTCAGCGGTCCACTGCGCATGTATATCGAGCAGAATGGGGCTCTGAGGCTCTGAAGGCCCCCGCGACAGAGAGTCTCGCACTCTCTCTTCATTGTCGAGGTGAATCCCGCCAACCTCGCACTTTGGATTCATCTGGCATCGTTTGCTGCTGTGTCAAGGGCCCATGCTATTTTCAGATGCAGTTCGTCCGCTGAAAGTGGAGTCTCAGCATGCTTCCTCAGCTGTGCACATCAACATACAGGTAGGCATGCAAAGGTCGCCAGTGGCACGAACACATGCCATTTGCAGAATAGCATCTTGTTGTAGTGATCCACAAACAGCTTGACCACCTGACGTCAACACATGAGTGGCTTACTCAAAAATTCAGGCTGGCCAGCTCGCCTCCTTGTTGGCTCCGTTCACATACTTCTGCGGCAGAGTAAGCCGGAGCGTCATGTAACGGTCCTATCGCTCACGGCGGCCCGTAGAGAAGTTGCACAACACAAGACGCGCCTCTGTATTATTATTAATAATAATAATATGATTATTACTATTATTATGAAACTGCAACAACCTATCTCTCGTTGAAGCGGGGGCGCCTCCGTAGAAGCTTCCTTCCGCGCAGGGCAGGGTGCAGAAGGCTCCGAAACTCTTCGAAGCATTTCAAACGTCGTGCATTTACAGTCGCTTCAAACGGACTGAGCACGGCCTCAAACTTCAGCGTGACTTTCATGGCTCACGGAACTTATGTTTTAACATTCAAAATTTGGGACGCCTGCAGCCAAAAGTTGCAGCGCAGGCCCGCTCAGTTGTGCTCAACTGTGCAACTGTGCTGCCTTGTAAGCTTTGGCCAGTCACAGGAGAACTCAGCGCCGCGGAATGCAACTGTTGCACGGCCTTTCTTTTCGCCTCCGCTGGTGTCCTGTGTCCCGAAACCTTGCAGGGACCAAATCCTTCACGCTGTCATCGTCACAAAGCTGGCCTGTGCGAAGTGCTAGCAAACTGCTAGTGAGTGTTCAAGTATTATCGCAGCTGTCGCAGCTCTAGCAGGGGCTGCTGGAGCACCAAGGCCGACCCATCTCTTTTGAGCTCACAAATCATCCAGTGCATCACACCTCAGTGCCAAGCTCTGGAACCTACGCTTGGAAGCTACGCAGCAATGCCGACTGCTGATTGGTGCTGGCAAAGAGTCTCATTTAATGCGAGCATCAGGCTTTGGACCTCACGTTGCGTGCCGCCTTTCTCTTTGTGACCATCAGGAACTGTACAGTGTGACCAATGAATGACGACCTACCGATTCGCGGGGCAATACTTTCATCGGCAATCAGGCAGGTATGCGCAAGGAGAGTCCGGTTGCAACTTTGTGTCTGTCTGTGTTAGGGCCAACTGTTAGGGCCTCCAGAATTCTGCATATTCTGACCACCTTTCGGCTCTGAACCCGGCTATGTGCTAAATGTATGAGCGGCTCTCCCACTGCTTCGTTCCTGCCTTCACGAGCCGAGGGCCTAACGCCACCGGCACTGTCGTCTCAGGAACACTAACCTCAGCCGCCGCCACGTCGCCCACGGTACCGAGCTGGTACGGGGCCAGGCCGCCTTCTGTCATTCGCAGGGCCGGGGCCGTCACTGCCGTCACCACTGGAGCCCGTAGGAGGATGCCATGCTGCTGGGAATGCCACACTGTCTGGACCACTCAGCTGGTCGTTGAAGATGGCTGCAGCGAGCAGCCGCAGCGGCGTCATAGGCTGCGCCTGCAGAACCGACTTGGCCTCGTCCACACCCCCGCCCATTGCCAGCAGGTTAGCAACTGCCCAGTTCAGCCGCTGATCGCTTGGGCATCGCTTCAGTGCAAGTACCGACTTCTCTAGCAACGGGGCATGTGGAGCTCGTAGCCGTGCCTCTCTCAGGACGACAGATGCATTCAAGAGCATGGTGGCGGCAGCATCCCGTGCCTTGTCAAGGCTCTTCGGGACTTCCGAGACTTCCGAGACGGATACATCGGACCACAAGAGAGGCCAGACGGGTGCCTGCACCAGCTGTGCAACCACAGGAAGCAGTGCCTCCGCCAAGGACGTTTGGTGGAAACAGTTGGCCACGAGCTGCAGCGCTAGCATCAGGCAAGGCGGGCTCCGCGGGCTCCATGGGCTCCCAGAGACTGCGTCGACTTTGCAAAGGCTCGAGTCCAAAAGCAGCTCCAAAGCCTCCTGGGCCCCTGGCTCTGCACCCCCACAGAGCTTCAGCCCCGCCAAGCGCCGGGCCAAGTCCAGAAACGCCACGCTGGACTCCGACGTCGCTGCGCGGATGATCTTGGCCAGGCCGGCAATGAGGCGCGGCCGGGGCACGGAGCCTTGTTGGCAGCTCCGGCACAAGGACTCCACCATCTCGGCTTCCCCACTTTCGCTGCCGTAGATCTTTTGAACAATGTCCAATGCAATTTGCCGCATCTTCTCCGGACTGTCCCGGGGAAGGCAGATGTCAAGCTCAGAGTGCAGCGCTTTAGGGAAGCGCCCTGACAAGGAGTCGAGCTTCTGTTCGGCCAGCTTGGCCAAGCTCTTGGCCTTGTCAAGCGCAAGCTTGTGCAAAGCACCACCCTTCACCTCCTGCGGAGACAGTCGCGCAAGCGTGGAGCCATCCGGCTGAAGAAGCCGAACTTCGGGCTCACGCACACCTGCCCAGTCGGCAACAGCCGGGGAGGCGGCAAGGTCCACAGAAGCAAAGGCCATGCCAGCTGGTTGCGCCTCAGCCAGTCTTCGAAGGGCCTCCTGCTGCGCTTGCATGTGGGGGGCATACGCTCTCTGAAAGCTGCAGGCAATCACCATGTCTAGTGGACAGCCCGCCAACAGTGCCGCCGCATCCTCGGTGGTCTGCACGTCCCAGATCAGATTCGAGGCCGTATCCTCGCTGCCGTGGGGGATGGCTGTTGCGGCTTGCGCAGCGCCCGTGAGCAAGTCGCCTGGAGTGAGCCGGTACCGATGCAGAGATTTCGGCCTCCAACGTCAATAGCTTGAATGAAAACCGAGCAATTACATGAATATACACTATAAAACGTACTGTCGAACATGAATAATAACTAAAACATAAATACAACCAACAAACAACTAATGAGATAACGATATGTTCAGCAATCCAGCAGCCTTTGAAAGCTA
The DNA here is from genome assembly GCA_905221605.1 of Symbiodinium natans. NCBI lineage: Eukaryota > Dinophyceae > Suessiales > Symbiodiniaceae > Symbiodinium > Symbiodinium natans. The sequence goes on from CAJNDS010000280.1 coordinate 121,219, forward strand.
AGCTAGTATGGCTGATCGAAGATATGGTCGAATGGTCGGTGTCTTCGGGCCGATTTAGCCAGGCAGCACTGGCCGGTCGCTCTGCGAAGTTGCAGTTTCCGTGGTTCCAGGCTCGCAAGCATAGCCGGCCTAACTCTGCAAGCAGAGGGTCCGATGGAGAAAAGAGTCTCAGCGTCTCCCTTTGGTCTCATGGTCTTTGGACGGTTATTTTTTTTTTTTGGGGGGGGGGGGGGGGGAGGGGTTCGACCACGAAGGTGCCCAAGCAGTCCTAGGAAAACCTTCAATGACCAGGTGTGCCTTGGACCTAAACTTTCTAAAGATGCACCCGCCCTCTCGCATCATCACAGCAACGATGCCTGCTGCTGCATTTCAGGCTTGGCCAGCAGTCGGCTCCGGCCCTCCTGTCCGCCGGTGCGAGACCTTTGTTGCACATTCGCTTCGGGCAAAGCGGAGTTAAGCTGCAAGGCCCTCGCTGGGACAGCTCAGGCTCCGGACTGTTTGGATGAGAGCACGAGCCTCCCTCCGAGAAAGAGCCTGGGGATGTGACCAGTTGTCGCGTTTAAACTCAGGATTTGCGGAATCGCGGGTCAGGCACAGGGACTCTAGCTTGCCACTTCCTCAGCGCTGAGTCGCAATGCTGCATTACGAAGCCTACTGAGCACCGCTCGCCCTTACTGCACAAGTGTGCCTGGCACTTGGCATTGTACTGACTGGCAAGCCACACAAGCTTGTGGATCAGGGCTTCGTGACAGTGCTGTAGGTCAGCCGAGCAACCCAAGAACCAGAACTGCAAGCGCAAGCAACGTGAAGGAGTCTGCGGCGTCGTCTTTCATGCGCAGGTTCGATGGCAACAAACACTTATGATGCTGATGGTAGGGTGGGGACGATGAAGGGGCGCCCAACAGAATTATCCAGAGGACCGCTTCATGTCTTGGCGTGGCCATGCCTTCTACAAGAAAGGCCTTGAGATTCCAGCAGGCGAGGAGCTGCGGAAAAAAGAGTGGAAGCCGACACGTCCTGGGGTGCCGGCTTCGGAACCTCGGAGCCGATGTCCACGTCCCACTCACGTCCCACTCACGTCCCACTCACGTCCCACTCACGTCCCATACGTCCACCAAGTTTCACGATGCCCTCAGATGCCCTCAGAGGCACTGTCGCTGGTGCTCTCCGCCCCGTGAGCCTCTCCAGAGGGCCTCTGCGTGTGTGTGACACAGACGCCATGTTCGAGGGCCAGCTGCTCCAAGTGGAGAATCAAGCGACCTCGGCATCTAGCACTCACGATCCCAACAGACGAAGCAGACAGCACCATCAAAACTCCATCAACGAATGCCTCCGCAGTCATCTGTAATCTGAGAAGCACACAGAGGCTTGCGCGATCCTCTCGCTTTCTCCTTTTCTTGGTGCTCTTGGTATTGCCCCTTCCATGCCCATGCCGCTCTAAATGGAATCGGTCATGGGATGCAGGAGCGTCTGGAACCGGAGGAATGTACACCTTAGACTTCTCCAGAGCTGTCCATAGGTTTTGCGCGTCTTGGCGTAGACTTCTGGGAGATTTCTTGCGAAGCTGCAGCTCATGCTTGTCCAGTGACTGCTGAGGTTCACTGTGTCTGACCGCGGTGGGAAGAGCTTCACTGGGCAGTCTGCTTTCCATCACAGGCAGAGTGGGGCGCTCTGCTCTGGGCAGAACATGCAAGACGCCGGTGGCTTGTGGTCTCAACCTGGCTTCTCGCAACGCATCATGAAAGAGCTCCTGCATCAGCGCGGCAACATGACCTTGATCAAAACCAGGCCCACCTGAATCATCAACCGCTGTAACCGCTCCGCAGCAGCAGCGCTCTCCAGCAGAAGGGAAGGGATGGCAGGACGGACGCGTCTGTGCTGTCCAGTCCCGCATTGAGCTCCTCGTAATGTCAACGACATCCTCCGACCGAAATCCCAACTTTGCACTGGCCTTCTGAAGCGTCTGAACTGCTACAGCTACCCCAACGACGTCGTCAACAGGAACAGCGAAAGCATGCGCCGACTCTGGATGTTGGCACGTGCTCAGCGTTACAACCAAACTCGTCTTGGCTGCTGGCACTGCATGGGCCATGGGTGACCATGGCCGGTAAGGCTCAGGCACTTGTTTTGAGCAGGGGTTGCACTGCACAGGCCCTCATCCCTCAGGAACTGGAAATGCAATCCTGTCAACCACGCAACGTACTTCCATAAAACTGCAGTTGACCGACAATTTGCGCCTAAGACTCTCATGTGTGTTTCCGGGTCGAGCATGGTGAGCTGCAAGCAGGGCTGAAGAACAACTGTGTGGTGTGTGGTGCTTCGTCCGGGTGTCAAGCTTCAGCTCACGTAGCTTTTTTGACAACGAGAGCATGCAAAAGGCCAGTTTCGCCGGCGTCAACTATCGAAGAAGGAGAGCCACAGCTGAAGTCCCACATCACAGCCGCACCAAGTCAGCGACACCTCTGAGTACCGGCGGTTGCCTATGGTTACCTGCTTTACACCGGCAGCTGCGCCACGACATCATTCCGAAACGAGTCCAGAAGAGCGCCTGAAAGCTTCAGCATGGATCCCGTGGTTTCGCCAACTACGCTCGGTGGTTCAATCCATTCTGTCGCAGAAATTCACTCCATATCACTCTGAAAGATTCAATACATGGATTGCGCAGTTGGCGAAAAGACTGCATTACCCTGGCAATCTCCAGGCTTTCAGGAATGGTCTCCCATCTCAAGGGTGCCCTGTCTATCATGGTACTGGTGGTATGAACCCAAATGCATCGCAGCAGTCTGGTCGCGGGGCGCGTAGGCGCCCAAAGGTGGCTAGTAGGAGGCTGCAGGAACAAACACTCCTTGATGTAGCCAGGGTTCTGATTACTGCACTTCTTCAAAAGCCCAGATTTTGCATGCCCATGGATGTCCGGGCGTGAGACAAGCCCCAGAAGCTCAGTGACAAGCGGGAGCGTAAGGGCTTAGGGGGAGGGTGTTCGGGATGCGGTGGGTGAGACAAATCCAAGATCCCGGCCCCCCGCAGCGCATTGTCGGCCCACAGTGTTGCGTCTAAGAGACTCCCGGAAACCTCGAGGCCCAAACCAAACTTCCACCCCGCAACCGTTTGCGCAGGGATTGGGGGGGGATTTGGGGGGGGATTTGGGGGGGGGGGGGGGGGGACTCACGAACTCGGGTCTTTTTCGGGTTGTTCTGCATCTTGTTCCACTCTTTCGTCCAGCGCAGTTGCAATCTCCAAGCCCATACACCGACAATCCTGCGTCATGGGGGACAGGGCATGCGGCAGCCAGAGCCGCGCTGCAAGTAGTCGAGTGAAGCAAAAGCTCAGGTGTGAGCGGACCTCACGCAGCAAAAAACGAAACCAGTGTCCTACTCTGCTGTGGACATGCGAGGGCGGAAGTAGCGAGCCAAAGCATGGCAGCATTAGATGTAGGCTTTATTTAGAGCTGCATTCACTTGCCTAGCAGGGCTTGGGGCCTTCAAGCTTTTTGGAAGATCAAGAGAACATGGATAAGACAAGGTGGCACAGATTACAATATTACAGATTCACGCACATGCTAAACTGCTAAACTCATCTTGGGACAAGATGCAGGAAGGGCCCAAGCTGAGGGCACAACGAACCAGGGCTATCCATCAGCCTGTCCTTGCCGAGTTCGGTGCTGGATGCGTTGCATGTCTTAAACTTTTTGTCTTGGGCGGGCAAGCATGGAAGTCCAAAGCATTTCTTGCTTGGAGAGCAGTCTGCAGGGAGGTCGACAGCAGCACCCTACAGGCCCTACAGCAGCTTGGGCTGCCCTGCAACAGAAAGTTACCTAGATGCCCGAGATTGAGGTGCTCCACGGCTGCACCCGTGCAATCGCTGGCAGGCCTTCGTCCATGTCTTCACCCTCCTCCATTGCGAGCCTGGCCACACCAGAGATTGCAACCGCTGGTGCTTTGATGTCTGGGTTTGAGCTGTGGTTTCTGCAAAACCTGGAAATTCAGAACTTGCAGTACAGAGTGAAGTGACACTTTGCTCAAGCCTTCGCACGCGCAATGATACTGCACCCTTGCACCCGCAGACTCAACCGCTGCATCTCATTGGCAATTCAGAGTTCGGATGCCTAAGGATGGGCCCCCTGAAGCCCCCCTTCACAGCATAGCTGCCGAGCCCGCAAGACTTGCCAACTCTGACCGGCACGCCGACTGCGTCAATGGCAATATTTTTCGGGGGGGGGAGGGGGGCGGGAGCTACTTTTGTGTTCGAAGTTCTTTTGTCCAAGCCCTATGGGCCTAAGGTACTGATCTGCACACCATCGGTGCCAGCTTGTGGAGTTCGGATTCTCCATCTGCTCCTGTCAGGTGGCAAGACATATTCTCCGTTCGTGGATTCATGGTGTCGCTTACCCTGCCTGCTTGGCTTGGAACGGATCCCTGTTCTCGAAGGCCATAAACTTGTTTAATGACCTCGGGCTTGGGGTTCCACTCGGAATGCTGGCTTGCAGGCGGTCAAATGCATCATGTCTCCTGCACTTCCTGCTGGCCGTGGGCAATGCATCTGTCCCGCTTAGGCGAACATTTTCCACATGCTTTCAAGGTCTTCTCAGACCGCGCTGACCTCGGCCCCTTGAGTGCTGTACATTCCACGTCGGAGCCGGGTCGTCTATGAGACCAGGCACTGCTGGTTTCCCTGGTCGCCCCCAGACGCTGTCGAGGCTGCAGCGGCCTTGGCCTTTGCAGCCGCCTTTCCCTTGGCCTGCGCCCGGGGTGGGGGCTTGAAGTGCTCTTTCAAGGCAACCCCCTGGCAGGCGAGCTCAGTGTCCTTTCCCACTCCACCACCTTCAGATGGGCGTGTCGAGACAACTTTGAAGCGGAGGTCCCTTACTTGTAGCACGTCCCCTGTGCGGACGTCTGCCGATCGCTGGGCGAAGTAAGGCCGCACATAGTCCCGAAGCAGGCCTGTCTCATCTAGGGACAGCTTGTTCGGCCGATACTTCTCTGGCAGGCCATCCTCATAGGGAAGCAACTGCAAGCGTTCGAGCACCTTTCTCTCTATCTCTGGCCCTTCGTAGAAGATCTCGGTGTTGTGACCCACGACTCCATAAGAATCCTCCGACGGCACAAGAGATGCACTACATGCACTGATCGGCACTGATGGGACTCACATGCAATCTCCTACGCATTCAGGCGGGTGTCCTCTGGCTGCACTCCTACGACCTGAAACCTCACAGAGTCATAGGAAAAGTCGAAGCCTTTGGTGAACTCTCCAACTTGCTGCGTCTGGAAGTAGGGCACGATGTGGTTGTGGTACATGTGGTCGAAGTTGTACTTGAAGGTGTCCTCTTCTCTCGGGCAAACGAACCTTTTCTGCCTACGCCGAACGGGGGTTTTCGGAGTTGAGGCAACGCCGAGCGGGTCGTCGTTCGAGCAACGAACGCACACCAAGGCACATTGCGAGTGCTATGGCTGCGATGGCCCAAAAGCGCATTTCACGAAAAGCATGTGCTCGGGACCGAGGCAGTCACGATTTGGACTCGCGGAATGCACACAGAGGACGAGGCGGGAAGACCTAACGCCCAAAAGCGGCGGAATGAGGCGAGAGCACGAATGCGCACAGGGCGTGAGCGGAAGCACGACTGCGAAGCCAAAGACTATATGCTTCGCGAAGGGTGTGGCAGAAGCACGATCCAAGGCCCGAAAGCGCAGCCCACACCACGACTGGCGAAACAGAATTCGCGCGGTGCGGCGAGAGACTGCCAGGGAGGGAGAACGCCTCAAGCACCAACTTACTCGCCACGTGCAATATCCCTCCCCGTAAGCCCAGGCACAAGAACGCCAACTCGAAGACTCACAACTCCCGAGGGACTCCGCAGAGGGCAATTCACTGAAGCAACAATGATGATCCGGTCCTTGTAGGGCAAAACGTGAATCTTCTGAAAGACGCTCAGCACCTGCCAGAATCGGCATGCAGAAGCTTGCATGCTTCATTGATGGCCTTTGTTTGACATCTTAAGCCCCTGCACATAAACACAGCCTGGTCTGCCAGGATGATCTCAGTCTTGGCCCCGAAACGACCACCTTTTGGGGGGTCACAAGCGCCAACGACCAGCTCGGCACCGGGGCTCTCGACACGCAGGCCTGCAGATGACTATCAGGCTGCTGAAGAGATTGAAGTTCAGACTTAACGTTCAAAATGACATAAGGAACTTCACTATCGAACTCGCATACTGGGTTTTGAGCGAGCCATGAGAAACTTCCAACAAAATGATTTCGAAGCTTGTTAGGTTCATCGCTGGAGTCGCTGAGCTGCTCATGTTTGCCCACATCAGCCAGCACGCCGCTACGCTTAGCTAGCGAATGAGAGCACGCAACTTGAACTTTCCACTAATTTATTGAAGCCGGAGGTGGGACCCTAAACTCCCCAAACCCTGGTCAGTCCCTGGGCCACTGGGGGCAAAGTGCCAGCTTCGGGATCCTCTACAAAACCTCGGCCTGTGTGGAGATCGTCCTCAAAGTCACGAAGCCTTGTTTGCGCATGAGCGGTGGGGCTGGGCGTCCACAAACCCTGCACGATAAGGTGGTATTTTGTCCGAGGGGCGCAGACCGAACAGCATCAGCACTGTTCCTCAGCTGCATCTCAGGTGGCGTCTTCGAGCTGCCATGTCCAAACACATCTGGCACAAGGGTCGGAATCAAGTCCATCAGTGCTAGGCCTGTCTCAAGATTCACTTGCTCCCAGACTCAACAGACAGGGAACGGCTGGCTTGAGAGGCCATGCACAGTCACGCAGCGCAGCATGCCACTTGTTGTTTAAAGCGCCGAAGGCCTCAAACTGTCAAAGCCAAACCTAGGCAGTGTGGGAAGAGGTGTGTTATTTTGGGCTGGTGGTGAGAATTGCTGTGCTATTCTTGGGCTGCTGCCTTCTTTGAGTTTTATGAGTTGAGTTCTATTTGAGTACAAGTCTGCCAGTTTATAAGGTGCTTCTTTACTGGAGATAACTCAGGAGACTCCATAGCAACTGGTCCCAGTCCGCGTTAAGCTGCTTGTCTGAAATTAGCTACCCTCTCAGGTTGCTCAGAGCCAAAATGTGAAAACTAAAAGATGCGAACAAGCACGTGTAGGACCAACAGCCAAGTGGACGCGGAACTCTGGGAACTCGACTTCGACACTGCTTGCCAGTACAACACAAAAGAAGCAATTCCGGGTGTTTCCGGGGTGCCGGCGTAAAAATCGAGAAGAAGGAGCCGGCGAATTTGCGTTTGCGCTTGAAGTCCGCGAGCCGGAACCTAGCAGCTCAAAGGGTTTTATAGGTTCTGCCACCTGCCCAGGTGCCTCACGGCACGCAGGGGATGCAAGATGATGCACGCATTCCCTGCTCATTCCATCGGACGACCTAGCAACCGTTTGCCTAATTCCATTGATTCCATTGTGAAGCTCCTGAAGTAGAAAGACCCCAACGCTGCCCAAAGTAAGACTGCCGATGCGTAACTGAAGGTCTCCACTGGGCCAGACAGCGAGTGTCCCCGACATTCACAGTCAGAGAGTAACATACCCTACGGTAGCCACCTGCCTAGCTGACCCTCAACAAAAAGGAAAGTGGAGGAAGGAAACTGGGCTCCTTGCTCCCCAGCCACTCTAGGAGAAATCATGTCATGCAGTTGGCACCTTGCTTGCGGCATACGTCTGGCAAATCGTTGGCTCGACGGTGGGTAGGTGATGTGCGGATCCCAAGCCCCACGCAGAACATCACAAAACGCGATGGTTTCGTAGTTCAGGCACCTTGAAGGCCACCCCATGCGCCCCCTCAATGTGCAAGTCTCAACACGGAACGGTCTTGGCTTCCGGCTCCATGCGCTGCACCTGCTCCTCGTAGAAGAACTTCCTCATGCTGCTCATCGCTTTCTGAGTACCACTTGAGTTAAAGATGTGTGCTGCTCAGAAGCATTTTCTCGAATGCTGTTTCAGTACAGAATTCAACAGGGCAAAGTCAAAGGTGAGCCCGCCGAGCATGCATGTTGCAAGCTAGCTGGCACGAATTTGCGAAACAGGCAGTGGTCAGAGCACTATGTCCGCTAAGTACTGGCAGGAACTTCATGGCGAAGCAATGCAGGATGAGTTGCAACCTTCGACCCAGATTTAAAACAAAAGGAACCCACCACCAGCGCACCACTACCTTTTATTCTGGCATCGTCTCAGTGCGTCTCTGCCTGCACGTCAGCATGTCTGAAGGGTTGGTCAACGCAGGAGAAAGCGCCCTTCTGCGCCTTAGCCGGACTTAAAGAGAAGTATAGCCACCTGACCTGAGCACAACGGGATCATGATGCGGCATCAGGACCCGGCTCATCCGACGCTGCTGCTAGATGCCGCTAGCTTGTGGAATCAGGATCTAAGCCCGCTGCCCAAGTAGAAGTAGATGAAATGCTTCGTCTCATGTGTGACCTCAGAGGCTGATCTGATCAGTCAGGATCTTTGCATGAAACTAACAGACTCTGCCAAACTTTTCAAGCATCAAACGGCGAAAGTTGCTCAACAGCAAGTTCGAGCTCTGCCACTCTTTATACATCGAACCTCAAGCCCCAGAAAGCTCATCCGCAGATAGTCTTCATTCCTTGCCATCACCCCACTTACCCTGGGAAGTCAGGATATCTAATGCTCGCAGGGAACGTACGAACCGAAGTTGCGCCCGACCACAGCGTGCCAGGTCGGATTGTACTTCTTGTCGAACTCCTGAAGCAACCGACTTCCAAACGAACAGCTCTTCAACTGAAGTGGCCGTCCTTCTTGATGAAAGCGGCGATGTCCTTCTCGATGTTGTACTTTTCAAGGGCCTTGCAAATAGCAGATGGCACAGGAAAACTGGGAACCACACGAAGGGTCTAGCTGCAAAGTCGGCTGTGTTGGCTCTATCAGCACAGTTTGGCGAGTAGCCGACAAACATGGCTAATGTTGCAGAAGTCTCCCCAAGGTCCTGTGTGGCACAGTCAATGGCGTCCTGTTGCATGTCCTCGGCCATGTCAGCGTTCTTGATGACTGCCTTGTCCGAATGCTCCATGCATCTTTGACGCAGATGCCGATCGGTGCTGGTTCATGGTACAGTAAGGCCTGCGTGTACTCTCTACGCCTGCGTGCATCCACCTTTTTCTACAGCATGCTTTCAGGATCCACTGCGGTCATCCACCTAAAACATCAATCACGGTCTAATGGGCTTGGCCTGCTGTACTACACTTGATTGGTTATTAGAGCCGACTCACCCAAAGCAGGCAGCAGGAGTTGAAGGAGGCCTAGGCGCCCTGATCCTGGCCCTGTTAGGCATTGTCTCATCAAGATGTTGGAAAGTATCCCTGGCCTTGCGGTCCGCCATAGCTTCCCCGCTACACGAGGGCAAAAGGCCAAAGGGTCGCTGAAGCTGCAAAGCCCAAAGATCACTGACGTCACAAGCTGGGGACGCGCAAGCCGTGCACGGAATGAGGAGCCGAAATCAAAAGTTGCCCTATGACATCATCAATCGAATTGGAGGTAAGCATGTGAACACTATGCCTGTGATATTTGCACCGTGCTCATCCTTGTTCAGTGATCCTTGTTTGGCCCGACAGCAAAGCATGCTGTGGACCCTGCAGCTCGTAGTCTCGAACCACACCATCTGCCTGGACATGTGTATCCTAAAAATCTCGGCCACTGATACTCGACAACAACTTTGACAACAAGCATTCATGGCCTAGCACGCTTCAAGGGCAAGTGAATTACTGCAAAGTCCGAGGCATACAGCATCATGCCGGTCTTGAGCCCGCGTTGGTGGGTTTTGCACTCACAACATCGGAGGCCCTCAGAGTCTCAGTGTCGAGCATCCAAGTCGAAGATGCTAAACCAGAATTCAATCGATCTGTCCTGAGTCTGTCGTCACACGAAAGGCACACGGACGTCAGCACAGCCAGCACGAACGTGGGCGATGTAGGATGGAGGCCCAAGAGCTAAACCCAATCGTATCAGAATCCCTCCATGGCCCCGGCAGTTATCTGATCTTGGTCATTCAAGAGGAAATGGATGAAATCCTGCAACATGCTCACGTCTGGCACGACTGATTGACGTTGCGGGCTTAGCAAAGTGGTTACCATCTTTTGTCTAGGCCTCATAGCCCATCTTGCCTGGAACGGCTGATGTGAACCTAAGTACTGCTTCCAGAGATGCAACCGACAGCTGCCACTTCCAATCATGCTGCTAGCAAGCCATTAGCAGGAAGGACCAGACCGCCACGTCACCTCGCTGAAGATTCGGTCGACTGTCCGTCTAGACAGCGCGTGCCTGGCGTGACCAAGTCGTCTGAAGCTCTTCGTTGTCTGAAAAACGCCATGAGGACCCACAAGCTACGGGCTTTCGTTGTGACGTGCTACTGATACGAAGGCGACGTGTCTTGGACAGGCCAGCGGGTCCCGTCATACTTCAGCAGGTCGTCCTTGTCTAGCAGGAAATCGTGGTCCGAGTCCAGCTCCCAGAACGTGCCTCTGGGGAAGGCATGCCGCAAATTTTCGAGGAAGTCAGCGAGCTGATTGATGCGAATCCTGCTAAGTTCCAAGCAATAGATCACATAGAAGTGCTCATAGCTGAAGTAGTCTCGTATCATCTTCATGTCATCATAGTCCTCGCCGTGGCACATCTCGAAGATGGCCAATGTGTCTAATGGCATTTGTCAAATTCCTCCCTACGGCAGCATACTAGTACGACAGACAAGGCTGAAAAAAAATAACAAGGCTGCTGCTTCGTGACTCTCCCACCTCAAGCTGCTTCCACGTTTCCACGATGGACGGCTGATATCGCCGCAGATCTGTAGCGCAGACAGCAGAGCCCACACATTCAGGACGTTCAACTAGACGGCAACGACGACTCCTGACTCTGCTACTTGTACTTGTCATTGTTCTACTTGCTACGAGCATGGTTCTGTACAGGCTCGTGCGGTGAAATACAACCACACTAGGATCCTAACCCTCCTAGTGGAGGATACCTTTTTTCACCATCATCTTGTGGTCTGTGGACTAAGTTTGGGTTGCGATGAAGGTGGAGGAGGTGTTGTGGTGGCCTCGGTAGATGGATTTCTTGCACAACTGTAAGATCCGAGCTCTGCAGGTAGATTCGGCCTGTCCCCTTCCTGTCCTCAGTGAGTAGAGCTGCGAGTATGGCTTCAGAGATGACAACAGCTTGCATTGCAGCCGAAAGATGCAAGAAGACTTCAAGAAATAAGTTGCTGCAGCAGTGGCGTAAATGTAGAAGATTCGGCTGGTGACCTAGATGATTCAGCTCTGAGTGATCCGACTTTGGTGACGAACCAGCGCCACATCTGAGATCCCGACCGTGTCAGCATATCTATCCTGGAACTCCTGCGGACCACGACATCTGCTGTTTTCCACCCCTCGCACTGGGATCGTGCATGCTGCGACCTAGCATCTTTTCAGGTTCGCTGAAAATATTTTTGCTTCCACAACGCTATGGCAATGACTCTTTATGGGGCATGGAGAAGAAGAACAGAGCACTTTAACAACCACTGTCGAACGGGATGAAGTCACGGCCTGCGTGTCCAGCAGGAAGTCCAACCCTGGATGGGTCATCAAGATAGCGTGCAAGAAGATGTCGAAATCCTGTCTATCAGTGTCACCCACTCGCAGTGGCCATTCCAGTTCAAGTTTCAAGCAGTTGGGCCGAGTTTTGGCCACACGGACTCGCCAAAGCACGCCGCCTCCTTCTCGATCCAGTCATTGTGGTCCTGCGCCGTGAGTTGGAGTGTTGGAGTGCTTTGGGGAATTCTCGGGGCATGGCCTTCTTGACCACTGAGAAGAAGCTCAGGGTCGGATCGTCAGGCTGGATCTTTCGGTTTGCCCAACCAACCACCCTGGCATCGTGGATCTTCTGCGAGTCAAGAGAAAAGGGGGGAAAGTTGCCGAGCTGAGCAAGTTAAATCCAATCTCTGGACCAAGAAGTCGAGTCAACTTGGCCACCGGACATCATCTCAGTGATTGGTACCGGCGTTGGCACCATCATGGCCTTGACGCAGCTCTGCTACTTTTGCTATGTTGGGGCAGGTTCTGCTAGGGGGTGGGGGGGGTGATGTGCACCGGCAAAATGGAATTCGTGGCACATGTCGGCGAGTGAAAGCGAATAAAGGCCCGAACATCGCGCTTGGAAATTGCGCTGCGGTCAACGATGTCATAGAAGGCCTGTGACAGATGCTTCCACCATCTGTTCCAGTAGCATAGAGCCAGCACTTGTGCACATTTAGGAACAAGACATCAGGAACAGCAGAAGTTTGGCAGCATGAAGCAAGGTGCCATCAACTACCTGCCTTCATCTTGTGGAAAATAGGGGCCTCATTGCGAAGTGTTACTTACCGTTCAGTGCATCACCACTGCAAGGAGTTATGCGGTGGCATGGGGTAGCGAAGTCCACAAGATGTTTTTTTTCAGTGACCGGCGGCGAAGTACTTGGACAGTTTGAAGACATCCGTCACAATCTGCTCGCATTGCTCCCAATTCCTGCGCGTTTGGACATGGTTGGCACTGGCAGCAAATGTGCAGTGCCGCGTTAGCACAACAGGAGCAAACGAGGTCAAGTGAAACCTTCCCAAAAGCCGGCAGACTGGCAAGAGCAGCGGTCTTTATCCCATCAGTGATACCCTGCTTCACGAAGATTTCGTGAATCTGGTCTTTGTACTCCTGGCCCTTGGAGTACAAAGCATGCCGTGTGGTAACCCCACTCCGCCAACGCAGTAGTCTCAACACAAGATGTGCAATGTCTACTCAGCCTACTCCACTCCACTTCTGGCCAGTATGGAAAATAACGCAAGCCTGGACACAGCTGTTGGACGATGGTGCACTGTCTGAGCGCCAGGCAAGCTCGGATATTTGATCGCGCTTTGGCCACCAGAAACGAGGGATGGTCTGAAGCAGATGCAGGAGATGAAGAAGCAGTTTTCAGAGCAGTTTTCTTTCGCTCTATGCTTCTATCACGCAAGATATCGGGATGTCAATTCGGATTTAGGCCACATGTAGGCTAACAGCCAGTGTTGAAGAGCTGTGTCTGCTGTCAAGCTGACCAAATCCAGCCTTGGCATTTGTTGCAATCATCGAATTCTTCACACCTGCCACAGCCATCGCAAACTCACTCGTCACTTGTGATGGAGACTGTTCATCGTACTTGGTTGTGTGATTCTCCGCACGTGAAAGGGCTGGACAGCATGCAGTCTCCGACTGTGCCATGTTGCAGGCATGTCTGGGTCACAAGATGCATGAACCCTTCCCGAGGAGTCATTCCATGGCCAGCAGAAAGGAGAGCAGTGAACTGGTAGGCGCACTGGAAGAGAAATACAACCCAGTGAACATCCGATACGGGCATTGATCTCATCCCTTCATCGCAAAAAGACCGTCTTTTCAAAACATCTCATTCGCGAAGCTTAGGCATACCCATGATATCTGGCGAGCATCAGCGTCCGCCGCCCTAGGCAGTTTGTTTGATCAGACTACACATTGTTTTGTGAGAGGGAAATTCGCACATTCACAGTTTATCGCCTCTTGAAATCTTGAAGGGCCCCTGCATAAGAAGAGGAACCCGTGCAGAGACCTGTCAAGCTCAGGACCCACCAACCACCAGCACATGCGCACATCATTATGGCCCTCATCTCATCATCTGACCAGTCCTGACCATCAGACGTACCACACAGCGGGAATGTTTCAAGATTTTCAAGCTCAAATGCAAACAGCTCTGGGTTACGTGAGCTACAACTTCGCCTTCTGAAAACTCAATTTTCTCGCGGGTCGCATCATTGCTCACATCCTTTCCAAAGCCTGACGTTGAAATGTCGTTCTACTCGAAAGGCCTTCGCATTCTCAAATGTTGCGAAGAACTTGTGCTGTTCATGACCCAGAAAAATGAGTTAACAAGACTAACAGTGACTAACAGTGACTGACTCAAGCACAAGGCCGAAGGCCTGTCGGCCCACTACCGGGGCTAATCGGATGCTCCGGCCTCGAGGCATTGAATATGGATAAACTGAGGTTCTGGAAAGAAGGAATGCCTGCTATATAAGGCAAGAACTGCTGGAAACTGCAAAAAAAGGACTCTGCCGTAGCATGTATCAGTGCCTGCGTGCCTGCGTGCCTGCGTGCCTGCGTGCCTGCATGCATGCCTGCCTGCCTGCCTGCCTGTGCGTGCGTGTCTGCCTCTGCAGTGCGCGTGCGTGTCAGTGTGAGCTGATGGCAGAGATGCGGAATTGCCACGTGCAGAAACAAAAAGTCCATGCGCATCCTGACTGAAATCCGGCAGCCATACAATCCAGAGCATGCTTCCGACCTCTTATGCTTCTTCCCACATGACAGCAAAACGATATTCAGGTGGCAGCGGAGGCGACAGCAACTCCGTCTCCTGCTGGATCAATGCGCGTGTTGGGCTTAGGGCAAGTAGGACGAAATCAAAGGAACAGCGAAGGAGCATGAAGGAGCAGTACAACAGGGACGTCCTTGTCCTTAGCGCATGTGACAGCAAGCTTGTTCTCTCAGCGTCCGTGGTCAAGGTATTGGTGTTGGTCAATGCCAGACAAGCTGACACAGGTTCAGAAGAACCATGTTAAAAGCCTGAAGGCTTGCTCGTGCTGTCAGAGATCTATCTGAAAGGCAAGGCCAGCAGGGCAACTAATTCTGGGCGGTGGTTTAGCTCGCTTACATGAACGTCATTTTGACCGCTGCAAGCTCCAAGCATACAACCCCAGTGCCGGCAGTGGCCAATGCCCTTGCTCCCGCATCAAGTTGGCTGTGATTTCAGCTCCGTGCATGTTGGAACTTGGTTTGTTTTGCCCTTCGCCTTGCAGCCTTGCACCTCTGTAGACTGGAAGCCATCCTCTGCCAGGGCAGACACAGCACCTGCAAGAGTTGGGTAGCCAACTGCCTGGCCAGCGCTGCGAAGCCAGAGCTTACGTTCAACAGCTGCACAATGTCAAGATGGTCTCGCTCGAGTGCCCGCTGCAAGGCTGTGCAGCCTAGCGCATCCAGCTTGTCCTTGTCAGCCAGGCTGTGCAGCAGCCAGCGAACGATGTCTGTGTGACCGCCTACACATGCAAGATGTAAAGGGGTTCTGCCGAAAGGATCGACCTTGTCCTTGTCGTCACCACTCTCCACTAAAGAAATCACAGCTTCCAGCCGGCCAGTCAGGCAGCAAAAGTGCAAAGGAGTCAAGCCATTTAGGTAGCTCGATTTGTTTTTGTCAGCACGTGCCCTGACCAGCCAAGTCACGATGCTGGGATGTTCTTGGGCGCATGCCACGGTCAAAGGTGTTGCACCATCGTTACCAGCCCAATTCATGTCCGCGGCGCCACCAACTAAAAGTTTCACCACGTTCAGGTGGCCAGCTAAGCACGCAAAGTGCAAAGGTGTGGAGCCCTGCTGATCCATCTTGTTGCTGTCGTCATCAGCCTGAACCAAGCAGCGAACCACATCCAAGTTGCCCGCAAAACAAGCCGCATGCAGTGGGGAGAGGCCCTGCAAGTTTGTTGCGTCCTTGTCAGCGCCAGCCGCAAGCAGAAACCGCACCACCTCCACGTGCCCAAAGGAGCTTGCCAGCAGTAAGGGAGTACCCTCCGAGTGGCTAATTTGGTCTATGTTCGCCCCAGCGCCGACCAACCAGTGCACGACTTCCAAGTGGCCTCTGCCGGAAGCCATATGCAAGGGTGCCAAGCCATTTGAGGAAAGGCGGTCCTTGACTGCCCCAGCTTCTAACAGTAACTTTGCAGACTTCAGGCTCCCGCATGAACAGGCGAAGCCTAGGGAGCTGCTCCCATGCAACTGATTCTCAGCGTCTACTGGTTTTTGTAAGAATGTCTCCACGGCTTCCGCATCATCTCTCTCAACTGCTGTGGCGAACTCCTCCAGCTCATGCTTTGTGGGAGATTGGAAGCTCAGGATCACGAGCTGCAAGCAATCAGGCCACTGCAAGACGACATCGTCGGATAACAAACAGTCGCCTCGCAGAAGTTGCTGTACGAATCTGCGGTGGCCGGTTAAGCTATACAAGTGCTGCTTCAGTGTCCGCACAGACCCGCCGACGGCAGACAGTTCTTCGAACGCAGCCGCGGACAAGTCAATCACATTGCCAGATGCCAAGCTGACATGCATTGCGCAGAGCTGCAGGTTGCTTTGCATCATAAATCCCGCAGACCTGCACAACTCCCGATGTGACCACCTTGAGCTATAACTTAGACTAGAACTACGACTATGAAGATCTTCATCGTAAGTCTTGCAGTCTTGCTAGGAACTTCTGTTCCCCAAGCCGAGCATTTGAGCCAGCTGGGAGGCGTGGGGTTTAGCATCTAGGAGGTACTAGCGCCCAAACCAGAGGTATGCCCAGAAATATTGCCAGGATCCAAGTGGGGGGGGAGAAAGCATTCAGGGGCCGGCACAGCCAGCGAGCGACTCGAATCTGTAACATCTGTGGCCAGCAAGGACACGCTGCATCCGTTCGGCAGGATAACT
Organism: Symbiodinium natans; assembly: GCA_905221605.1. Taxonomy (NCBI): domain Eukaryota; class Dinophyceae; order Suessiales; family Symbiodiniaceae; genus Symbiodinium; species Symbiodinium natans. The sequence continues at coordinate 137,702 of CAJNDS010000280.1, forward strand.
ACAGCTGGAAACCTACAAGCACTGCATAGATAACAACCGCTAGATTCCACAGAGTTTTCGCGATTGCAGTCTTGCGCTTGTTTTGTGGTGGTTACAACATACCTTCACAGCCTCCAAGCCTCACAGAGACTGACCAGGAATGGTGCTGTCCCAGCCTTGGGCGGCGGAGGTGCTGGCACCTCAGCCATCTAGCATGCGCTTCTCCGAACACATTCCTTTGATTACTTGATACGCGCACTTCAAAAACCTTCCAAAGTGTAGGATGTCCTTTGACATGCCGCTGTGGCTGTCATGATGGTTTTGCATTCTGCACTTCATCCAACGCTGGATCTTTCCCAACACTCTGGCTGAGCTGGTGGCAGGACTAACCGGAGGACTGTGCCTTGGTTCTGCATACATCATCATACATCGGCAGATTCAGTCGATTGGCATCCAAGGGCACTGAAGGACTTGGTTGCACCTTCCGCGTCTACCCACAATCTCCAGAAATTCTTGCAATTACCAAGCCATGCCCTACACAAGCAATCGTCCAGCGGAGGCGAAACAAGCACTCGGTGGTAGCATGGAGAGTCCACGGGCGTCATGGCTACCAACAATTCAACCGATGGCATCCACTACAATGTTATACTTGTGGCGGACCTCGTTTTCATCGCTGTTCGTCTGCGTGCCCCAGATTGCTTCCCAAGACGTCGGCAAGACTTTTTCGACAAAAGGTATCAACCCAGAAGTCTCAGTGACTAGATGTACTGACCGAACAACACGCCACAAATGTGCAACAGCTCTCAGTGGGAGACCCTGGTGAGGACGGCTGGATGTTCGTCGGCTCTGCATCGCCTCAGGGACAGTGCTTTCAGTGCATGGTTGTTGGTCCCAATTTGTCTGGTCCTTGTTGCTCAATTATCTTCGTGTTCTTATCCAGTAAGCGTATTAATATTCTGATTTCAGGGTAACCACATGTCGAAAAAATACTAAAAGCGAGCACACGAAATGAATGTGATAAGAACACCCATAATTTCCAAGCTAGTCCAATGCTTTTATTCATGTACTTCTTGTCCTTGTTCTCCGCGGATCAAGTATGCACTTGCGAGAGACTTTAGTACAAGCGGGCGAAAGGAATGTGGGGCGAGCGCATTTAATCATTTTGCAAGTGAATTTTAGTAGGCAAAACTCCGGGAAGATCTCAGCTAAAAATTCCAGCCTTTATGTACCTTGGAAAGGAAGAGAGAAAGATATGTCAAAAGTGCCTTTATTCAGTTGCTTTATCAGATTTCGTAACTTCGTGTATTCCTTGCTGCTTTTTCCTGGAGGACACTCGAGCTCTCCCAACACAATATCGGAGCGTTGCGCTACATCTTCTGTAACCGAGCGCTTTATCAACGCATCTCAAGCCTGCCGACAGTCAACAGCAAACAATTCCCAACCACGAAGGGGGGGGGGGTGGGAAGGGCTCTCCAGATATAGTCTCTGCGCGGTTGTTCTTTTTTTGTTGTTGCTGTTTTCGGAGGGGGGGGGGGTGGGGGATAGCTGGGTGTGTGGAATGAAGGGATTGCTTGCATGTTCTGGACATGGGCTTTCCAGACAGTGATTTTCCAGAGGCTCTATGCGGAATTCTCGGCACACCAAGCCTCTTCTATGGAATTCCTGGCAGGGTTCCTGGTATTCGGATTCTTGGGAGATTCTCTGAGAGTCAGAAGTAGCCCGTCCAGGAGACCTGGGCGAGGAGACAAAGTTGAGTCGACATCGAACACACCCAGGGGGAGGCTGGCCACACAAAAGAAAGATAAGCAGAGATACCACCATAAACAGCAAACAACACAAGATGACCAGAACCAACAGAAAAAAACGTGCATAGAAACACAAAGATAAGAACGAACAAGTTCGGCCAACAGCAAAGACCAAATGTATTTGAATGATTAGCAACCGACAACAAAACAATGCAAGAATGATACCTTACACTCGGCTCATCTTTGTGAAGGGGGCTCTCATTCGCCCATACTTTGGGTATTGTTGCTTCCTGTCCTGTCGTCTTTTACGCAGCACACCATACCTTGACTGCATCCTCGTGCACAAGAACGAGGCATTCATTTCACAGCGATAAACACAACCCAAATGAACACGAGACCTGGGTGGCCGCAGGTTCCCCAGGATGCATCACGGCCCCCCCCCACAGTCAGGATGCGACACCGCATTTCGTCACATAGCTCCGCTAGCTCTCTCAGAGGCTTTCGTGACAAAGCAAACACGTCTTATATGGAGGTGGATGCATGCATGCGCATGTAACAGAAAACCCGCTCTGTCAACACCGAAACGGACAGACGACGCCCTCTGGCTCTGGCTTAAGCTAGCTCTTCACCTTGTTGCTTCTTCTCCTCCGGTATTCTCTGGCCATGCAACAACAACCCCACTTCTAATGAATGCCCTGTGCAACCCTTGTATCCCCAATGAATGCCCCGTGCAACCCTTGTATCCCCAGAGAACCAATGAACTTCCAAACATTCTGTCTCGAAATGGAAAGAAAGGGTTCCGATATGCTCCGAGCCTTCTCTGCTGAAGCCGACATTTGTTCGATGTGGGGATCCAGGAGGCGACGGCCTTCGGCAGTCGTAGAGGGATTTGGCTTCAGGGCTTCGCGTTCCGCGTGGGTGTTTAAGGTGCAAGCAGGAGTCAGGAGGGTTTTAAACGTAAGCTGCTTGCAGGGCTGGCGTCTTCTGGCCGACATGAGCAGTGGCTCACGACTCCTGCAACCGCTTACCTGCCGCACCTGACCCAAGAACACATACGAAACTCCAACGAGACCATCAGGCAACGCGTAACACAAGCACAAACACTACTCGTTCCTGTGAACTCTCTCCCGAACCCCGAATGTGCCTTCCTCCTGCAGGGGATCCGCGAAGGTGAAGCTGATGAGGACTGGAGCTCACCTGAGGCACCTGGAGAGACAGGTGAAGCTTGCACCCATGTCTCCTTTGTTCAGGGCTCGGGTGCTTTGGCTTGATTAGTCATGGGGCGGGTTTAAACTAGTTGAAGCTCATGGATCCCAGTGACTGCTGGGTATGCTCTTGACGCCATCCAAATGAGGAGTGGAACTTGTATTTTACATGCAGGTGAACAGCGTGCTATTTCAGCGCACAGACTCTTTTACATGCGAAGTTTCTCTTGGCACTTGTCGCCCTCGAGGGTTTTTTTTGCCGTGCCCTCAGCTGGGACACCTTTCGCAAGTTCAGCGGAGCCAGCTAGCCGCAATTCCAGTCGCATCGGCATAACTGCTCATCTTTGCACAATAATCATGATGAGTAGGCAAGTTGTCAACCTTGCCCTCGAGGCAAAAGGTATGCAGGTGCAGCCATCGGACGCTCACGCTTCGAGGTGAATGTATGCATTGCCACACCGGGCCCATGTGACCCGTGTACTGGTAGAATCGAAAGCCACTCTCAAGCATCTGCACAAGCGTCTGAAAGCTCCCCGGCATCTTCGATAGGACGGAGAGGTCGCGGACGTAGGATCTAGGTACCGTGAGGGCAGCACCTGCTGGACATCCATGGCCCCTGTTGCGATTCTCAAAGCTAGTCACGCCGCCAATTGCATACCCACCGCACCCAGGATTGCTTGCCCGGTGGCAAAATGCCATTTCTCCGCAATGGGTGCAGTACCCTTTTGGGTAAGAAACCATTGGGATCTCGGCTTGCCCCTGGGACCCAGACTCTACACTCGACGACATGCCATCAGCAGTTGAGACGTCCAGGCCGAGGTCAACCTCTGAGCTCTGAGAGTCGGAGGAATGCTCTTCCTGTGCCTCGTCTTTAACGGTTTTAACTCTGAGCTGCCGCAATGACAGCGCTGCATCATCTTCGACGCAGCTCCCGATCACGGCCTCTGCTGCACTGGGCCTGGGAGGAGAATTGCGATGGCAAGGCATGCTAGACTCGCTCTTAAAGCAAGCTAGTCTCCTAGGCTATGGATGACTGGCAACTGAGGCAGCAGCACGCAAGCAAAGGCCAATGCCCAATACAACAACTGGAGCGCTTTCTGCATGGAGCGACAGCTCAAAAGCTGAAGAACTGTCTAAGAGAACATAAAAACGTAGTGCTTGAGCCAACAGCTGCACGAACTGACTATCACAACCCATTCTCTCGCGAAATTTGACCACTGCCATGACGACAATGACGAAAGAGGCATCAAGTTGGTGAAAGAGGTGCCTCTGAATGCCTCTGAAGCATGGTGTGCCATGTGTGCATATGTGTGCCAACATGTGAAGCGCCTTCCTCGGCGGCCTGAGCCGTCCTAGTCACCTCGAAACCTAATGCAGTCGGCCTCGGCGGTGGGATCCTCGGCATTGTGGATGATCTGCCGTATGAGCTGCATAGACTCCGGCTGCATAAGCCTCCCGGGCCATTCCAGTCGCGGCATGCCATTTGCGAAAGTGCCCTAGCATTTGTGCTCCCAACATGCTCGTTCTTGTTTCTTGCGTTGTCTCTCTTCTTATTATGATTCTGCACGCCGTAGGGCCTTAGGGACCCAGGCACGCCAAAAGGGGTCAAGAGGGGGTGAGACCCCCCTCCGAGGACGATGTTGGAGAAGGGACGGCCTTGCTTATCGGGGATGTACTCCCGGTCCCACGTACCTTCCTATATCCTTAGCGAGTTCCCCCCTGAACTTTTGCCGTTTCCCCCTCCTGGGTCATTGCCCTTCTCGTCTTCCCTTCAAGTGCTGTTGGCGAGCTGTTCATTGGCTATCTTTCTCTTCTGCTTCTTCTTCTTCTTCTACGGGGCCTGAGTGGCCCTAGATCCCCTGCTGGCTGCGAAGTGTCACACAAACTGGAAGGACTCGGCGCGCCCGGACTTCTCTCTCTCTCTCTCTCGCTCTCTCCCTCTCCCTCCTCTACTCTCCTCTCTCCGTCCTGTCTGAGACACTCCGCTTACCTGGACGAAGCAATCGCATCATCCAAGGTCACGACTAAGATCCGCATGTGTGCTTAAAGTACTCAAGCTTCTGCCACCATGCGACCATTGTTTAAACAGGTGTGCTCAAGTCATTCTTTACACCAAAAACAACACTCATCGGCCACTGCCACATAACCCTGCAACCGATAATGTCCCAGTGCCGCGCGCACCATTCCCAGAAGAATTCGTCCAACTTCGCATTGACCAGACCACATCCCTGTTCAGGAGTCGGGGATGATGCATGCAGGGTGATGTGTGGTTGGCTTTGTAAGATACCGTCTTGTGTAGGACTGAGGGTGGGCTTGCTCTCACAGGCCAGATGTAGGGCGAAAGGTTTGCCTGAGTACATGCAACAAAACACATCAAGGCACATTGCCTCTAAGCGAATGTGCAAGGAGTTGTAAAGCTGAATTGACTGTGGCTTCATGAGTGGCTGCCTCTGCCCTCGGAGCAATCTTTTGAAGGATCTACTTGTGCCTGAATTTCCTGAAACTCACTGGCTACTGGCTGCACGCTGCAAGGCAGCTCAGTCTAGAAGCGAAGCTGTAGTATCCGCCTCTGGGGCCCTGAGATTAGTTTCAAAGGGCTGCTGAGCCTGCGCAGAAACCATGGCAGGCTAGGCAGCAGTGCTGAGTTTATGCTCAAGACTTCAGGGCTGGAAGAGTCTGAGTCACTGAGTCACTGAGTGTCTGCCTGACAATCCAGGCCGACTCTTTGCGTTGTGCTGAACTTGGCTGTGCGGACGTCTATAGATTTCTGTGCCTTGTTCGGCCATGCTACATCTCATGAATTAAAGTTAATGAAAGTGCTCGAGCCCGGGCAACACGCAAGGCACACGGCTTGCAGGTGTCAAAACTCTGCAGTCTGTCTACCGCGACCGTCAGTCAGCTCCCTCCTTGAGTGAAGTGATGTTAGGGAATCAGCCGAACTGGCTGCTCTCACACACACACACATATATATCTCTCTCTTCGATATGAACAAACGCCCACACAAAAACTGGCACTATGATGGCAGGCTCACCGCCCGAAACAAGCAACCGTCAACACCATGTCGAAAAAAGGCCACAGCTCCGCTTTGAAAGCGAAAACCTGGCTCCCGAATCCCAGCAAAGCTCTGAATCCATCGCCAAAACATGGAGGCTTCCAGAACCCTTGTTCTTCCACGTAGGGCCTCCTCAGAAGCAGCCGGTGATAAACAGTTTGCCCGGCCTACGGCAAACTCTGCCACGCTTCGAGCGCGGGAGATCTCCAGTGGCCTTCTCCCACTGGATCCGAAGCTCGCCCTTCGGTCGTAATTTTCACCAGCAAACCTCACCTGATGGCAGCAATCCGGCTTTGACCCTGTTTCAGACTGAGGTCGCACAATTACAGAACACGAGGCTCCTAGGTAGCTAGATTCATGGAGCTCTGAAGACCTGGAAGATATAGACGTCTTGCCATCTTTCCACAGCATGCCGGATTCCTGCCGCCGGATGTCTACACTGATGCGTTCAGGAAAGGCCAGGACCTCGCTACTCCCAAGGTTCGAAACACGGTCGGCAATGTTCGCAACGCGTGACGAAACTGAGGGCACGAAGCTATCAATGCCACAACCATGCGACTAACTAGCCAGAAGCTGCAGCGCCTCCTTTTAACCCTCTTGCCACAGCAGCTGCTCCAGACTGAGGGCAGCAGGGCTAACTTCCTTGTGTCGTCATAGTGGAAGCCACGAGCAAGCATCAAAGGGGAAACGCTGGCATAAGCGCATACGACTCCATTGCCAAAATGCCAGCGCGCAAGCTACTTACTTTGCTTCGGAGCTCACTCGCAGAATCCCTTGCCTCAGAGCAGGAGCTTTGAGGAGCTGCCCAGTCTAACGAATAGCGTCGACATTTCGCAGCAGCCCGTTGCGGCAAGGTGCTGGAGGTCGGCGCGCAAGTGCTCGAAGTCCTCAAGCCCGATGGAGACGCGGAGTAACCTGTGCTTGTGCAGCGCTTGGGACTGGAAGACTGGAATGAGGCCTCCACTCATTCAAGCAACAAGGCTCACCAAGAAAGATTTGCACATAAGCAACAGCAAGCCCTCTAATATTACTAGGCAATCGGACGATCGATAGCGATAGAGGTGAGATTGCTGCAGCTTCCTGCGCATTGACCCGAGTAGCCAAAAAGGTCAAAGCACTCAACATCCTGCAACGACGTTTCTACATGTTTACTAAGCTGCAGCGCGTGGCTAGCTCGTTGTTTCGGTTGGGAAGCTCGGAAAGCAACGTGCCAAGCTAACAGCAGAAGCCGCTACCCACCAAACACACTTCATTCCCAAAATACTCCCAGTAGACCAAGGAACAAAGGCGATATAGCCGGATCCCAGCGCCGTCTCCACTCAATGAGGCTCTCCTTGGTTTTGTCATGTGTCGTCAACAGCTGCCACATAAATGTTTGTGCACAGACAATTTCGTAGGTGTTTTGGATTTCTTGGCCGGGGCGTCGGCTTTCTGATGGCGCGACATTCTTGAATCAAGTTTTGCACGGTTGAAATCGTTTGCAAACACAAGTCTCGTGTGATGCTCAAATGAGCGGTAGGGAGGGGGGGTGGGGGGTGGGGGGTGGGGTTGGGGGTTGGGGTGGGGTGTCGTGGGGGGGTGGTAGGGGTGTGGTGGGGGGTTGGGTGGGGGGGGGAGTGGGCTCATGTCTGGAAACGATGACATGGGTTTTGCAGTGATGTTCTTTGACGGCTCATTCGTTGCAGCAAGCCCGGCTTAATTGCATGAGCAATTGGGTTCTGAAGGAATGCCGATTGATGGCAACACGTTCCTTGACGGCTTAAACGGAGTTGGGGCGAGGGGGGGGGGGTGGGGGGCACAGCTTTTTCAAAAACACACACACACACACACACACAATGATCGAATGATGGTTCTGGAAATGTGAACTGGGTTGTGAAGGGAATGTTCGTTGATTTCGCGACATTCTGTGCGGGGGAGGGAGGGGGCCGCCTCCTACAATGTTTGTTCAATAGATTCATGGAGGTGTTGAATGAGTGTTGCTGACGGCCCGACATTCTATGAAACAAGTTTTGAACAGGCTGGAAAAAGTCGGAGGCCTGGGGGTTGGGGATTCTCGCCCTATTTGGATGGGTTTGGAAATGACTGACTGATGGGTTTGGGGGGACTTCTCGCTGATGCCATGGAGCGAGTTTGCAGGGCTTAAATGCAGGGGGCTGGGGGATTTGCAAACATCATGCTCCTATGATGGACTTGAGCAGGGTCCATGTGGGTTTTGAAGGAATGTCCATTGGCGGCACGACATTTCTGAGGAGACGTGCTTCTCGACATTCTTTGGAGCAAGCCTTGCACGACTTACATGAGCATGTGGGTTTCGAGGGAACGCGCAGAAGTTCTGCCCGGCATAAATCAGCGGCCCGCCTATGATGCGCGAGGCCCCCTTTTTTTGGATATCACAATGCTCAAACGATGGGGCTGGATTTGTCGACATGAAAATATAGGAATGTTCTTTGATGGCACGACATTCTTAGCAAGTCTTGCCGGCTCGTGGGCGGCAGACACCCCCCCCCAATTGCAAACATAATGCTCGTACGATGGGTCTCTGGCTTCAAAATGATGGTTGATATGGGGGGGGTGGGCAAAGGAGCATCCCCTCCCCCACCTCCCCCCTTCTGCAAACACAATGCTGGCAGGATGGACCTGGAAATGATTGGCATGGGTTTTGAAGGCTGTTCTTTGATGGCACGACATTCTTTGCAAGCAAGCTTGCACGGCTGATATACACACAGTGTGTGTGTGTATATATCTCTATCTCTGAATTACATACCTGCATAACTCAAACCCGTTGCCCTACAAGTCCTTTCGCCTTCAAAGGTGCCTTTCCGGGTGCAGCCCAAAGGCAACGCCACCGAGGGATGTCGCACTCCCGAAGAGCTTCCTGGGCTGCACGGTTTTGGCTCCTTGTGCCCAAGGGCTTGTGTTATGCTGGAGGTGCATGGTCTGGGCTGTGGCTTGGTTGATCTGGCTTCTGTCCCGCCACCTGGATCTCATCCCAAGAGCCTTGTGCTTCTACAGTAGGACCAGGAAGCATCCAACACCTGCAAACCCTAGCCCTACATGAACCTGGAAGCTCAGCCTTGTGCCAGTGCTCGAAATCGATAACAATGAATTCATAGGCGCTGGGTGGAACCAGCTGCTAAACCAATCGGCGCCCAATTTTGACCAGGACTCTTTGCCTGAAGCCCACTTTCGTTGGTCCTAGCTCCTACGCTCCCTTGCACCCAGCTTGGGGAAAAGCTAGCAACTGCCAACTGACTGGCGCTCAAAAATGCACAAACAAAGCTGCCATCTAAACTGCAGTGCCCGAGGTGCAAGGCCCCGGGAAGAGCGCGGGCTGCTTTCTCTGATCTAAGTTCCTCGGAGCTTGTGCAAGGCTTCAAGATTTCAGGGTGCAGGTTTCCAAGCTTCGGTTTCCAGACTTCAGAGAATTCCACAGGCTACTGTGGGTTCTGGTTTCAAGTTCTGCCACTCCCTTGTCTCACAAGCCGCCACGATAGTCAATAGCCCTGAGCACTGCTTTGGGGCTTATACTACTGGGAGAAGGCAAAAACCATGGCCTGGCCCAATCTTCCTGTAAACCCCAACTGTTCGGAGGTCCAAGGCGAAGCAACCACCAAAGCCACCAGGCATCTGCTCCTCAGCGTGTCTTCACGTCTGCTGCTGACAGCGTTCAGCATGGGCAGAGCGCATCTGTATTTGTTTTTGCTGTTCCGTGCTGCAGTCTTCTTGTAAGGGACTCATGCTCGTACGCAAAAGGGCAGCACGTGGCACCCACGACACTCAAAGCGACCTTCACTTCATTAAGTATGGACCTGTTTCTGCTTCGACGCCTCTAAACACAGTTCACAATATCGGAAGCCGGCTGCCACTACCCAGCTGCTCAGCAACCAGGGTGGGTGGGCGGGAAAACGCAAGGCAAACTCTGCAGACAAGACTGCAGTGTGACCAAACCGACAGTGCACAGGCTCAGCTGTTCAACTCAACTCGAGCACGCACACATACAATGTACACTGTATGGAGGAGTAGGTGTGGAGAGAGGGCCGGTGTTCTGCCAAACCCAACCGAACCGGGAACACCAACACCTCTACACCAAACCTACTCTCCGGAACCCCGTATGCACAACACAAGGGAGGGGCGCGCCAACCTTTTGCAGGAAATGCCGGGCAACAGTCAAGAGCCAACTGGCCCATCTAAGCCCCAAAGAACTGCCGGTTGGCTCTGCCCAGGCGCGCCCTATACCCCCAACAATCTGCGCGACTGCACAGCGCTACGCAGTACACTCGAAACAACGTGCCGAATTGAAGCATTACAGCGAACTTGATCGCCCCAGAAACTTCGCCCAAGGCTCAAGAAGTTCACCCAAATCCAGACGCACTCGGTTCCAGACGCCAAATTTGGACTGCAACTCCGGGGATGGCGCCGGACTTTCTGGATCATTCAGCCGGCTCAGGCTGTCCGCCTCCACGTTCCTCTCGCCCGCCATGTGCGACATGTCCAACGTCACACCAAGATCCAAGCAAGCGCTTGCTAGTGTCATCAAAGCGAACGACAAAGTACCCGAAGTAGACAAGCCCTTGCTGCACGAGGCCACCACCGCCAAGTTGTCTCCAAACTGACGCAGGCGAACTGCGTGCGTGAACTTCCCACCAACTATCTTTGCACGCGCCAAGACGAGCGCCAGCTGCGCCAACAGCTCCAGCGCGCAAATCGCTTCCTGCAGCCTCTCTGGGCAGGCCCAGGCTGAAGGCAACTGACCACCTTTAATATCCAAGTGGAACCACCAAAGCTGACCACCAGAGCAGAACCAGCCTCCCAATCCGGCCACGGACGCCCCGGCCCAGGCATCTGCTGCTCCGTTGTTAAGGACAACCTCGCCAGCCCAAGAAGAAGAGTTGTCGCGGAAAGCCCTCTGCAACACTGACATCGCTGCCAAACAGACCTGGTCCAAGTCCACATTGGCCGTCCAGACAGAGAAGCGCACCCAGACTTTCCCGGTCAACACGCGAGGCTGCCTAAGCAGCCTCTTCGCCTCCACCACCGAGCCGACGGGCTGCTTGCCAATTTCGCAAAGCCTCCATCCCTTCTGGACATCGCTCGTCGACGCAGCACGTTGAACCACAAGCCCGTCCTCCAGCAAGAGAGACAGCTCTTCGAGCTGACCCCATCCCAGGCACTGCAAGCGCGCTCCAGGCCTGTTCAGTCGCTTGAACAGCGGAGCAAGGAAGGCCCTCAACGCAAGTCGGACCTGAGTGGCCCAAAGCAAGAAGCCTAGCAGCTGCGCCAGAACGCGGCGAGGGACGCGACGTGGATGTAGTCGCCACCAGGCCAACTCCCGCAACACTTTGCCCTGCTTGTTCTCCGGCAGCGCCGCCCAGAATTCCGAGATCAGAGTCAGGCGCCAGCCCAAATACGTGAGGTCGTTTCCGAGGGCAAGCTTCTTCCACGACAGCGGCACCTCCAAAATCTGCAGGATAGCTAGCACAACCAACATTGCGAACGCAGCCCGAGGCAGCAAAAGTAAGAAGTCGTCCACATACACCGCACCGAGGTGCTTGTGGCGAACGAGCATGTGGATGAGCCGCATCAAAAGCGAAGAGAGACGGCTCCACCAGTAAGCCGACCAAGCGGCGCCAAAGTGATTTACCACGTACGCGTAAAATTCGCCCTCCAAAGAGAAGACAGAGAAACCCACGTCCTCTGCAGCAGTTCTTATGGACTTGTGCGCTCCCTTAACATCCACGCAGAATAAAACCCAAGCGGAGCAGTCCACTTCCCCGCCGCACCAAGCTGCAAACCGGTTGAGCGCTGCCGTGAATAAGTACAGGGAGGGAACCTCCGCTCTCTCACAGAAACGAGCAGCAGGGCTGGCGCCACTGGCCTTGGAGTCGCCGATCAATCTGTCCTCCTTGCCCGGAGAGGTCACCACACCCAGCTTGCCGATCGCCAACTCGCCCGGCGGAAAACGCTGCTGCACTGCGGGCAGACCCCCTTCAATGTGAACCATGTAACCCTGATCCAGCTCCTTCTGAACCAACTCGCGCACTCTGGAACGTTCCCTCTCCGCTGAAGCGTGATTGGCGGTGCACAAGCACAAGTCGCAAACATCGCACACCTCCTTGCATTCTCGGAGGAGAGAAGCGGCCACACCCCCGATGGGGGGATCGGCCGACGCACACCAGTGGGCGCACCACGTCTCAGCACTTCGCACAAGGGCACATCCGGATCATCCATACGCTTGGCCAGCGACTCCAATAAGTTCAGCTTGTACGGCGTGAGCTCAAAACGCTGCGTTGCCCAATCCAAATCCACATGTAGCGCAGAGCAGACGGAAGCCCGCATGGTGTGCACCTCCTCATCTGAGAAAAACGGCCGCTCCAACACTCTGCCCGGTAGAGCTGCCGCCCTACGGCACGCATCTGCCGGCATTGAGCCCCAAATCGCACATCTAACACAGGCCAGAGGATCACATAGAGCGAAAGGAGGTGGAACCTGCCAGTCCAGTGTACTCAAGATGCCTCCCCCATCCTTGAAGAACACTCTATGATACGCAGCGCACGCCGCCGGGTCTGCAGGCTGGCAAGGTTCCTTGCCCACTAGCTCCAACACAGGCATGCTTCCCTCACTCCCCTCTACCAGGTCCATGCTAGGAGTGAGGAGCTGTCCCTAGTCGTCTTTGGCCAATTGCAACAACTTCTCGCACGCCGATCTCCCATGCTCACCGCTGCCGCAATACTCACACTGATGGAGGAATTTGCAATCTGGGAGTGTGCGCCTGAAAAGCAAAACACAAGCCTTTCTGGCGCGCTTTTCCATCACGACCCTTGCCCCCACGCCCCTTGCCGCCAGCGCCACGACCTTTCCCCTTTGACTCCGCACCGTAGGGGGAAAAGCGCTTCTTTTCCGACGGCAGCTTCGGGCGCGGCTGGAGCCACATGCGAAGGCTATCCCGCACCACCACCGCCTCGTGGATTGCCTTGTCCAAACTGTGACCCTGGCCCAGCAGATCATTAAGCTGGCGGCAAAGCTCCGCATCGGCACTCTCAGCTTCAGCCAGGGTCGGCGGCCGCAGACCCATCTCAGATAAGCCCACACGGTGATACAGCATCATGAACTTGTTCGCTAAAATTTTTCCGGAAGACAGGTGGCACCAATCAACAAGCGCCCAGGCAACGCTCCGAAGACACAACACCTTCTGGACCGCAAACGGCGAAGCTGAAATCTCCACCTCGGCCGGATCGACTTGTCCAGTTGCATCCGCCAGCAGGCCCAGCAAGGATTTTTCCTTGGAGCCAGCGCAAGAAAGACGAGCCCGATCATACTGCACCACCGACAAGATCTGCTTCCAAGGAATGAATTTCAGCTCGGCATTTGCACGAGTTGCTTGCACGGCTGGCCATCCGATTCCAGCGCCTCCGCAGGATAGCTGGATTCAAACGCCTTCCAGAGCTGCTTCAGCTTGGCCCCATCCAGTTGAGGCCCCAGGGGGACCCCCAGCAAGTTGGAGGCCTCCGAGTTTACTGCAACTGTCCCGATCTCAGCGTTCGGCTCCGCGCACAGGCTTTTGCAAACAGCGAGCAAGCGTCTCAGTCTGCCGGCTTCCAAACATTGAAGCACGGATGGAGCAGCCCCTATGTCCACTCCGGCAGACTCCAGAACGGCCCTGAAGGTTTCCTCTGCACCACCCTGTAGTGTCCAGTACAGCTCAGCCGCCGTAGTGAACCCACGGCTTTGGAGGCGTTGCTTCACCTGGTCGCACAAACCCACCTGCGCCACCAGTTCCCCGAACTTCTGCTTGCAATCCATCGCAGATCAAGGAAAGCAGAGCACAAGCAAACCAACAGAATCTCAAGACAGCAAGTAAGCTGGCTGGCCCCACTCGGGTTCAATCAAGCTGAACAGGCACGCGCACGCCCGAACTGCCGCAACGACTCACACAGAGTTACCAGACCAACGCAAGCACACTCTCGCACGCAGGAGACCAAGTCTCACACTCACAAAAACCTCTCTACGAGGTCCCTGCAAACACACGTTTGCCTCGATCTCCCCCTGAGATCAGATCTCACACGAGATCTCCCCGCTGCAGCTCTCTGAGCAGGCACGCGCACGCCCGAACTGACGCAACAACTCACACTACAGTAACTAGACAAATGCAAGCACGCGCTCGCAAGCAGGAGACCATGTCTCGCACGCACAGAAAACCTCTCCTGAGGTCCCTGGCAAACACACGTTTGCCCCGATCTCCCCCTGAGATCAGATCTCACACCAGATTTCCTCGCTGCAGCTTTTGACTGCACCGGGCGCACTACGCGCCGGACCCACCACACAAAACCTGGGCGCACGCCAAGTGATTGCATGGCTCAAAGGGGGTCGCTTTCAGGGAGGGGTCCTCCTTCCAAACCTGCCAGTGCAAATCATCGATATCCTTGGAAGGTGCGCAAGCCCTTCTCACAACCCCGCAGTCCAAAATCACAGCAGCGTGAAACCTAGCACTCAGGCAGTTCACCACGTACATATCTTGCAGGAGCTGACCCCTTGAAATTTGATCATCTTCTTCGTCGCAGCAGGCATCCTCGGCCTCCATCTCCTCGGACACGCTAGAGCTGCAAGAAGAGATGGTCGATCCATCCGACTCAGACTCGGCATCCGTGTCGTCCTCTGACCTTTCCGCTGCACTCAAACCCATAGGGATGGTTTCCAACTTCGCCGTCTTGAAGGCCAAACGACACTCTGGGACGGGTCTCCGCGCACCCCGCACTTGTGGCGTTAACGGCACCCAACCTCCCCGGATAGCCTGGACCACTGCCAGCTGGCCCCGCAGCGCCGGAAGCACATCTTCACGCCCATATTTCTGCGCCATAGCTTCCCCAGAATCGCGAGATCGGTGATGGCCCCACAGACGCTGCCACACACTGTCAATATCAACTTGAACACCCCAGGACAAGCCCGTCACCTTCAAGCTATGCAATGTGTACACACCCACAGCCTCCACTGGTAGCTTTCCAACGCTCACCAACAGACGCCTCAGCTGGGACAGCGCAAAGGTGAAGGAAGCTCTATCCCCACTTGGACCCGGGATCATGAAGTCTGCGTCTCCCAGTCGCTGTCGCAGCAGCGCCACTGCCGGCGTCCAGTCACCGCAGACCCCAACTGTCAAGCAACCCCAAGGCATAGGCGTGCGTGAAGACTTCGTACGCCAGCAACAGCATCTCAAAATTCCCTCTACAATGTCCATCTCATTCACGGAGACCCGCTGCGCATCACTAAACCTCAACGCTGCCCAAATCATGATCAGGAAGGCCACGGTCAGCAACCCATCTCCATCCAGGCCCTCTTCCTGGCCCATGCTCTCCAGCACCCTCCGCTCGAAGTTGGCGACGGCGCTTAGAGGTAGTGGCAGCGCTTCCTTGCGAGCTTCCTTTTGGCCATAAGAGCCAGTCCAGGCAGCGACCACAGGATTTGCCAGGCACGACAGCAGCTTATCCCAACCAAGAATTCCCGCCACGAATTTCAAGGATGTCACTGGTGCATTGCTCGCGCTCCGCCGCTGCTGAATACAAGCCAAGAAGCTGACCAACACGCTAACTGACGCATCTGCCGTAACAATCTCCCTGCCATAGATGAAATCCATCCAAAGCTTAAATCCTGACAAGTGCCGCCTCAAAGTTCCCGCAGCTTTCCCACGCAAGACTTTCCACAAACTATCCAGAGCAAGCTCGCCAAGGTCCTTGAAGAAAGGCGACGAAGCCAGAAAGGGCATTAGAAGCCCGACCCAAGAATCCGCCAACAAGCGCCACTGCTCATCCTCCCAGTCTTTTGCACGAGAACCTGGCTGCACTTGGAAAGCCAACCCAACACCAAGCCTCGCACACACAGACGGAGGCTCCAGCGGCAGTGTGAGCTCCAAACTCGGCTGACGCGAGGAGAAAGACGGACGCGCAAGACCTCCTCTGCGGCACGGTTTGTACCCAGGCACGCCAGCCTCGCTTAAGATATCTGGACGTGGACAACCAACTCCACAAGGCACACGTGGCGCTGCCACTACGTGGCTCGGCGCGGCTCGAGGCGTGCCCCCATGGTTTAGGCAGTAAGGGCCCACCGCCTCCAACCTTGGACGCGGCAGCCCAGGCCCTTTCTTCTGCAACATGAAGACAAAAGAAAAACGCAAGGCAAACTCTGCAGACAAGACTGCAGTGTGACCAAACCGACAGTGCACAGGCTCAGCTGTTCAACTCAACTCGAGCACGCACACATACAATGTACACTGTATGGAGGAGTAGGTGTGGAGAGAGGGCCGGTGTTCTGCCAAACCCAACCGAACCGGGAACACCAACACATCGTAGACACTACTCGAGCTTGCTGCTTAGGTTTCGGACGGTCAGAATACTTCTGAGCTGGATTCAAGAACATCTGGCCAAAGGCATGCCGAGGCACTATAGCAACAGCATGATTCGGGTGTGTCTTCAGCGATGGGTGGTGCACTGCGTGGATCAGTCCAGAGAGGGCCTTGTGGCCAGCGTGCGGTCCCCAATTCGCAACAACGATGCAGTCAGAAGATAGAAGCTGTTAACACCCGCAGTATGGGCCCCAGACCAAACGAAAAAGCTGGACCCTGGCTAGGCTAGGAACTTCATCCTCGGACCTTCCGATCTTGCAATGCCATCTGTCAACCGAGAGTCGTGGGAAGTATCCTTGGCACGAGAGGCACCATGCTTTGTACCATTGCGATCCATTGCGCCCGTTCTCTCAAAAGTCAGAGAGCAAAAAGACCACTACTACATAATATTAGCACAATATTACATACCTCTTGTGCAAATGATTCGACGGAAGTGAAGCAATGCGCGCGGCCCAAGGAGCGCCCGCGGTCGCGAGCTGGAGCCACTCGGCCAGGAGCGTGGCCGTGGCCGACTGCCGCTGCACCCGCAGGTGCAAGGTGCGCAGAGAACGGAGCAGCAGCCAGACCTCGACGCTTTCAAAGAAAAGGAGGCACACGGCACAAGGCCTTAACATCTCTGAGAGAAGCCGTCTTTATAAGGCTCGGATATAGCTCATGAAGCAAAAAACACAACAGTGCGACAGCTCCCACGGCATTTCTCATGCAACTCCAATGTGACGATGCCGAGAGGCCTCCAGGCTCCCGGGCGTTGAGCCAAGTGCCATCCGGTCCTTCCTCAGTTGATCCGCTACCTCGGCGCTGGCGACGCAAACGGCGCCCCCCAGCGCATCGGAGTGCCCTGCCAGGGACTTGGTGGTAGCGTGCATCACAGCATCTGCACCCAGCAGCAGGGGCCGCTGCAGCGGTGGCGGTGCGAACCTGGCGAGCTCCGAGGCGCGCGGCGCGGCAACTTCGGTTTGGGTGGCTAAAGCAACTTTTAAGTAGGTAAGCCTTTGGCGGGCTTCGCAAGATTATCGGTTCTGACCCAAAGTGCGGCCAAAGCTCGTGCCATCCACAGCCACATGGACGCCGGGACAGCCCCTTGCTGCCGCCACGTAGGCCTTGATTCGCGTAATGCGAGGAAGTATCACACAATATCCCCCACAAGCGAACAAGAGTCTCAAGAGACCTGGAGTCTCAAGAGGTCGAGCATTCAGATTTAGTTAAACTCCGCTGTCCTTAGTCGGGCGGAGGCCACAAGCCTTTTGCTACTGCTGTCATTCATGCTGTCATGCTGTTTTCGCACAGTTTTCACGGACTTTCATGCTGAGCCTTGCCTCATCATCCAATCAGCCCCATCAGAAAGCCGGCTGGTAGGAGAGTCCGGGGTACAGTATGAGCAGGCATCGACCACAACCATTCGGTACGCGTGAAACTAGGTGCTTCGGCCCACCGGTGCAGAGAAGGTGCTTTGATGTCAGCCACATCGCAGGAGGGATTCAGAGGCGTCTCCAACCAGATGAGATCACCGGACTTCAAAGATGATGCCAGCCTCACAGTCCAACAAGGCTCATGCACCAAGGTCACTCAAGGATCTGTGCTTCAACCTCGCGCCTCCTTGTTCCTACATGAGTTCCGCCATGAAAGCTCCGATTGTTTTCGTCCTGGCCAATCTTTGCAATCGCCTACAGTTCCCCTCAAGAACAAACACAACATGTTGCGCTTCACATACATCTCCCCAATCCCCTCAAGGATCCATGCGCCCATCTGGACATGTTTGCACATCTTGCTAAGTGGTCTTCGGATCTCCGGCTTGTCTGGCGCTCTTAGTTCACTGGGTCACGGGGGGGGTACAAGATGCAAGTGGATGGTCCATCCTCTACCTTTGCGACCAGATTCGTATTTCACCTGCCCAAAACAGAAATGCCGAGCAATTGAGGAATATCCAACTCTCCTGCATCAAGCGCACGAAAGACACTTAGAGGGCCAAGCGTCTCTCCAGGACTCGGCAAGGGCTCACACTTGCAGCGGCCTCCCACTGAGATCTTCTGAAGTTGGCCCAGAACCTGCAACAGTGCTCGTAAAGACATGAGGGGCTTGGCATTACACTTACTATGCAAGGTTTTGACAGGGTTGGTCAAGTTTCGGGGATGTGATACACGGGGAAGCTTTGAAGAGCTTCCGAAATGCCTGAATATGTTGCTCCGTCCAGCGTGGAATTGCCACCGCATCCATGGCCACGTCTGGTACTTAGAAAGAAATGCTGCTCAGAAGCTTCTCAGGAGTGCGGGACCATACAGACATCCTTCCCAAGGGTAGAGCAAATGGATGAGGGGGATAAGGCCGGGAAAGGGGCAGCAGCAGGGGTTTGGGCATGCACTGGAGCCCTTAAAGGATGAGGGGGTACGGGGAGCAGCGAGGTTTTTTCGCTCTTGTTCCCTTCATTTCAAGGTGGGCTTAAGGCAGCAGCGGGGGGTTTGGGCATGCATTGGAGGCCTTAGAACACTTCATTACAAGGGGTTGGCAAAAACCCAGCTGCTGCCCCACACTCCCCTCTACTATGCCTACCCCCTCATCCTTGATGAAGTGTGTTAAGGGTTCAGTGCATGCCCAGACCCCCCCCACCCACCCCCACTTGCCCTTCCCCACCTTGGTCTGAAGTGCTTTTAAGGGCTCCAGTGCCAAACCCCTGCTCCCCCCCACCCGCCCCGGCTTAACCCCCCATCTTTATGCGACAGCGCCACCCGCTACGTTGAACGAGTAGAAATAAAGCATTCAGAGATTTGCCAAGCAGCAAAAAGACTTGAAAGCACTGCATGTGCGCAGCCAAGAGCGCGGTTCGTTGCGAAAAAATCTCTCTGAGAGGCTATGAGCTTTGACCTACAGAATTGCAAACTCTTCTGACGTTTATGCTCTGACCTTGTGTTCTTTCTAAGGCGGCCTGATGTGTCCCGTGGTAGCCGCCAGAAATGAAGACCCGCGTGGGCAGGAAGTGTGCAAACCTCAGCTGCTAGGGCAAGATGGGAACGGCTCAGAGTTCACAACCAGTTACAAGCTCTCATCGCATTTTGGGTTAGAGGGGGTTGTTCTTTGTTGTTCTTTGCTTTGCGCGTCACACAAGCCACACGTTGCTAGCACCTCACGGCCTCACGGCGCCTTTAATTACAGCCGCAAACCCTTTCTCCAATCGCCTGGTAGCAGTGCAAAAGCAGCAGCCAGGCCCGAGCTGTACAGCACAGCATGGGCCGGCTGCTCCTATCCAGCGAGGCAAAGATAAATCGGGCAGCCGGACCCCCGGCAAGTTAAAAGCGACCCTATCGCCAGCATCCCTGCAACGCGCGTAGCATCCGAATTGTCTAGTCGGATTCTTGGGGTCACCCCAACACATCCTCCCAGTCCATGATGCTTCTACATGGTTGGAAACGCTTCTGTGATGTCACCGCATGGCAAAGTCCCGCAGAGTTCATCAACTGAGCCTGTGAAGCATCCCGAACTTGCTCGAGCTGCAGGGTCCTGCCTCGCTGCCCTCGATGCTCCCCAAGAGAGTTTCGCAGCGGCTCCGCGTGGGCGCAGAGATGCGGCTGTAGATCTTGGCAACCGAGATTGTTAGTTGGTGGTTGTCAGTCTCTTGTTGAATGTTGCACAGGGCACCGCAGGAGGGCCTCAATGCCAAACAAAGCAGGGCCAGTTCTTTCTTGGGTCGGCTGCGATCAAATTACGAGCCGGGTGCTTCTCACTTTCTGACGCCCGGCTGCTCCTTGCATACCCGTTTGCATACCCTATTACAAGCTCCCTTCAAATCACTGTTTAGCAGTAAGAAGGCAAGACAAACTATTGTCGACAGCCCCTTCTGAAAAAAGAGAAAATTGGCCCTCTCAGCATGCGGCGTGTCCCTGGCCGCTGTCTGGGACTGTGAAGGTTGTGCTGAGGCTGAGTGGGGGCGCCACATCCTGATGTAGACTCAAGGGTCTGATCGCATCTGGGTCCATGCAGGGGTCCAGGGCAAGCTTCTTAGAGGACTTACACATGGCGCCATGGCGCACGATCATTGTGACAAGGAGGCATGCCCTGCTGGGAGAAGTTGAATGAAACTATCGTCATTTGAATCATTTCCCTA
The DNA here is from genome assembly GCA_905221605.1 of Symbiodinium natans. Lineage (NCBI taxonomy): Eukaryota > Dinophyceae > Suessiales > Symbiodiniaceae > Symbiodinium > Symbiodinium natans. Next base: position 158,169 of record CAJNDS010000280.1, read on the forward strand.
CAGTATTCTAGAGGCCGGACGGGCAGGCCTCAGCTGTAGAGAATGCCCATGCTGGCATAGCCTCCTCTTCCACCGCCAAGGTGTCTGCATGGACAGCTGCAGTTGCGGTGCCACGAAGAGAAGACAAACTGCAGGCTGCTGTGCAAGCCCGCTTCGTCGGCGGTTCCATGGTCGTCTCACGCGGTAGCTTTACTGGTGGTGTTCACTGTGCTCGACGCAAGCGAAGCTGCAGAAAGCTGCGAACTCACTTCAAAGATTTCAAAGGCCAGCAACATGAACAGATCTGATGCTGCTAGCTTTGCAAGCTACGATGTGGTGTGGCATTTTCCGGCATGGGTCGTGGTGTGTCTTTGGACAGCAGCACGCGCAGTGCTGCGGAACTCGGGCGTCTGTCCACGCCTTTTCCGTCAGCTCAGCCCGTCATTGGGGCCGAGAACCTACAACCCTACAGCCACAAGCATCGAATACCCTAAACCCAGCACCATGTCGAGGAGCACCCCCATCAACCAGGACGCCAAAGACCTGAATCAATGCATCTCTGGAAATGCGTCTCGAACTCCTGCAGCACAGCAGTGAATCCGACAGAATCGGCTGAAATCATACCTTGGTCAGAAGCTCACGCCTGCAGGCTGCTGCTGCTAACGGGGTATGCCATCTGATCCGGACTCGCTACGAACGCGGCGAATGTGGACTGCAACCATTCCACTCATGACTCTAAAGGCCCACGTCCTCCTCCGGCATCTCTTGCGCCACTTGCTTTAGCAGCTCCACGTCGCCTGCGTAGACAAGGTCGTCATGCATCCACCTCCCTGTTTCTGCAGGGGGTGCCGTCCCATTGAGTGCATGACAATGAGTTGCAATGCTTTGAGCCGAGCTTGTGGTTGTCTTTGAAACAGCCAGTGTCGGGATGAAGCTGCTCTCTAGCAGCGGCTGTATATCCAGACGGCGCCCAGACAAGTTGACTCTTGGGTTTGGATGCACCCACCCTGGAGCAAGTCGTGTCGTGAGGCTCATCTATGGTTGGCGGGCTCTCGACTTCGAAACCTGCTTGATCCCAAACTGAAGCCTGCAACCGACACAAACCTCCTCCGGCTATTTAGAAAAGAAAAGCTCAAGATTCTCAAAGTAAAATCGAGCCTTCTTTGAAGCAGCGCTGCAGCACCTCGGGGAGGGAGGCGAACACCTCCACAGGATCCAGGCCGCCCGGGCCCATGCGATCCTCCTTCCGCTGGCTCAGAAGGGCCGAGAAGGCTTCTACATTCAAAGGGGTGGCCCCGGGCTTGCAGGTAAGGCAGTCACGTCCGACGTCCTCAACCGATCAACCATATTACAACTATTGGGGCTTGTGGAGGTTATCTTGCTGCTCCGGTCTTGCGATACTGGCTTGGGGCCTTGTTGTGCCCCCTGCATTGATGAGAAGAGCATTGAATCAAAGTGCGCGGTCCGATCTGGCTTGGGCGATATAGACATTTATATATATATATATATACGTACAAAATGTATGTGGCTGGTAGTGGTTGAATCAAAGCAATATTGCCAGCAGGCGCTTTGGCGATACCATGCTCTTGGTGAGGCATTTCTCCTCAAGCAACTAGTACTCGGCGCCTCCGCTAGAACTCGAACCACCCAAAGCGGTTCAAACCTCCAACGGGCAATTGCCTTCGGCATGTCGTGCATAGCTTCCACCAGCGGCTTCGCCTCGAACTTCTGCTACAACTCTGGATTCTGCGTCGCTGATTTCAAGCTACATGCAGATGTTAACATCTGGGCCGTGTTTGGCTCTTTCAGGTCATCTGATCGGGCGGGGGATGCTAAGAGCCAGCTGAAGAATCACCAGACATACCCAGTGCTTCTGCCTGCTTCCCCGAAAACGTTCATGGTTCTGCACACTCGCCGCGGTCCAGACAATGCTTTTCAGGGACGGAATTGTTCTGCCTAGAGGGTAGGCAATGAGCGTGCAGGTGCCCGACGTTACGACACTGGGTTGATTTGTCTACTTTCTCCCTGGGATCCCGAGATAGACGAAAAGCACCGAAAGCCACTGAAACGCACGGAAAGGCACTGAACTTCCCTGAACTTCCCTGAACTTCCCTGAGCCCTGTGAGTCCCCAAGAACACGATGGCACCTCGAGGCCTTCGGTCTCAGCCTCGGCCTTCTTCTTGGCAGCGGCCTCCTCCTGTCGCAAAGAGTCTCTTTGCGGTGTGCGGGCTGCTGATGCGGGCTGGCTGTTTGGTCTGTGCCAACAGCCTTGCTGACCACGTTGTGCTGCAGAGCGTTCACATCTGTCTCTCGGAGATTTGACAGCCGAGGGTTCATCAGCATCCGGAAAGTCGCTGCAACGAATCTGGGGCATCTCATCACAGCACCACGTGCAAAACAGGTTTAAGGCGGGCGCTGCCCGAGTCTGGCAACTTTTACATCTTTAACCATAGCTAGGGAGGACTATCGATATCCACTTGGAGTAACACCTCCTCGCTAGATCCTGTCTTGCCCTACTCAGGCTACACCACCTTGGCCGCAAACCGTCTAGGGGTACTGCAGGTGGAATGAGGTAGCACAGAGAATAGGGCTGAGGCAGGGATTGAAGGAATTGCTCGTCCCTTTTCGCACACACACACACATTGTTGACACCACGGCATCTGGTTCATGATTCCGCCTAGATGTGTCACACTGCACGAGACCCTCTCTACAGCTTAACCTGTTCCTGTTTTGCCTTGGTTACTTAAGATGGAGATTCGCATTTTCCAAGTCCCCATAACGTATTACAAGCTTCTTGGCTAAGGTTTCCCTTTTTAAAGCACGTCGGGAGCAAACTTTTCGAGCTTGGACGCTGTAGTCTGTAGTTGACGGCTGGCTGCGAAGCTGGTTGATGCTAGGCTATGGCTTCGAAACCCTGTAAGCAAGTGCAATTCTTGATGGAAGACGGTCGCCTCTTTCTTGACCACCGCCCGTTGGATGATGTTCGTGGTGAAGTGGTTCACCTTCAGGATTGGGCACGGCCGTCTTCCCGCTCACAGCTGCAAATGGCAAAATACCTAGCGCTTCATGAAGCAAATCCTGAACTTATGGGCTACTGTCAGGCCACTGTGTAATTACCCGATGATTAAATTAAGCGGTTGTAACACAGCAGCCAAGAGGTGTTGGTCACGCTGGGGCTGGAGCCCCTTCTTCGAAAGCTGCTCGCGAGGTCTCGTGCTCCTGAGTCTGTCAGAGCGGAGCGGAGGGCTCGTGAGGACACAAGAGCAGGGCTTTGAACCGAGAACCACAGTCCTCTGACCCCACTGCTAACACACCAGCAGACTTGCGTTTCATGTGAGATTGCCGCTGGTTTGAGCCATTCCTGTACCTACACCGATTAATCTGCCGCTACTGCCGCTGCGGTGCGAAGCGCTCGAAGAACCGCGGCACCAAGTCCCGCGGAGGCCTCTTCATCGGCTCGGCCAGCTGATGGATCTGCGACAAGATCCTGACATTCGCATGCGACTGGCAGGCATGGCAACTGTCCAACGGCTTTGCTACTCGGGCCAAACTTAGTCTCCACATCTAAGGCCACAGATATATGTAAACATATATCTGTGATGTGTCAATTAGTGTTTTTCTAATGGGGTTTTTCTAATGGGTTTACTGGTATATGTGTATATAAATATATACTATTTACATTTAGATTTCAATGTATAACCAGCGCGCGGTTTCTGCGCAGCACTTTGGACTGTGTGGGAACGCCTGCCACGCGCAAAGCTGCGACTTATCCTGACTCCTACGCATAATATTGTCCACCTCCGCTGCTCTGTTTACAAGATCGTCATCAATACTAGAAACTCTGCGTTCTGATTAGTTCTTCTGCTGTTGTTAGTCTTGATAATCATCCACGATTCGGTGGGCCGCAAGGGCGCACGCTTTGCTCCCAAAGCTCTCAAATCTAGTAGGGCCGCAAGGGGTAGTGCTCTAAGTGCTCGGGACCGCTGAAGGCGTGGAGAGGCTAAACATTCGACTACGACGTCGAGGGAGGAGGGCGCAAGGTAATCCAACCCTCCACTACATGCACCATTCCACATTGCAGCTGAGCTTCTGCCCCTGGCGCCCCAACCTCATCATGAGGGACCTGCCGAAAGAGGGACTTGGATCTTCTGCGTTGGAGAGTTTGAGCGGCCCTAGCACCCCCAGCACCCCCAGCAGCCCTAGCCTTTCCCCTCGCATTTCGGCATCCAAGGCTTCCAGCATGAAGTAGCTGTTCGCCTGCAGGCAAGGTCGTAGGTCGCAACCGCAGGACTTGCAGAGCAAGGTCCCGGTGTTGACGCATATCGTTTATGGTTGATGTTGATGGCATGTTCCTTTCCGAATTCGCAAGAACATGTTAAAGAGGCTCGTCTCAATCTCAAGACCGGACACACACCCCCAAATCAACACTCTCATGCCCTCCTAGCCAGTTGCAGAGGGGTGTCATAGCCATCCATGAGGATGTGGCCGTACTCTTTCAGAAGGCCCTTGCAGACAAGCGGCTTTTGTGACATGAGATTGCGCCACATTATACATTGAGAACCCCACTCCTGGCCTCGGAGGTCTCCCAGTCAGCCTCCGCAAACTTGTCCAGGATTCCTCAATTCCATGGCGCTGCACATGAAACCTGGCCTTGGTCCCTGATGGCGGCAAGCTTGGACTGAGTGGCTCTGGTTGTCTTGCTTGAACATCGTATACCTGAGCTGGGCTTGCTGTGCATGCTCCATAGGTGGCACGGGAGGAAAGCACGGGATGAAGCAGGAAAAAGGCGAGGCTGCTCTCTCGCGCTGTTGCTCTCCCTCCCTCTCCCTCTCCCCTCTCCCCCTCACCCTCCGCCTCCCTCTCCTGTCTCTCTCTCTCTCTCTCAGACCGGGCCGCTCATCCACACTGAACTCCTCTCCCTTCTTCAGTCGATCTTTTCTGGAGCCATCGCCAGATTGGATGATGGTACGCTCCTGGTTGCAATCAACTCATTCGCAAGACCTTCAATGGGGGTTCACAAGCTCTGGGGAATGGGAGTTGAATGGGTCATCGGCAAGGCTTATGGTTGATGGTTTAAGTCTGAGCCTACTTCAGGTGATATGTGACGGATTGCTTTGCCTCTGGGTTTCGGCTCTCAGGGAACCTCCGGGAGTCCTCGGCGATGTGGCACACGTTGTCGACATGCAGTGGCCGGCGGCCATCCAACTTGGCAGCCTTCCTTTGTAGGGAGCAACGATAGGCCCGTGCAAAATAGTGCAATTGACATACCCCTACATTTTGCCCTAGCCTAAACCTCATCAGCAAGGGCGAACCTCCTAGTAGCCACTTTGGTCACCATGTACAACGTACATTAAGCACATGGTTTGGGGAGCCCATGCTGTCCTATGCGGGTAGCGCAGTAGCTAAGCATTCGGACCTCTGCAGGTCTGCGCAGGCAACCCTGGAAGCCATTACAACTGCGACTTCGTCAAGGTCAGCTTCTCAAGGTCACCCTTCTCCGTGAGCTTCTTGATTTCCTGACTCGCTGTACGTTCTTACGAGAACCATCAAGGTTGCAGGAGCAAAGACGTCAACTGTCAGTGCCTCGGGGGCCAGCAGAGAATATTGGAAAGGAGTTGATGAGGTAAAGGGCCGAGGAAGGAAACCTGCAGCCTCCAACTGTGGTTCTTTCTTTATTTGCACGGGTGCAAAGAGAGCTCCTGCTGTCTGTCCTTCGGAAAGCTGGCTTGTCGTCATGCCGTGGGGCAGAGTAAGGAGCGACTGTCCGTGTATCTACTCTGAGACTCTCGGGGTACCTTAGTCAAACGCCCCTGGCGCTAAGCATCCCGCAAAGTTGGGGATCTTAATCTTTATGGTGCTGGGCCCTTGCGCTTAGGGGGGGTCCTCATCGATCTCATCCTCCTTCCTCTCGCGTGTAATGCGGTTCACACGGATATTCAGGCCCTTGTCCAGGTTCGGGTGGAAAGTCGTCTGAGCACCAGCACAAAGGTCAGGCAAAAGTCCATAAGCATCGAGACCAAGGTTCAAAAACAAAAACCAGGCGAGGTCCTATACCCTGCTGGCTTGGGGGTGGGCTTGGGGAATCTCTGAACACTCTGGAAGCCAGCTTGCAACGCTGCAAGAAGAGATCCTCAGGAAGACAACCTCCAGCCACGCTCACCCCAAGATTGGCCTCGTCATCACTTATTTCGAGGCGGTCCCATTTCGCATAATCAAATCCGGACCTCGCTGAGCCGCTGCTTTGTAATTCAAAAAGCTGCAAATGATGTGCTCAGTCACATGATGTGCTCACTGCGCCAAGGAATCCAAGGCAGACAAGTCGCATCTGAAACGCTGACCCCTGCGCATTGAGCCTACAACCAGCTGCGGGAACGCAGGATGCGTTCTGCCACCCACCATCATCCAAGAGATCGTGGTGTAAGGGCTTAATTTGCCTGTCAGCTCTGGGCTGCATCACAGCACTCTGTGCCACAAAGGCCCAAAGCCCTAAAGCACTCAAGATGAAGAGCCGTTTCAAGCCATTTGGATGCCAAGCCCCTTGCCTCATCGACGGCGACTCCTACAGCACCCACATCTTCCCGGGTCCCCAATCATCACAATGTCTACATTGTCTACATTACGGTTACTATCTGCTGCTTAGGAAATACTTGGAGATGCAGAACGAAATGTGATGAATTGCTGCCTGCTGCGGCTGTCCCTTCGCCGAGAGGGCGACCTGCAGGACAGGAGCTTGGTGGGGCCACCACTATGCTACACGATCAGGCCATCGCGGCATATGCACTATATAAGACATTGTTACCCCATCGCTGCTTGTGGCCAGGAACTGAGCGCACAAGAACTCAGTTGCTTCTTTTCGAGAACGGTTGGCTGCCGCAGAACAGCAAGCAAGCCTGCTTCGAGCTCAAGGCTTCTTTGGCCCTTCTGTGAATCTGCAACAGTGAAACAGTTAACGCCAGCAGATGCCGGCAGCTTTGCTTCTTTGCATTGCCACATACTGCCACGCTACTTACAAAGTTTCACGAACTTCGCAGCGGCCCGGCTCCACGGCCTGAAGGACAAGCTGTTGCACGTCCTCCGCCTCACTTGCCAAGGCTGCCCAGGACACCCACTCAGACTCTGGGACCATGGATTTGAAGTCTCTGACAAAGTTCTGGCAGGTGTGAAGCAAGCTTTCCTGCCGGAAGTCCAACGCAAACTTGCCTTAGCTGTCTCTCAGGGGCCTCGCAACTCGCCAGAACCCCACCACTCAACCACAACTACGAACCCATCTCCAGCCTAACAACCTGCACATGCCCGGCAAGTTGCAGATGTAGTAGAATGTATACTGAGAGAGAGCGCAGCACATGTATTGCACCATGGCCGGCAGGACGAACCAGGTCTGCGACTCGGCGGCCAACCGGGCAACTGCCACCAGCTCCGGAATCTCTGGCCAAACCGATTCTCGAAAGGTGCCTATAGGGGGGTCTCTCTCACATGATAGCATACTACCGGTCCTCCGCGTAGGACACTAGAGTTCTGAAAAGCCTGGAGCATGGGAGCCTGTGTAGACCAAGTGCAGGAAAGCCCTCACCGTAGCGGCCGTAGCGTGCACTTCAAGTTGCTTTGGGCTCGGCTGCTGCAGCTGCCTTCTCAGCTTTTGAGCAAAGACGGGCGAAGCTTTGCTCAGCACAAACGCATGGGCATGTGCCAGCACCTGCGGTCTCGCAAGATCCACATTGTGTGCGGCAACGACTTGAACATCGGCTGAGGACTCATCATCCAAGATTTCACTCCAGAGCTTGCTGAAATATGCCATTTGGCCATGCGAACTCACAGGCAACAGCGGCGTCTTCCTCCTCGGAGACGGAACAACGAAGAGCTGATCGAAGGCTCTCAGGCGGTCACCTGTGGCTGTCATCTCTTGGATGAGGAGCTGGGCATCCTCCTCTGTCTCTGCCCCATAGAGGATGTGGGGAACCATGCTCCTCGACTGCTTGTGGAAGCTGCTCTGTCCTCAACTAACCTTTTCTCTTCGGGCTTCGGAGAACCAGAACAAATGACGGAATGAGTCGAATCAAAGGATGCGAATTTCAACAAGGCTCTGCCAGAGGGCCTGCAAATTGCTGACAAGTGAGCGAGCAGAATTGCAGGCGAAGGGAACGCTCCGCTCCCCAAATTGGACCATGTAGGGGCAATTCGCAGGCACGTGTTGAAGGGGGTCCTGTCAAGCTGCCATGGGGGATACGCTGCTCTGAAAGCCCATCTTGTGTGCTGTTCAGTCATGTGCTACTGGCTACTGAACTTAAAGTTTTGCCGGAGCCACTGCTCCCCGTGCCAGGCAGAACTCGGCTGCCTGGACCCGCAGCTGGAAGCCCACCTGAGGTTGTTTTTGAAGCTGCTTTGGGGAGTTTGGGAGGCTCGAGAATCGACGGGCGCAAGCCAGCTACTTAGCTACTCAGTGGCTTCTCGGTTGAACGAAGACCTTGCTGGCTCGGTGCAGAAGCTCTGAACCGCAACGATAATAAGCTGCTATGCTTGCAGCCCCACCCACCGTGGCACCCACCTCGTCCATCTCATCGGGCAGCCATATGTCTATTGCTAGGATGGCCATGAGGGGAGTGCCATAGTCCCCGACCTCGAGCACTTCAGATGTGCTGTGATGGTGTTGGGGGGCTCCACTTCCAGATTCGCCAGGGCTGACTACATCAAAGCAAACAAAACATTGAAACCACGCATCTCACATCAATCGCCAGCTTCGAATGACCGAACAGGTCGTGTTCTGTGTTTTCTTCAGACTCCTCGAGCTCATGTGACGTTCCTTTTGTCATCTTTCGCCCGCCTCGCGGAAGTTGAAGCCGGGTGCAGCTCTTCGGGTGGCCTCGAAATCCCCGTTCTTCCTGGGCGTTGTTTTTTTTTCATTTTTGGGAGCTGGCATGTTTGGTGCGTGGGTAAGAACCCCTACACACGCTTGGATAAGGCTGTCACAAACTTTCCTCGGATCAGTATTGAGCCTTTGCTGGTGCCATTTGGGCTTGCGTCCATTGATGTCAGCAGCCTCCAACTTAGTTTGGAGTTCGGATCTGAGGTGTAGGATTGGTGGGCTTAACACCGTAGATAAAGTGCCGGCATGTGAATGCATGCCTGTGCCCAGACCACCTAAACACTACCGACAGCAAAGTCAGAGCCAGCCCAACCCCGGAGGCATGGTGACCTGCCTGAACAACTGGCGAATGCCAGTGCAACCCGCAACGAGTGACAGGGTCAGCAGCAGTCAAATCACAAGTCATGACATATTGTGATGCTTCTTCTGCGGCCAGGAGACAAACTTTCGAACATTTGCCGGGAGCGCTCGGCGGCCATGGTTGAGATGAGCGAACAAAGGCGAAACTGGACAGATTGCAGCTACCATACTACGCCTGGGTCTGAAGCTCATCTGCACTAAGTTCAAGAAAATCGGCATGGAAAGGGCCACTGGACTCTGCACGGGCCGCGACGGGGAAGTGCAAGAATTGACGCAATTCAAGACTGCCATGCTTGCCTTTGTGTGGCCGTCTAGGAGTCTAGCTTCTCTACTTCATCAAGCTTTCAGCTCCCTCAACTCCATCATAACTCCATGCACACTCCATGCACCCAGCAGCCTGCGCCGAGAGGACCTGTGGTCAGATTTAGGGTGCACGTGGGTCGTTCGCACCACTCTCACAAAACACAAGTTGCTACCCACCGCACACAGCCTTCACCCAGTCTCAGCAAACAGATGTTGCTTGCCCAGTTCGCCTGCGGCTGCGGCTGCGGCTATCTCGCCCGCCACGACCTGCAAGAACACGCAATCTCGAGCAGGGAGGATCCTAAGCCCCATGCGGCATTGCTTCCATGAATCTTCAGCTCCCCCTATCTGGGGTGAAAAAAGGGAGCTCTATCTACCCTGCTCCCATAAGCGAGTTTCAGGTTGAGCCCCGAAGCTTTTTGCACTACCCTTTGTTGATTCCGGAACAGGGGTTCCAACCTCTAAACTCAACCCCTTGCTCAATCGGGTTCGCATCCTGCTCCGGAATGTGAAACTGTCGCCTTGGTGGAGCAACTGTCTGTAGCCAAGCCACGCTCATCATTGCGAAGCTTCTCCTCGCAGCTCCGTTCAGCTTCAGGCCAGCTAGGGGCACATCGCCACAAAGCGTCTTCCAGACGGAAGGAAGATGTTGAGCTACGGCAACGTAAACCCAACCGTCAACCCTTATTAGCCGCGTAAGCACACGTCGTGCAAAAAACTCAGACTTTGGCAGCACTCCTGCACCAGATCATTGACCAAACGTTCCGCATGCATCCGGCCGCCATTCTCCACTTTGCTCCCTTTCAGGATCAATGTCTAAGTTGGGTTGAACTGAACCAACAAAAGCAAATACCACCAGTTGTGATACGATGCGACAGCCCAGGACACAATATTATGTCAGCTCACCTGCCTCAACATCAAAAGCTCAAAGCAGCAGTGGCGGGGGGAGGGGGAAGCCGCACCTGCGTTCGCACCAAAAATCAGAAGGCGTTCCTGTGAGCGCTGGCGAATGGTGCTTTCTCAGAGGGCTTCTTCTGTGGTCAAGTAGGCCAGGGTCTTAGCTTAGAGGTTCCGCTGACAGCAAGCATGGCCGGACCTCACCACACACCTACCTGCCCATCGCGATCTACGAGCTCAAGTCGGGCGTAGCAACCAGGCGCGCAACGGAATCAACAACAACTGGACAACTCAAATCCAGAACGATCCAATGGCTGCACTATTTCGTTTCTATATTTGGTGTCTGGATGATGCATGTTAACTACATTCACATCGCCCCATGCCTTAGTGGCAGATCGCAGGTCAGCTGTCAGGTCAAGGAAGAGACGTCATCACAGCAACAGAAGGCATTCCCACCTCGCCCCTGGCATCGAGGGCCATGAACATAAACCTGAGATGGCAGCTGACATTCCAGGAAGAGGAACGGGAGCAACACGTGAGCGCGCAGCATGCCCATAAAGAATTTGCGATTGAGCATGGACGGTTTGCAGCGGTGGTGCGTTCCCGTCTCTTGCTCCACACGGCGCAGCTCGCTTCCGCGATTCCTCATCATACAGGGGACTCTCATCTACCAGAGCATGCCACTGTGCTGCAAGTGCTTGCCATGACGGGTGGCGCCGGCATTCATGCAGATCTTTGCCTTTTTTCTGTCTGCGCCCTCCGCCGCTCAGTCCAACGTCGAGTGAGAATTTCTACAAAGGAAGATGTGCAGCTTCCTAGACCGGCTCCATTGAATATCTTATCAGAGGAAAGGCTCGAAGAAGCCTGGGCGCAAGAGCGCGTTTCCTGAGCCGTCATCCAGCTTCACTTTCCACTTGCCGTCGCCATACTGCTGGACCAATGTCCCACAAACACCATTCTTTGCACGGAGGCCTGTGAGGCGAACCCGAGTGCCCTTCTGCAGAGGCACGGAGCAGCCACTAGATGGCTGGCTGGACACCAGGCTGGGCCATCCGCCCAGGGGAGCGTTTGCCACAGCCGGTGCGTTCGTCAAGGCAAAGTTGTTCGGGACAGGGCGCCGGTCCACACTGGGAATGTCCTGCAGAGCCTTGCGGTCATCTTCAAGATGCTTTTCCCAGTGGGCCTGGGCGGCTACTTCGGTGGTCTGCGTTTCGAGCTTAATCTGGCCTGCAGTGGGTGACAAGTACATCTCTCGGCTGAACTTGTCGAAGTGCGATGCAGAGAACCACTCGGGTGGAAAGAGCGAGCAGCATGCCGAAAACAGCACCTTGCAGGAGTCATCAATGGTGAGCAACAGCTCCGGAGTCGCATTCAGCATATCTGCCGAGGCAAAAGCCTTGAAGCGCATCCCGATTCCTCCGACTGCACCCCACATCAGGCCAACTGCATCAATCTCCGGTCTTTGGAACCCGGGGATCCTGTCTAGGTAGGCGTTGGCGGCGATGTAATTGGACTGTCCCATGTTTGCTGTCATGGTACTCATGGCCGTAAACTGCACTGTTTTTTGAAGCTTCATGCAGGTGTATGTCGGCCGGGCTGGCAGAGCCTGCATCGGCACCTGTCGAGGACCAGCCGTTGTGGCAAGCGTCAAAGTCGATGCTGCTTCCTCCTGTGCAGCTTTCTTTTGGCTTTCCAGCTCCGCTTGCAGCTGCACTTCTCCGTGCATGCTGTCCTGTATCATGCCCAATTCTGACCGTCTCGAGGCGTGAGCATATTGCGCCGCCTGCGGATCCCTGCTGATGGCGGCCCGAACCACATCCGGATCAGCTCGGAAAGCAGGAATCATGAACTTCAGCGCCTTCCCATTGCGCTTGGCCACGGCAACCGCAAAGTCCTTGTCGTTGAGCAAGTCTTCCGATGCATGCTTGTAAGCCTCGGCATCGTGGACGACCATCTCCAAGATCAAGCTGCGGTCGTCTCGCAAAGCCATGGTCGCCCCCTGTAGAGCGGCACCTTTGCCAGCCTTTGCTGCATTCAGCATAAAGGACTTGTCATTCCGAACGGCATCTGGTGCTCCTGTCATGGCACCACCATGCATACCCACAGCCTTCAAAAGGAAATCTTTGTTGTTTCGGAGCTCCGGGGCAGCATCCGCAAAGGCAGTGCCGAAGTACTTGGTGGCTTCAAGCACTAATGCCTCGTCTGCTCGCATCTCTGGTGAGGCCAGCTTCAATGCTGCACCCTGGCTGGTCAAGATCGCACTCTTCACCAGGTCACGGTCACTCTTAACGGGCTCTGGCGCATTTTGCAAGAGCTTCCAGTCATCCAATACTGCGGCTCTCCACATGGCATGACGCCAACTGGACAAGCTGGAAATTGCAGAAGATGGTGGCTCCAATCCATCCTCCAATTGCTTGATGCCAGCCTTGTACTCCGCGGCCTTAACTCCGCTGCGGATCACCGAGGAGGCAGCCAGCTGCGACAGGTCCACATCACCCTCCAGCCGCAAAGATGCTGCATAGTCACGTCTAAGTTCAGCCTCTTCGGCGGCCGGAAGGTCATTCGCCATGCTGAATTCCTTGCGGAGCTTGTCTGCGCTCTTGTTGTTGGTAATAACAGCTGCCTTTGCACTGAGGAGGAACCAAAGGCCAGGGATATCGAGGTAGCTGGCCGCAACCGTCATATCAAAGAGCATTTCCTTGTCCATGTTCACAAAGCTTGCGTCCCAACGTGTGGCACCACATTCAGCCAAGTTGTCACTGACGAGAGGAGTCCGAATCTCGCTGCACGCATGCTCCCTGTGGTGCTTGAGGTACTCAACCAGCTTAACCATCACAGCTTTCTTTATCCTTGGCTGAACACGCTACTACATGAACAAAGTCAATTTAAGAAAGTGAGGCCCTGCATCGTTGCCACAACTCAACACAGGCATCTTGTTTGCGTGAAAGGCACGGGTACTGAAGCTCTCCTTCGCACCCTTTGTCAAGGAGATCATTCCTCGCCCTGTAGGCCAAAGCAACTGCTTCTGCCGGCAGTTCGAAAACGTCGCCTTCGGTGCACTTGAGCTTTGCTTTCTTGCCCATCAGCTCCACCGGGCACGAGGTGCCCGGACCCATCTTCATCTGCCCAAAGATTTCATAAGTTTCCTTGGGACGTCAATGGTCATGTGCACATGCAAGCGCTGCAAAACAGACAGCCCCGTGCACACAAAACTTCCTCCAGTCAGTGCCAAGCTTCGGCCATGGCTGCCTTTTGGGAATCCTGATCCTAGTCCTGACTGAGACAAAGCACCTGGCCCTGGATCATGGGCCAAAGCCAAGAAGGCTGAGGCGCGCGGAAGAACTGTCATGCTTTGCGCTGCGTTTGTGAGTGTGCTTCAGAATGCCAAAGCTCAAGATGCAGATCAAAAAGAAGTCATTTTTTTTGCGGCAGCTGCACTTCAGAGATACAGTTCCTAGGTGGAAGAAGCTAAGCGACTAAGCTTGACAGCTGGAATCCTGGAAGGAGCCTCTCAGGCCTAAGTCCTAAGATGCTGCCCGGCTGCTCAGATGCAAAGAGGTCCTTTACGCCGCCGCGGCCGATGCAAGTATTGCCTGGCGCTTCGCTGCAATCTTCTCCTTCAGCTTCGACCGCTTCTCCTCGATCTTACACTGCCGCTCAGCCACTGCTGCAGCATTGTAGGCCTGCACTGCCTGCGTCTCTGGGAAATGCATTTGGAACTGTGACTTCTGTGCAGCCTCTACCTTGGCCGCTTCGATGACTTCGAAGTTGCCTGGTCTCAGCAATGCATTGTTCGAACCATCGTCCAGCTGCACCTTCCAGGCACCATTCTCGCAGCGCTGGAGCAGTGTGCCAGTCATGCCATTCTTTGCACGAAGCCCTGTGAGTCTGATTTTGGCGCCTTCGTGCGCCGACACAAGGCTAGGCCAGCCGCCAAGAGGAGCTGAGCTTGGCAATGGCCGCCGGTCTACATCACTCATGTCCTGAAGGGCTTTTCTGTCTGCATCCACATCTTGGACCTGGGCTGCCGCAAAGTCCGTGGAGACTTCTAAGGGGATGGTACCCGCAGTTTTTGTCATGAAGTACTGTCTGCCCACTTGGTCCATGTGGGATGCAGTCCACCACTCGGGAGGAAACAGCGAGCAGGCTGCAACCCACAGCACTTTGCATGAGTCCTCAATCGTGAGCAAGAGCTCAGGTGTGGCATTGAGAAAGTCTGCAGAGGCAAAGGCCTTGAAACGCATCCCGATTCCACCCACAGCTCCCCACATGAGGGCAACAGCATCGATTTCGGGACGTCGAAAAGCTGGGATCTTGTCCAGGTATGAGTTTGCAGCAATATAGTTGGACTGTCCCATATTTGCAGTCATCACACTCATAGCAGTGAACTCAACGGTCTTCTGAAGTTTCATACACGTGTACTTGGACTTTTCCGGAAGAGCTTGCATAGGCACCTGCCGGGGAGGAGTCGTTGTGGCAAGCGTCAGGGTCTGTGCTGCCTCTTCCTGTGCCGCCTTCAACTGGTTCTCAAGCTCCGCCTGCATCTGGACTTCTCCGTGAATGCCCTCTTGGATCATGCCCAATTCTGACCGTCTCGAGGCGTGGGCATACTGCGCCGCCTGCGGATCCCTGGCAATGGCGGCCCGCACCACGTCTGGATCAGCTCGGAAAGCGGGAATCATGAACTTCAGCGCCTTCCCATTGCGCTTGGCCACCGCAACCGCCAAGTCCTTGTCGTTGAGCAAGTCTTCCGATGCATGCTTGTAGGCCTCGGCATCGTGCACGACCATCTCCAGGATCAAATTGCGGTCGTCCCGCAGATCCATGGCCGCCCCCTGGAGGGCGGCACCTTTGCCAGCCTTGGCAGCCTCTAGCATGAAGGATTTGTCCTTCCGCAAGGCATCTGCGGCCCCTTTCATGGCACCGCCATGCACGCCCAAAGCCTTCAAAAGGAAATCTTTGTTGTTTCGGAGCTCCGGGGCAGCATCCGCAAAGGCAGTGCCGAAGTACCTGGTGGCCTCAAGCACTAATGCCTCGTCTGCTCGCATCTCTGATGATGCCAGCTTCAAAGCTGCACCCTGGCTGGTCAAGATCGCACTCTTCACTAGGCCACGGTCATTCTTAACGGGCTCTGGGGCATGTTCCAAGAGCTTCCAGTCATCCAGCACTGCGGCTCTCCACATGGCTTGCTTCCAGCTGGACGTGTCCACCACAGCCGACGGTGTTGAAGAACCATCCTCCAGCTGCTTGATGCCTGCCTTGTACTCTGCTGCCTTCACCCCGTTCCGGATGACCGAAGAGGCAGCCAACTGAGACATGTCTGCCCCATACTTGCGTCTCAGGTCATTCTCCTCCGTGGCCGAGAAATCATTTGTCAACATGAACTCCTTGCGGAGCTTGTCTGCGCTCTTGTTGGTGGTCATGAGGGCTGCCTTTGCACTCAGGAGAAACCAAAGTCCTGGGATGTCAAGGTAGCTGGCCGCAACCGTCAGATCAAAGAGCATCTCCTTGTCCACATTAACAAAGCTGGCATCCCAGCGTGAGGCACCACAGTCTACCAAGTGGTCGCTGGCAAGAGGTGTCCGGATTTCACTGTATGCATTGCCCGTGTGATGTTTCAAGTACTCCATGAGCTTGAGCACTACACTCTTCTTCAACCTTAGGCCACGCAGGCTGAACGCAGGCTGAACAAAATGATACCACGCAAACCGTCGTGCAGAGACTTCATGACCCTAGAGGATCTTTGCAATACCATGCCGCCACGGCACGGGACCGCGAACTCTTCCTCACACCCCTTCTCTAGAAGGTCCTTTCGTGCTCTGAAAGACAAGGCAAGTGCCTCTGCTGGCACTTCCAAGACATCTCCATCGGCGCACTTGACCCTGGCAGTCTTGTCCACCAAATCCTCTGGGCAGGCCTGCCCTGGGCCCATCTTCATCTGTCCGAAGACTTCATACGTCTCCTGAGGCCAGCTGAAGGTGAAATTCAAGCGCACTTCAAGCGCAAGGACAACTTAGACCTCGGAGCCGATTATTTCAGCCAAGCGGCAGCCATGACTCACGTCAGGAGCCAATCCCTATCCTCGAAACACCCTGTTTATCCCGACCATGGGCCGAAGCCGAGATGGCTGAGTGGGGGAGCATCAGAAGCAGCCTGTACTTCACCTACGCAGTGTATGCATCGAGAAAGAGTGATTGAAAGAACATCTGGCTCGCATTGCCAGTGGGAACGCCATGGTCCATAGCAGAGGTGCATGAACAAACTTAGGGCTCCGAGCCCAGTGACCCAGCCCTTGCAGTTCTCCGGGATGTGCATCTCTGTGCAATCCTGAGCCACGCACCACGCCAGCGTGACATGGCAGAACTTCACACACCAAGCAAACCTGTGCACGCCATCTTCCGGGGGTATACGAGGCCCCGGGCATCACGGTCGGACACGTCCTTGACCGTGACACTTCCACGACCTCAAAGTTGCCCTTGCCCTTGTTCATCGTTACAAGAGAAGGGATGCCTGAACCTTGCAGCGCATCGGCTGTGACCATTGTCGCCTACGCTCCAAAGCCGCGTAGCCGTCAGGTTGCCCGGAAGCTGGAGACTCAGCCCACTTAGTTGTGCCAGATAGCTTCTCCCCTGTGATTCGCCAATCAATCATCCATTCCCTTGAAATATACACGCTTCATGTAAGAAAATCTCCTTTAGGTCGACGTCGCCCCTTCTAAATCCACGTGGCCGCCCCTCCCACCAATGAAAAAATCGAGGAAACAGCCTCCATCGATTCAATCGGCCACTAAGGAACCAGCCTAAAAGCAATACCCTGACGAAAGCAGCGCAATGCGACCGCTCGACCTTCCGAGTCATCATAGCACTCACTGAGACCGCCGCGCTGGGCCAGCAGCCAGTCAATGAACTGCTTCACGCGCCTGCGCTCCTGCGAGGGCTGAGTCTTGGATGCGATGCTGCTGCTTTGAGACCGCTTCATCCTTCACAGACGCAGCGCATCCAAGGTGTAGTATGGCAGAGCAAATATCAGCGTCGCATGACAACAGTCCTTCAGCGTCCCAGCCATGAAGCACACGTGCCCGACATACTCCAGGATCACCTCTCTGAAAGCGCGGTTCAGTTCCTCTACGGACTACTACAAGTCTTCGAACATTGGCAGGGGCTCTGGCATTTCTGAACATTTTGACCAATGTCGACCATATGCACCAAAGGCAAAATCGCTGCTCCCCATCCCCAACTTGCTCTTGACAGGAAGCCCTCAAAACTTCAAAACAATTGCAAGCACGGAAGACAATTGTAGGTTTGTCTGACCACATGTTGTGCAGGGGCCCCTGGCATTGGCTGCGAAGGCCAACTTCTTCCTGGTGGAACCTTGGGTTTGCCGGACTGCGGAGCAAAGCACATAGAGTCACAGAAGGTGCTGCGGCACTTGGTCTAGCCTCTGGTATCTGCTCGACTGCACTGCGCAGAGTGCGCAGAGCTCGCAATGTGTGTAAATCGATTTGGCGTGGCGAAAGGTTGTTGGCAAAACGCTGGACATTCGGCAGCAGATCACAATACAAATCTGGCGCAGATGCGGCATCTTCCACTGACCCTGCTATTCTTGAGCGTTCGTCGCCTGGGGTCCGGACCCTCCTTGCCTTGCCAGGGCAGCCAGTCTGTAACATATGAATACGCTACAAGCCCGAGCTCCCGGGGACTTTCCAAGATGCCCCTGCTTCTTGAAATGGAAATCCTGCCTAGCGCATAGCTCAGCTCATCGTCCCTGAAGATCATGCGGTCTGTGGCGAAGCCCTGCACCAACGAGATATCGACAAGAAGCATTCCATAGCACCGTAGTACCTATCTACAGCCAGATTGTCGCTTGCTTGCTCATTCTCAAGTCGCTGGAGTGAAACGACATGCGGCCAACCTTCTCGTCACTGAACTTCTCCCGAATGCCCCGGGTAAAGGTGCCAGGAGCTTTCGTCTCCACTGCGCTCATGACCTGCGGCAATGGAAGTAAAACTTCCGCACAAGGTTCTCACCGTCCCGGCTGGCTTTGACAAACTGGGGGGTGAGGGAATGCGCCGTCAACCCCATTCCATCAACCGCATCCTGTCAGCAACTGCACTATCCAGTCCTTACATACAGTAACGTAGTAACTTACTGACTCTACCATACCCGTGGCAGCCTTGAGCTCTGCGCCACGCCGCGAGCGTTCGCTGCCGAAGATCGCCAGCTGCTCTGAGCCACCGCGGCCTGGTGATGAGCTTCTTTGTGTCCGAGGGACAAGTGTCCAAGTGTCCAGGGCAGTCCCCTCTACCGATCTCTGCCGGCTGGACAATGCCGAAGGGGGCCCGCTTGGAGTTCGTTTAGGCGGTCAGGCACCCGGCAGGCAATATTTCTGGTCAGTTTTTGTTTTTGTCCGGGGCGCGTCGGGTTGCACAGTTGGTTGGCGGAGTTGCTGGTGACCTGCGTGGTGTGTCCCTGTAGCAGCAAAGGAAATTTGCAATTGCAGAAATCCGACATAGTTAGCTGTCTGTGTCAACATCGATTTGGCGGTATTCGTGGTGGTAGCGCCATGCGTGCCCCTTTCGTTCGCAGGTTTCATGTCCACATACAAGCATCACCGTAGAGCTAGCCAGTAGCAGCTGATGGTCCCGGTAGCTGCAGCGGCATGCAGAAGGAGCACAGCCGAAGCAGCCAGACCCAGCCAGCAAGCTGCATGCGATGGGGAGTTTGACACGGCAAGATGCAAACATAATTTTCGGTAGCAGTCACTGCATTGCCACAGCCATTTGCAGCGTCATATGCCGCTCAGAGACATCGCAAAAGCTACAAAAAAAAACAAAAGGGCAAAGCAAAAGCAACAAAACTGCCACATTTACAAACTTCAATTGGCAAGTTGATCGTCCTGGTATAAAAGAAAGTAGTGTGAGTAAAGGAAAGTAGTGTGAGCAAAGGATTCTCCGGTTATTTTGCCACCCGCCTAGCTGACCGTTATCCATGTGTACGAAACGTTACCCGTGTCCTGCAGCACCCCCCCATCCTTGCTGTCAGCAGCTTCCATGACGATCCTATGGTCCTACCAGCTTCTGGTTGGTCAAAAGGGAATACTGGATAAAATTGAGGTAGCACATATCAGCACGGAGATCGAATGTCTTGCCTCGCCCTTTGGTGCTGCCGCCATCCTTCCATTCTTTCAAAGGCTACCGCGACGCAGCTCCAGCTTATGGCTTCAAGACAGTTATACGGCTTCGATGGCGAAATCCCAATCCTTGTTCATGAAGAACATCAGGGTGCCCCACTCCTGGCGACCACACGGACGTGGTCTTCGGGCCCTTTGACTGCTGCAGGCAAAGCGATTCTTAGTTCTGCACCAGGATTATGGCTGTTTCAGGCCCTCCGGGTTCACACTTTTGCATGCCAGCACTCCTCCTCGATGCCGCCCAACGCAGCTCTTCGGTTACCGGTGACGTATCCGATGCAATCCTGCGGTACGTCCTGAAGATGGGCACAAGAAAGTCGACTTGCAACTTGCGCCCTGCAAGTTGTGAAAATGTGCAGAGATGAGGGTGCCGCCACAACGGTAATGTCGTCGCGATCTTCCCATCCATGGACCTAAGATGTTATGGGCAGCTGCCCATGCGGAGCGATGTGTTATTTTCACTTCTTCAGGGCGATGCGTAGACCGGACCTTCCAACTGGTCAAAGAGCCACTTCATGTACTCCTTTCCGGGCAGCCAGAATCTCAACATCTACGGTTGCAGTTTCAGCTCCCGTCCTTGGCCCGCTTGCGCTCTGCTTTGCAGCCGGAGAATAGCGCATTCTGCATCCAGGCAAGGCTAGACGTGTTGACACGGTCTGACACGGAGGCATGGAAAAACATTCGCCATTTAAGCACACCGGGTTCTTTCTCCGCGCTCCCCACAACTCAAATCCTGCCTACCGAGACAGTGGTTGGTGCTTCTGCTCACTCCACCGAACTTCAAGCCCGTGTCAGCTTCTCCACGGCGACGACTTGAGGATGGGCGCTCGCCAGTCTTGACATGTTTCTGTTCCTTTCAAGCCGAGCATCAGATGTCGCCTCCAGTGGCAAGATGAAGCAAGCCGATCTTCTCCATTTGCGGTCGTCCCTCTTGCGGCGGCATCAAGAACTACCGCCAATGAGCTGCTAGATGTTGGTGAAAATTCGCTCCTGCAGATCAACTCACTGAAGGTAGCCCCCTCATGCCATGGATGCTGCGTCTGCAAACTTTAGTGGAGGTGATCATGGGCTCCTTGGCAAGGACCGCACACGAGGCCTCGTCATAAGTTTGCCACGTGAACAAGCGACAAAGCGATGTTGCCAAGAAGACTCTCTTGCAGACGAGTATCCTCATCTGACCCACACACCGCCTGTCATCCCATCAGTGATGATTGCACTCAATTTGAATTGCACGCTCTGGAAGTATCGTTCAAGCTCGCAGTTGTGGACTTTGCATGGAAGTTGATGCCTGCAGCGCTGCCGGCGTATCACGCAGCATTTCGTACCGCCCGCAGACCACCACGGCAGTATCAAGGAGCCTTGGGTCCCAGCTAATCACTCGTAACAGAAAGGGCACCAAGCGCAGAAGGAGACACGCACGGAAAAAGCTCCTGCCAAATCCAAAGGAAGTGCGACGCCCCCACCATGCTGAGAGAACCTGGCGTTGTCGTTCTCTATCTTGGGAGCACTGGGATCTTTACTGCTTTGCAACAAGTGCACTTTGGATGATGTTTTTGCCGCATGGAGTCGCAGCATGTGACATGGTTATATTCACTGGGGCAGCAGTCGAAGCAGTGATGGAGCATTGTTGCATCTGTCTAGGTATTCGACTCGGAGCTGTTACCTGTGCAGCATATGATATGCATCAACAGAAGGCTCGCTGCTTGTACAGCATGTGCAGCATGTGGCGCTTCTCAGAGCATATGATGTGTGTCAGTCCACACTCTTTACGAGTACTGTTTAAAGGTCGCTCCGGCAGGTCGTGCCTGAGTTAAGGCGGGCTGCGACGACTCCCACTCTGTTGTTCCAGTCTCCCTCTCCATCCCCCTCTCCCTCCCTCTTTCTTTCTGTTTTTCCTGGGGCTTGGGGGTGACCCCCGCGCGCTGGGCGCACCCCCACACTGTTGTGGAGCAAAACCGTTCACACTCTCACTCTCTCTCTCTCTCTCTCTCTGCACGCGCGTGCCTGCCGCAAGCTCTAGAGCCAGAGCTTCTTGGGGATACAGCTTGCCGGACCTGAAGGCCGTTGGGTCCATGCCATTGATTGCCATTGTGCACCGATCCAAGAAGGGACGACAGTGCCCGCCTGAGAAACGCAGGAAGCGCTTCACGGGCAGCCTCAGCTCGAAGTTGTTGAGCTTTTCTCGGCTGAAAATTTAACTTATCCAATTCGGAGAAGCTGCCATCTGTTCCAATGCCACACCCCTCTCAACCTGAGCCAGCCAGTTTCACGCAGTGTGTGTGAAAGGTTCCGCAGTGTGAGCTGGGACGCCGCATCTTGGAGGATGCTTCCCACACCCTGGCGCTGGCCTAACAGGGCGTTAAGAAGGTGGCGACATACCTCAAGCAAGCTCAGGGCTGCAGGGCCTGAGACGAGAAGAGTGAGCCTGAGCTTGCCAGCCACGACCCAGTCTTCCAGTTGGTCCTGAAGAACTGGAGAAATTGAGCACGTGTCTCGTTGAAGCTGAACATGCTTGTCAAGGGGAGCGCCTTGTAAGCTAGATCTTTCACGTCTCGGATCCCATAGAAGAGGTGGATCTCCAGAGTTTTGCCTAGCTCTTGCAGTCGCAGAAGTGCTGCCAGTGCTGCCTTCGCCCCCGAGAGGCCAACACCGGAGGACACCAGCGCTACGCGCCGCACGGGCGAGTCGGGCGAAGCCAAAGAGTCGCAGAGAAAACGGTAGTAGCCATTGAAGAAACCCGAGATGGCAGGGTTTACGAAGAGTCCCACTACTGGTCCTGGCACTAGTTGCCGCACTGCGTGTGCTACCTCCACCACCACGCTGTTCAGGCCCTCAGGTGGAGGCCCAGTCAGGATTTCCAGGACACCTTCTGCACCCTCATCACCAAACCCAAGCGCATAGGGCTGCTCGCGGGCCACACCATTGGCATCCAGCTGCTGCAGCCGGATTAGGCTGCCAGGCCGATAGTCCTTCAATGGCTGGATAACTCGACAAGCATTCTAGGGGAGCTCATGCAGCGATGTTTTGGTGAACAGGCTTTGGTTGCAGCTGCTGTCGCGCAGCAAGTGCTACCTGCTACTCGTACTGCACAAGTTAGCGTCCTTCAAAAGAATCTTCCAGTGATGAGGCTCCACATGCAATTGCAGAAGTTGAAACGATCCAAGGACCTGCTTGTCGACCCGAAGCACCGGAACCCAGTCGTCTTGGCAGTCGGACCCAAACCAGTTGCAGGGGCATTGCAACTGCGCAGCTCCGGGGACCTTGGCCCAGGCTTCACTTCCGTACCGCTGTTGCACAGCTGGATCGCAGGAGTCCGGTCTGCAAAGCAAACCCACCCCAGTGGGAAGTGAATACCGCTCAGGCCGAATCTCAGGAAGAAGGCACTCCTCCTGGCAGATCGACGCCCCTTGTGGATACGCCGCGAAATCCGTAAACTCTTGGCACGTGACTTTCAACGTGCGACGATCGGCCAAGACTGATCGAGACCACTGCAAACAAGTGGTTTCGCAAAGAGAACCGTGACAGGGCACGACACTCCGGTTAATCAAGCATGCCTCCCCCTCAGCTTGTTGGCACCAATTGCCGCAAGCGCGAATCTGTTGGAGTGCCTTTTCTGCCGCGCATTCGTCCAACCCCTCCAACCTGCAATCCTCACCGCCGGCGTCAACGGCGCCAGTGGCACCCCAGATCGGCCAGAGCCATAGCGTAGCAAGCAAAGCGAAAGGCTGCACCATCGTTGAGCTGAGGTTTGAGTCGTTTTGTGGAAAGGAAGCGCGACATATAGCGGCAACGAACACTCGGACCCCAAGGCTAAGCCCAAGTCAAGTCCACCAGATCCTGTCCTAGACAAGAAGACCTGCCCCCACTGGAGTCATCTGGGCCAAGGCCAAACGCTCTATTTTCCTTCCAGGCTCAGATGAACGATCGAAGAGATGCGATCCACGTCATCTTAGTCTGCAAAGGCCCTGAGGCGGCTCCAAAGCCTTGGTGTTGATGTGAGCGCAATGATACAACTATACAACCACAGTGTTTTCTCGCTGCGCCTTAGCTACCTTAACAAGCCTTAAACTGCTCATCTCCTGGGTTTAGGGCTTAAGGCCTGGAGGGGTGGAGGGGTGGTTCTGCGGCGGAGCACTGCACCAGAATCCAGGCATCAACCGCTGCATACTGCTGCTGCGATGGGAGCAAGGGCCTTCTGGACCAGTCGCTCGCACGCATCTCCTGCAGTTGAGACAAACAAGAGTAATTTCAAGCGCCTCGGCCTCGGAGGCTTTCCTACAGGGATGCAAAAGGGTCTGAAGTCTGTGTATCAACGGTGAATCACCCACCTCACCCTACGAGCCTTGTTCAGCGGCTTCCCCAAGACTTCTTCGGCCAACGCAGAGAGCCCCAAGCCGTTGAGAGCCTGTCCCGGCCACATTTTTAGAATTCGGGCGGGAAACTCGCTTTGGGCATTGGGTATATCTGGATATCTGTCCCAGCAAAAGAAACAACTGTGGCAGGAATAAGGTGTGCCCTTTTGGGGGACGTCTTTTCGAGCTCCCCTTATAGTGCCCCCAAAGCAGGTACTTACATGTGCTATGTACACTACCGTAAGCTGTTTAAGTTGCCCCCTGGAATCCTTGTAAAGCGCATGTGGCAGGTTGCAACCCTTTCCAAAAGCGGCGCCTCGTTGAAGTCGACAGCGGATTGGTTCATGCGGCGCCTTACCAAAAAGCTACAGAGGCTGGAAGCTATGGCGCACGACCAAATGTGACACAGCACATCTAGATTGATACCATTGATTGAGGAGGGAGGGGGTGCAACCAGGAAAGCTTAATTTCCTCCAGCATCCAGCCAGGACCATCTGGGGAATCTAGGCGTGGGTGCTCATCTTCCGATGGGGGCTCCAGAGATCAAGAAGATCAAGAAGAGGGTGAGCAAGACATGATGTGAGATGGAAGTGGGGCACCATCTGAGGACGGGAGGGCTCTGAGCAATCCATGGCGAGACTGATAATCTCTCAAGCGATTTGTGTACCAGTTATGTGTCGAGCACTGTGTAGCTGGGCTGCAATGCACCCAAGTGCTTCAAGTCGAGGAAAGGTTTGACAGAGTTGGCATCCACCCCCAGTAGACGGGAGAGCTGCTTCAGGTCCTGACGACCTTATCTTGGCATTCCCCCTATGCTCTTCAAAGGGGGGGGATCATGCCCCAGCCAAGTCGCCACCAAAGCTGACCTTCGTGACATCTGGACTCGTGAAGATGCGGGCCTGAGCTGTTCAAGCTGTTTCAAAAAAGAAGGCCTTGGCGAGACAACCTAACGACTATCGGATCAAGGAGCCACCGATGCAGAGATGTTGGGTTGCAGGGTCAGCAGATCGATCAGGAGTACCCTTCGCTTTGTGGCCACTTGGAGTAGACAGGGCTTTCCTCCCCTGAGGGACTCCGTGTCAAAGCCAATACACGTTGTCACCGAGCGCCGCAACTCGGACACACCCTCTTCCAGCTCCTCTGAGCTCACCATGCGGACCTTCACGCGGGCTGGCAGGCGAAGGAACTTCCGAGCGCGGCGGGCGCCCTGCTTCGTCTGGTTCAAGCCTATGCCTTGCAGCCTCCAGTATGTGATCCGCTCTGCGGCGAGCTCCAACTTACCAGCCCTGACAAGCTTCTGTACAAAGAGCCTCTGAAGTTTCCGGTCTTTGCCACAAGCAGCGATCGACTCAAGCTCCTTGCCTTCAGTCCTTGCACCAGTCTCAATCTGGTGAAACTGCAACTTCCGATACAAAGTGCCAATCCGGCGCTTTGTCAAGTTGGCACACTTCGCAACTTGGATTGCTACCTTGAAGAGTCCGTCGTCGCAGATCTCATCAATGAGCTTGTTAATCTTCTTCCTGTCAGTCTGAGCAAACTGCGGGAAGGCCTGCAAAAATGCTAAAAGTATGTGCCAGTTGCTATGGGCCAGCACATCTTGGACCATCCTCCGAAAATCGTCCAGTTGCTGCCCCACAGCATCAGTCTCCGCAACGCGCCACTTCTGCAACACCCGAAGCGCTGTGAATTGACTGTTGTTGTGCCTCCACAAACACAGAGACACTGAAAGCGCCCGTTGACGCAGAGCCGGATCCTCTGCAGCAGCTTGGCTGGCATCGTCTTTC
The DNA here is from genome assembly GCA_905221605.1 of Symbiodinium natans. Taxonomy (NCBI): domain Eukaryota; class Dinophyceae; order Suessiales; family Symbiodiniaceae; genus Symbiodinium; species Symbiodinium natans. Next base: position 183,894 of record CAJNDS010000280.1, read on the forward strand.
ACCAAGCCACACAACATTCCGGCTAGCTTCGCCTCGCACGTAGGCTCTCTGCAAAGCTCCTCCAAGCAGCTGAGAAGGAAAATCGAATTCCCACGCGCATCGAGGCTCGAGTGCTCCAGAATCAGCTCCACCTCTGATCTCCAGCTCTCCAGGGGCATCTCGCGGACCTGTGTGAGGAACTGTCGTGGCTCGAAGCCCTTGAGCTTGCTCCGTTCCGTGCTTGCCGGGGTGGCAAATGTCCAGCTTTGTTTAATAAGTTTAATACAGTCCAGAAGCCACATGCATGTCCAGAGCAGAAGCCAGCAAGTCGTGGCATGAAGCCCACGACGGCGCGACGGGCGCTGAGCCATCGCAAGGACTGGTTACCATCTTTCCCAACAAGCAAAGCTGCACTGCACCCGGGAACGCAACCATGCTCTGCTAACTGACTCTGTTCGACTGTACAACTTCCATAAGTTGCTTGTCAAATCAGGCATGAAGAGTCGGTTCGCACTGTTGCACGGCATACAACATGTCTCCCTACGCCGGTCTTCAACAATGAACCTACCCCCCTTTTGAGCGTGCGCGAGAAAAGCTGGGCCTGTTGCAAGAAAACAACGGCAGCAAGATGCAGCAAGGGCCTGCCCCACATACTGCACGATGGCACCCGACGATCGCTCGATCTTCTTGCGGGTGCCACCCTGGCAACCAAGGACCATAACTCAAGGGATTATCTGACAATTCCAAGAGTCACAAGACAAGAACTTCAGGTCATGAATGAGCCTGCTTTCCTAGAGCATAAGATAGCTCGTCATCTTGAAACGTCATGGTGTCCTGAGCTAGCGGGCAACACCCAAAGCTGGAAGTCGAGTCCCCAACAGCCAAGGTATGCGGCGCATCCGACTGCATGCAAGGAACAGTGCCCCATGTGCCGTCTTCATAGTCAGCACCACGGTCTCGAGGCACCACCTTGCGACGGACAAACAATGCTTGGCTGCAGAATCGGCTTGGAAATTTTAGGCCGAACGCGGTCACAGCACAATCAATGCGAGCCACGTCATCACGGATCTTGTCGAAGTAGCCGGGGACTTTCGTCTCCACGGCGCTGAGCACCTGGCAAAGGGCACACCAGGTTTGTCACCCTACCTTGAGGCAGCAGGCAGGGCATACCTTCATCGTGCTTTCCCTAACACAGACTTTTCCCCAACACTTCCCAGCACCACAAGAGTTCCAGCCTTCAGTTCGGCGCCCCGTCGTGCTTTCACATTCCCGAAGATTGCTAGCTTTTCGTACTCCTGCAAAGGCGAAGGGCCGGATCTGCACTGCGGGTGGAGGGTGGAGGCAGGCATCCTTGCTGCGCGATCGGGAGCTTTCCACTTCCACGAAGAACCTGGTGCAACATTGGCGGGCGGCTTGCTGAGGCACCACGCCGATGCAAGCCGAGCACATACTGAGCTCAACACATCAAGGTTCCCCATTCTTCTTCAATGGTGCGCAGGAAATTTCCAGCCTGACCGAAGCAAAACACCAAAATCCGTTCAGGTGTGCATTGCTCCGCAGCCGAGCACTGGCTTTGCTGCAACATGTTGCAGCTTCGTGACTCGCCCCGTAACGAAGCCCACTGCTTCTTGTGGAACCTGGCACTCTGGCGCTCTGTGAACTTGTGCCGTGCCCCATTGCGGAGCCTTCGTTTGACAGGCTGAATCAGGCCGAGAATGCCCGCAGCATTGTCAAGTCACCGTCATCGTACTCCTCGTTAACGGTCACAGGCCTAAGAACACAATCACGCGGCAACTTTTGTTTCCACGATGCCCGGCTGCAAAAGGTAAGGAGTGGGCCCAGTTCTTTGCGCCATGACACCTCTCAAAAAAGACGGATGAAACCGGTCGACACCACACGACTTGACTAGCGGCAACCAATGTCAGCCAATCTCAGCCGCCAGGATGAGCTTTGGGCCTTCGGCATATTTTTTAGCCCGACGACGCTCTTTCTTGGAGCCGCGGATCTCCAACACCAAATCTCGTTCAAAGAGCTCCTAAGTGAAGCTTCGGGGCTCATATCCGAGTGCCGAGAAAAACAACACACCTTCCTGCGGCATGGATTTGGGACAATCCCCCCTCTGTGGTGTGGTTGGGGTTAGGGTTTAGGGCTCAAGTTTTTGCTGAGATTCAGGTTGAGGTTTCGGGTTTGAGGTCCACATGGGTCCACCGTTTAGGGTTTAGGGTTTAAGGTTTGAGGGTTTAATACACCATAAGGGTGGGACACCAGAGGGGGGAATACGTCGGAGCGGAGTAGGCCGAGTCAAGTTGCAGGATCGTGTCAGAAGTTTTGGGGTGTAGGGTTTATGGTGCGTACAAGGCTTCGAGGTTTCTAGGTTGCATCGTCGCTAGACCAAACACATCAGCAAGCAACTCAGCCCCGCGACTATTTCTGCGCCAGAAACTCTGGCAATCTTCTCCTGGACAGACAACGATGATTGCCATGCGTGTGCTGCATATTTCTTGACATCGAGCGCGCCTTTGTTTTGCCACCTTTGCCCAGGATAAAGGCGGCATCATCATCAGTAATTTTCATTGTGTCGACCTGACGCATTTCCCTACATCGTTTTCCAAACGATTACTAAGGTGAACCAAATGTTGTGTCGAGCACAATTGAGGCTCACACGCCATAGTCATCAGGTCTTTTCGGTCTAGCCTATGCCGCAATAAAGATTCAGGTAGCACGCAGCTCAATGGCTTGAAGAAATCTTGCCGTTTACGGCATCGCAACACCCCATGCCTGCTCGGATCTGCTCCGACTTCTGCTGTCCTTCTTGCGTGAACGGCTCCGACTGTCCTGGAAAAAATGTCCCGTGACACATCACGCGGCTGGCCACACAAAAGCCGACCTTGCGCTTGTTGTCGCCGCGGTCACGACTGCGACTTCCTGAGCATGCGGCATATGCAGTGAACCGGATTGTAAACTGTGCCGCGCAAATGTTGGTGAGGCCGCGGCGGTCCCCCATTTCGGGAGCTCTTGAGCGACACGGGCTGTTTAGGGCGTTTGACACGCAATTGGGGACATGCTTTGAGCTAACGCCTGCGGCGAAACCAATTTGAATCATCATAATCCGCATGTAGATGGCACAATGTCCATAAGATGCTGTTTGCCCCAGCCTGACTACAGTACCGTACCTACCGGGCCTCCGCATGACCAGCAATTTTTGTTCTTTTTCGAAAAGGCCGCAAGTCTGCGCACTTGCCTTGACGGCCCCCGCCATGGACAAGTTGGTCGATTGCATTTCGCACCACTGGCGGAAGCCCGCAGCATTGCATGGGCGTAACGAGGCGCATGCATCCGCCAGCCGTGTTGGCCAGTCCCGCACGGCGCGGACGCGCCCTTTGCAGCAGGGCAAGGCACGCTCGCCAGATCGCGTCGCCCATCGCTCAGCCCACCTTCGCCGCACATACGCGCGTTTTGCCATTTTGGACGCGATCCCGCAGTGGGTCGCGATTGCCCAGGTCGTGCTACTAGACACAGAAAGTCAAGTCAAGCTGACTGGCCAAACGCTGCACAGCTGTTTTTTTTTTTTAAACTCCTTTGTTTTATTTTTCTTCCCTCGGACTTTTCCGCCTGTATGATGGAGGTCCTGCAAAGTCGAGTTACCCTACTCTAGTCACCCTTACCGCCCCACTACGGCTTGCGGGCTAGCGCAGCGGCAATCGGCTCGGCCCTGCAGTGTCGGCGAGGTCGAGCACCTGGTCAAGCGCAGGGCCCTGTCGCTGGCTCGCGTGTGGCGGCGCGGGCCATGGGCTTCCTAGGGCCGTGCTGGTCACTGCCTGCTGTACCGCTATAGCCAGGGCCGCCCACCACCGTCTTGTCCAGGCGGATGTGGCCGCAGCTCGCAGTGCTGGCGGGGCGAACGCGCGCCAAGTCTCTGACGAGCCCCTGTGCTGACTCATTCCAGCGCCCACCTACTTCGGAGCCGAGGACGAGGAGCCGCTGCGGACCGCCCGCGCTGAGCTCCGGGTAGGCGGTTCGCTTCACCCGCAGCATGGCGCCGTCGTGCGCGGCAGCGCAGGGTTGGGGCTGACCCGTGCGCGTGCGCGGCGACACCATGCAGGGTCGCATCACAGCGCAACGCCTGGCCGTCTGCTCCAACAGCTTCGCGTGCGACCCTCACCCATGCCCGTTCAACGATCTTTGCTCGCCGAGCCAACAGCCCTGTGCGAGGGCAGGCCAAGGCATGATCGACGAGCTCGCCGCAACCGGGAGATGGGCCGCACCGACTTAATCGTCGGGGGAGCGGGAGGCGCAGTCGGCGGCGCAAGGCGAGCTGCATTGCTTGCGGGGGCAGTGTGGTGGCGGGCTCCGCTGGAATGGCTGTTAACCAGGCGCCCGCGTGTGGCCCAGCTTGAGAACGCAAGCGCCGGCGCTTGGTGGCAGGGCTGGCAGCAACGTGCGTCTCTTTCTGCCGCGCCATCCCCAAGGGTCTTGCTTCGCAAGGGCACGAAAAGTAGGCTAGGATCTCAGGAGGCGCAGTGAGATCTCAATGTAGGTTGTTATTCCCGTTAATTTTCTGGTAGGCACACCGCCGCCTGCATACGGAGTTTTTTTTTTTCCGCGCCTTTTTGCGTCCGCAGAAAACGTCCCGAGTCCCAACGACGTGCTACCTAGATTCCTACGGAGCGCTAGCGAAGCGGCAGCCGACTGGGGGCGCTCGCATTCGCCAGGTCGAGCACGTCACTCAACGGGAGCGTGTCTGGCGCTCCAGGCAGCGGCGGCATGGTCCACACGCCAAGCGCGGAACTGGCTACTGCTCGCTGCAGGGCAACCGACAACACACTCCACCAGCGGCGCGCCCAGCCCTGGGCGGCTGAGGTCCGCAAGGGTGGCGGGGCGCGCTGGCGCCGAGCCGGAGCAGGGTGCGGAGGAACTGTTGGCACTCGTCGCTCCAGCGGCCCCCTAAAACCAGCCGCTGAGGCCTCCCTCGCGTCAGCTCCGGGGAGCGTGCGACCTTGCGCCTGCGCGCCGTAACCAGCGCGACCCCCGCCCGGGCGTCGGGCCCGGTCACGGGCCGACCAGTCCGAGTGAGGGGGGAGACGAGCGTTGCGTCGCAGCACAAGGCCTCGCCATTGGTCGTTGCCCCGTACACAACGAAGTCGAGGCGGCGACGGTCGTCGGCACGGACCTGCGCCGCTGTAGTGCACGACAGCCACTGCTGCGGCACGACCCGAAGAAGACTCGGACCTCAAACAACCGCGTTCGGTCAGTAGCGAAAAGCAACGAACAGACGTATCGCACTTATGGCGACAAGTGTCAGAGAAGCCTTAGGCTTCGCAACCTTGAAGCAGCCAGCGCTGCATATGACACACAAAAACTACGAAATGTACATGAGCTGCAATCAAGGACGGAGTATTCAATGGATACAGTGGCATAAATATCAGACGTAGGAAATCCTCGTCTGACAGCTGCGCAGCGCAATATCGACAGCACACCTGCGCATATGAAGCCTCCAGGTCTGGCGTTGCATGTCAAAAAGGGAGCAATGTCGCAGCCCATGTAAGAGACTCCAGCTTGGATTGCCACACAGACACGATTGCTGCGCGCCATGAGGATCAGCAGAAGCACGGTGTCGTGCATTTCGCCCATCTGGAAATGGATGGTGGCCGCACCGAGCCAATGTCCACTCACGGACAACATGTGGCGCAAGCCTCCCACCATGTACTTGCGACGCGCATACAAGATGGGGCTGATACTCAAGGAAGGGCCTTAAGGAAGGTACAGCCGTGAGCTCTGCACGGTACAGCGTCAAAGCATCGCGCTGCAGAAAAGGCCGCACTACTGACCGTCTCCACTGCAGTTGCGCCGCCTGCGCCCTTGGCAACACCCCACAGGCATCCGGCAATAAACCACCACAAGACTGCAACTGCAGCTTGACATTGTGAGCCCATGAGCCGGGCGAGCGCACAGCATAGTTGAACACCCTACTTGCCGAAGTGCGACAACTGACAGAGGGCGCCATCCCAACTCACCCAGGACAGCGGCTCCAGGAGCACCCTGAGGCCACATAAGTAGACGGCCGCCATTTTTTATCCAGCGTGTGGAGGGAAGCTTCATCCAAAAACTCAGAGCCGTACAAATGAGCGAAAGAGGCTAGTGCGAAAACCAGTGCACAAACCTTGGTTCTTTTTTTTTTTTTGTCCACGCACCTTTTTGCGACAGTTACCGCGGTCCCAGTGCATGAAAGCGGCATCCTACGCGGGCTAGGTTGCCGGCAGCCGGCTGGCGGACGGCGAGGAGCTGTCCCGGACCTCAGCGAGGATCTCGTGTAAGTCGGGCGCAGCTCCCTCATCGCAGATGTCGCCTCCCGGCGGTAGCTCAAGGAGGGACGCCGCGTATGCGCGCATGGCCGCGACGGCGAGGAGGCCGGACCAGCGCTGCACCCACCCTGCGCTTGCGGCGGCCCGGAGTGGGGGTGGGAGACTCGCCGCGCGGTGACGCGCAAGGTGGCGGAGGAAGGCGGCGGCTTCAGCACCAAAGCGCCCTCCTACCTCGACCCCGACGACGACGAGCCGCGCACGCCGCGCGCTCGCGAGCTCGGGGTACGTTTGGCGCCGCTTTCGGCGAGCGGCGGCCTGTACTGCTGCGCCTGGGCGGGTGTCGGCGCCCGGCTGCGGCATGCCAGCCCGTGTGACCGGACTGACGATAGTGGCATCAATAGCGAGCTGCGCTCCGTGCCAGAGGGGTAAGCCGTTCGCGACGACTTCGATGCAACGTGCGTCGCTGACAGGAACATCGATGCTTACCAGTGCTCTTGGTAATACGGTGCGCAGCATGCTTTTGCCACTTCCGGGAGGCTTGAAACACCACCCCCAAATAACAGTACTGACTGACGCACGGCACAGGGGCACCCTGAAGGTGGAACCTGAAGCTAGAGGAGCGCGAACCCACAACAAGAACTGCAGTCTTGCCTCAGGACCGACTGCCTCGCGAGCGACCTGGATCCACGCCCTCTCCACGACGAATCCGCGTCGAGGCAGCAGGCCCGTGCGGGGGCAGGCGAGGTGGTGGTCTCCATACGCATCGACCTCGCCCCCACAACCATATCGGCCTTCTGCTCCACAGCGCAGGTCCGTGAGGGGCAGGGGCAAGCGAAGGCGGCGCCGCATTGCGACGTGCATGGGGTGGACACCGCATCCGAAGGTATCGCGGCCAGCCACATACCGGCATGCGGACCGGATTGAGAGTGGAGGAGGGTTCGAGCGGCAGGAGCCAAGGCCGGAAGCAACGTGGGTTCTCGAAAGGAAGTGTGAAGTGCGAGAACGGCATGTCGCTGCCAACCAGGGCTTCCGAGGCCGAGTTCATTTCACCCTCAGCCGCTGGGACGTCAGCGCCTCGGGCGCAAGATTTTTTTTTTAAGATTCCCCGTCAGGTCTGTCCGCAGTAAGCTGGCGCGCCGCCTCCACAGCTGCGTGCAGGCTTGCGGCGCCCTTGACCCTTTGCAACTTTGGCTTGTGTGGCCATCGCAGGCTAAGGCACAAAAGGAGAACCTTCAGGTACTTCACGCAGCTGAAGTTCGGAGGGGCGTGTTGCGAGCACGCCATGACACGGACTCCTAAGGACCGGTGCCAGCAGTGCGGCAAGAGCGCCTCGTCGGGGCGAACCTCTACCGCACCAGCAACTACTACTACTGGTGCCGACGATGTGCCCTCGAGCTCGCGCACGAGCCTGTCCGCCGCGTCGGGGTAACATTGGCGCAACACCGAGGGCGCCGCCGCCCAGTATGCTGCCGGCGCTACCCGCTCAGCTGCCAAGAGGCCAAGAATGGCCAAGACTTCCCAGGCTCGGCAGCCAAAAGGCAACGCTGCGAGCAACCGCCTAGGTCTGCAGGGGGGAGAAATCTGACCCATATGGAAAGTTGACTCCCAAACCATAGGGCATCCAAATGAGTAATGAAAAAAAATATGCAAACTCATTTATAATAATATGGTTTTTACAAGTGACCGAGGAAAGGGAATATGAGTGCACACCTGTCCAAAAAGCCGGATATTGTGTTCACTTCGCGCATTCACTCATTCACTTCGTTCATTTTCCCCATTCCTTTCATATTATATTAGCGCACACGCGAAACAAGTAAGCGAAACGAGAGAAGAGAATATGAATTAGTTTATATTAGTTTATTAAACGCGTGAGCGCATCTATTTCACTTACAATCATATTATTCTCTCGCGCCTTTCTTGCCTTTTAAGTAAATTCGCTCTCTCATTCACCGGGGCAGCAACCTTCGTCTCTAGGAAATAATACTATGACATTAAGGTATCACGAGTGAGCGGTTCATTCACGTAATCCTTTATATTTTAATGCGTTCACACGCTTATAATATGATTACGTGAAGCGGACGGCGAAGGTGCCTGGCGTGCTGTGGGGCGGTGGTGGGCGCGGCGGCGACGACGGCGGGTGGTTGGTGGGGCGGGCGGCGGTCGGTGCTCGTGCTGGGCATCATCCGCTAGGCTCCGTGCGGCCGCAGCTGCCGTCGCACCCGCGGAGGACTCTAAAAGTGCTGCTTGCGCTGCCACTGTAAGATATCCGTCTGGGGCCATGCAAAGCAGTAGCGCGGCCGATAAGAGCAGCGGAGCATCGGGCATGGCGGATAGGGTTGCCGCCGATGCGCGATCTTCCGTTGAGGTGCCCCAGCGAGCGTCATGAGCCTCACACTCGGCGACCGCAAGCAAGGTTCCGTGATCGCCGACGCGGTCCACCTGCCCGCCGCAGCCTGGCGATGGGCCGCAACGTCCCTGCGCACGCGCCGGCGAAAGGCCAACTGCATGGCATCCGACGACAGCGTCGCGGCAGCCACGCTAGGGATGGCGGTCAGCCATGCTCCTGCGTGTGTTTGGTTAGGGGGCGCCGGAAGAAAATGCATTAGACCAGCTAGCGCGACAACGTCCTGCCAACTGCCTTAAACAAATTTGACGCCGCGGTGGCAGCTTGGATCAATGCCAGGTCTTGTTCCCAAATGCAAAACCCCAATCTGCAGACTTGACGCAGGTGCTTCCTCCGACCCCCCAGTGTGGACGCTGCATGGCTGAAAAGTGGAAAAAAATAGACGGCTAGGATCCGTGCCTGCGTGCACTCGCAAAAATTGCGTGTGGACACCGATCACACAAACGATGTTTTTTTCCGCGCACCTTTTTGAAACTGCAAGTCACATCGCGGTGCCAGTGCAAGCGTCCAACCAAGGCCTCGGCAACAAAGCCAGTTTACGGCATGCGGGGGGCTGCTCAGCAAGAACGTGACTGAGCAGCGGTGAGTCGCCATCCACGTTGGCAGTGCCGGACAGAGGACGGGAAAGAAGGCTGGCTGCAAAAGACCGCGCGGCTGCGATGGCCAGCAGCTCAGACCAGCGCGACGCGAACGCGACAGTGCATGCAGCCCGCTGTGCAGGGGGAGCGGCACGGGCCCGGCTGCGAGCAAGGTTCTTCGTTTTCGCCCGTTCGGGTCCACGTGAAACATTACAAGCGTCAGACTGTTCCTACTGCTAGTGGACCACGGTCCTATACGGACATTGGGAATGGGGGCGTGCTTGATTGTTGGCACGATTCGGTCTATACATTCGCAAAGCTTTGTAACTTTGTACGTACTGGCTTGCAGCGGGCGGCGAGTTTGCTGTTTCAGCAATATCAGTCCACGTACTCACCGCTGGAAAACCACAGGCTGCAAAACTGCGGAGTCGATCATCCCCACTTCGTTAGCGGGCGACGTGGTCGACGATGTAGTTGTAAAGCAAAATTTGCTTGCCAGTTGATTACAGGCTGCGAGCAAGGAGTCGGACAAATTCAGCGGCCTGAGGGCTCCAGCGCCCACCAACCTCAATGCCCAGCACGACCAGCCAGCAGCGGCGACCGGAAGTAAGTTCCAGGTATGTCCGGGCCTTGGCGACACGCAGGGCTGTCCCTGCCGTGTGGCCTCCGTCTCGTCGTGGGAGGCCGGCTGTCGTGAGGGGCGACACCAGCGTGGTGTCTACGGCAAAGGGACCATCTCGCTGCATGCACCCGCTCCGGCGTCTTGCGAGCCAGAGGTTCCCCGCTGGAGCGTGTTGCAGCTCGCGTTTGGCGTGAGGCTGGGGCGAGCGGCGTTTTGGTGCGGGACCTCAATGTCGTTTCCTTGACGGCAAGACGACCGCCGTGTGGAGGTCATAGCGAACTCGCCATCGCCTGCGAACTGCGAGCCCCGCCGTGAGGGAAGGCGGACTGCCGGAGCTGCACGGTGGCATGAGCGCATTTACTGGGGGTGCTTATTTAACTCGAGCCATTTTGGCTCCAGGCCACTTCCCTTGCTGCCTGTGTTGAGTTGCGGTCGTCCTTGGGCACCAGTTGCTGCAACTAGGAGACCGCTGGCTGCCCCTGGGCGCTTCGTGCGCAGCTGGGGGACCTAAAACGCGTAGCATAATCACCGATGCAGGTTGTCCCTGGGCACTGGCGCGCGCAACTGGGTAATCTGCGGGGCTGCCCTTGGGCGCTGAGCGCAGCTGGGGGCCTCACAGTCGCAGCCTGGGCCGAGCCATTGTGCACGCATCCGGTTTTTTTTTCTCCTTGGGACTGTCTGGCTGGCATCCATCCCCCTCGGTGCAGACAGTCCGGCTCTGCTTCCGGCCTGCCTTCCTTTGGGGCCTGTGCCCGTGACACGCCGGCGCCATCGGGCGCGTTAAGATTTGTTTTTTTGCGTTGGAAGGCGTCCCGAGTCCCAACGACGTCTACGGAGTGCTAGCGAAGCGACAGCCGACTGGGGGCGCTCGCAGGTCGAGCACGTCACTCAGCGGGAGCGTGTCTGGCACTCCAAGCAGCAGGCAACCAACAACACACTCCACCAGCGGCGCCCAGCCTGGGCGGCAGAGGCGCGCAAGGGTGGTGGGGCGCACTGGGCGCGGAGCCGGAGCAGGGTGCGGAGGAACTGCTGGCACTCGTCGCTCCATCGGCCCCCTACTTCAGCAGCGAAAACAACCGGCCGCTGAGGCCCTCCTCGCGTCAGCTCTGGGTAGCGTGCGGCTTTGCGCCTGCGCGCCGCAACGCGCAGGCGCAACAAGCGCGACTCCCGCCCGGGCGTCGTTTGGCGCCGAAGGCTGCGTGGTCTCAGCAGTGGCTGTTGCACACCACCGCGCCTGGGATCCCAGCCGCGGATGTCACGCTCGTATCACCCTTGCGCGCTGGGCTGCCGCAGCCAGGAAGTTGCGATCGCGACAGCTGGAAGCGCGGCTATCGAAGTCGCACGGTGCCGCAAACTCGCGCGGTACCACGAGCTTGCTCGGCACGGAACGCAGCGGCTCGTGACCCCCGGGCGAAATTCAGAGAATACTGTTTGCCCGCGGAAATAATATAATAATGGTACTAACGGGCCCCGTAAACGAAGTACATTTTATATAGGGGCTCATAAGAATACTAAAAGACCCTGTTAACTTTGTGATCGAAACCCGGGCCTGAATGGTACGCCCTAAAGGTGGGGTCTTTTGGTAGTACTATATTTGGTAAAACGGCTGATCCAAACATCCCGTTGTCAAACTTCCCGTTTTGGCCGCATTCCGACGTAACCCGATTTTGCACAACTCTTCGTTCAGCATGCGAATCATGCATACAACTTCGTCCCATGACCGTGCACAATCGTATGTCGGAAAGGCTTTCAGGCCTGACTCTGACTGCGTCGACTTCGCGGCAAGAGTCTGACAAAACATCGCGCTTGTAGGCAAGGTCCGGATGCGCAGCACGTGCGATTCATGCGAGACCTCCTATCACTGAACGCAATGCCGATCGCTGGCTTGGTGCGACAGGGTCGGTGCCCTTCTTCCCTTTTAGGCCGTCCGCCGGCTTGATAGCTGTGTTGTCACATGCGACAAGAACGAATGGGGTTGCTCTACTTGACCTTTGCCGTTGTGTTTGGGGGGGGGGGGGACCTCGGGCCTGCGCAGTGCGACTCCGAAGCTCCCAACTGTCTGGTTGCGAGTCCCTACTGGTCATTGCCAACCTTTGTGAAAGACAAGGCCATTGGATTAATTTGCACAATGGCTCCACAGAGGAAGTGCCGAAGCCTCGCTGGCCACAGCACAATGTGGACAGCTCGTCTGTACTGCGCGCAGTCCAAGCTTCGGCTGATTTCGAGGGGTTGAAGGTGAAGGAGGTTACGTGTACGTCCGGTGGGACGAAGCTGCCGCGGCACCAGTTGCTGCAGCTGCCGTAGACAGGAACGGAAATCGAACAGTTTCTGCAGCAACGGAAACCGAACAAAGCTCCAAAGCGTACAGTGATGAAACTGCACGGCGTGCCAATGCGTGCCAGCAAGCCCGCGCGCGGGCATGCCACTGCATCCGCGCGTGCCCGCGCAGCTGCACCGGTTTGGCAAAAGAGGCATTCTATTCGTCTTCTCTCTTTATTATCTTTACTAGATCGCAGATTCAAGAATTTCGTATCTCGCATACTCAATAAATGAATATATGTCTTTCATCTAATAATTCTCGGCATTTGTTTTTCTTATATTCTTTTCTTGTGCTCGTTTCACGCATAAACGCCGCAATTCATGCGCACAATACGCTTATTTTATCTTATTTTATCGGAGTCTTTGTACCCTCACATAACATGGGGCACGCCCGTACAAAAGACTGCATTGTTTGGGCGTGTTATTCCGTTCTAAGAGTTCAGAGGCAAGCAGGGGCGTCGTCGCGAGGCAATTTGCACGTCCTGACACGCAAACCGGAGTGCGCTAATTGCGGCATTGCATTGAGTGAGAGCGAAAACGCGCGTTGTACATTTGCCGCCACGACCCAGGGAGAAGGTCTCTGGCAAGGGGCCAAGCCGCCGAATGCGGCGCTGTCGTCCGGACAAACTTCACGCTCATGCGTTGCTTGGGGGGCGCGCCCGGGCGAAGGAACAATGGATGCTCGTGCGCGGCCTCGGCCTTCAAAGTGCGCAGGACGCCTTGCCCGTCATCCAAGCCCACTGCCCCGAGGCCGTGCGGGTTTGCAGTGCGGCTTTGGAGCGACCACGGGCGGCTCCTGCGCCTTGCTTGCACCACGCTGAGAAGGCAGTGCGACTCTTTGGGCGGAAGGCTGGGTTGACTGCCCTCTTTGGTCGGCATTGCTGCTGCCCAACCGATTACCCTGTTGCCCGGAACGTTACTGTTATGCAGCCTGAACGACGAGGTCCAGGTGCCGGCAGTCGTCGGACGGCGTGGTGCGGCCGCACTAGCAGTCCCGCTCTGGCAAGGCATGGTCATTTCGCAAACCACACCCAGACTGTCCATGACAGTTTCGTCACTTCCCTGTGAGGCGAGCGATCACTTGCATTGGATAGTATTAATGTCAATAGACCATATGCTTCATCCGCCGTGTCCTTAGGGCCGCAAACCGCGGGAAGTAGATGGCTGCAAAAAGAAAGGCGCGGCCATGTTGTTTCGCACGTAGAGCACAAACCCGTAAAGAATATGCGTAGAATGGAGCATCCGTGGCATTTTGCCTTCACCATCTCCTGAAACAAATCCCAAAACCGTGCTGCACGTGGTATGGAAGCATGGAGACATGCGAAAAGCACGTGCCGATGTCCTGTCCACGTTGCGCGTCATTCGTGGAAGGCGAATCCAACTTTGCAAACCCCCTTATTCGATCATTCGCAAACCCAATCGCAAGCTGTTATTGGGAACGGAGGCATCACAAGATTGGGGCCTATCGGGTGTCCGCACATCAGCTACTCTCTCGCTTCACTGTTCATCTTGAGGCATCACTTTCCCCCCCCCCCCATCCCGACAGCAAAGCAAACGCCACTTTTGAAGTGCATGGTCAGGTAACTGCTGGAAGTGTACGGCGCTACTGCGCTGCCGCTCTGCCGTGTCTCCGTTTGTCTGCTTGAAAAGTATGAAAAGGAATCGAAGCAAAAATGCGTCCAGCAGCCAGTGAGCCATCCTGGCTGAAACCTTTCGACTCATTGGACTCAGACAGGATGCCACACATGATGCGAGCACGATGCCGCATGATCCTGTAGTTGGTCGTAGCTGTAGAATTCCTTTTGTAGAATCACCCGTAGCGCCCCGGAGCTGCTCCCACAGGCCCACCTCGTGACCTAATCTTGGACCCTTCTCTGGTCACATACGGGGCAGGTAAGGCGCTTTCCAAAGAAGACACACTCTCTGCCAGACCTTCCAATCGCTGTCCGAGACTGGCAGTTTGGGATTTCATGTTGATGGAGAGGTTCTGCATGCGGTCTCCCAGGGAAAGGGTGAAGTCACGCATCTTGGATGACAAGTTGTCCTGCGACCGCAGCACAGCTACATGAAAGTCGTGGGAGGCGACGATGCTCCGGCACAATTGCTGAAGCTGTTCAATCACCTCCATCCACATCCTGCCCTCTGCTTTGTCGATCAGGTCCGGCGACTTCATTGCAAACTCGGGCTTCTTCAATGTCTGCATGTCCGTGCCTGCGTCCCGCAGCGTGGACCTTGGGAGCGGCCTGAGATGTAACCAGGAGCTCTCCCCGAAACTGTGGAATTGAAGGCTTTAGGGGGCCTTAGGCACAAGGTAAAGCACAAGCTTGTTTCCAAGACCTTGAGCTGTCAAATCTGCAATGCAAAACCTGGGTACTGCCAACGAGTCATTTCTGTTTGTGGCTGCGCCCAAATCGCCCCGAACTCCTGGCCGCCGTCATCAGCCCAGAGCTCGTTTGCTGGTACTTCGGCGGCCTCCATGAACTCGGTCACCGAGTCTGCGTCGTCTGCGTCGTCTGCGTCGTCTGCATCGTCTGCATCGTCTGCATCTGGCTCGGAGCTTTGAGGCTGGCTGGCATTTCCCGCTGGCGTCTGTTCCTTCTGGGAGTTCATCGACACTTGAAACATCATGGCAAGCAAGGAGCAAGGTCTACCCTTAGCTTCTAAGCCTCTAAGCCCCTAAGCCCCTAAGACAGCAAACCAACACTCCCCCCAGCCATGTCCTTTGCCCCATCGCTCTCACTCGTCGGGTCAGGCAAACCAGACATGACAGCCTTGTTGAAAACCTCAGGGATCGCGATTGAGGCAGCGATGGGGGATTCCCAAAGTGCAATCTCCGGCTGGCATGTTTTGCCCTAAGTCAGTTGGACGAAAGACTATCGACGGTTCAAAGCCCCTCGCCTCTAAAAGGTTCAATATCGGAAGCTGAAGCTTCAGGTCCACATTGAGAACCGGCACCTTGTGGCCATCGACCTGTCTGGGTTGGTGGGCAATTTGGTCTCGAGGAGCCCCATTAGCTTGCATTCAGAAATCCTTAAACATGACAACTCAACAAGTGCCCGCACACAGTGACAGAGTGCTGCATTAGAACTGACCCCATGGATGTGCGTCTGGTATGAACCGTTGACCTTCTGCTGCACATACGCAAACATCACGAATGTCTCGAAAATGCCATGAATTTTCTTCACAGAACCCCAAGGCCCCAAGACGCCAAGGCGCCTCGTCCATCGCAAGCTGTGATTTCCCATTGCAGGTGAGACGCATGCCGAGCATGATTGAACGCAGCTGTTAGGAAAACCATGGAAAACCCAAGTGACGTGGATGTGGTGGATGTTGCGGGGGCGCTCTGCCCTTTTCAGGCGTGCTCAGAGAAGACTCTGGAGTCAACGGAGCCCTTGAGCCGGGAGTCAAATCCCGCAGATCGCATCTTCTCAACTCCAGGGCCTCAGAACTCGGTGCTCGGTGGAGCTCGGTCACATGATTGTCGCAATTTAGCAGCGTTGCAGTTCAAAGCAGAGGGGCGAGGTCCTAAGTTCGGGGCTGAGCTTGATTTGGTATCTCGATGTTTTTGCACCTCGTTAACGTCGCACCGACAGGGCTTAGGCCGCCGATGGTAGGTGAGACATCGCTGATCCGAATTCCGAACCCTTCAGCAGATCCTGCAACTTGGTTCTTGCTTAAAGGCCGAAAGTGACTGTGACTGCCATGGATGTCTTTGAGGCTTCGCGCCTTCAGGCTGTTTGCGCATCTGTAGAGTTCCCAACGAGCTACAAGGTGAAACCAAATCTGCACCGAAGGCGCACAACCTTGGTCCAATCATTGGTTCTGGGCAACTGCACGAACCCTCATGAAGCCTTCAGAAAACGAAAGGGAAAACGAGGCGCGCACTTAGCTGTGCGGATTCAGCGCTCGCTCACGGCCCAGCTGCTGCAAGACCTCGGCAGCTATTTGCCGTCAAAGAGTGCTGCATCGAGGTGTTGAAGTTTGGGGTTTAGGTTTGAGGCCTTGGGAATTGAAGAGCAGGAGGGGGTTGTGGCCGCAGATCTCACATCAAAAGACCTACATCCTGCACCCATAAGCCCTGTCTCAGCGGCAAACATACCTGCTGAGAGCTCCACTTTGGATTCACCGGGTACGACTCATTCTGAATGGGTGGAGACCACCTTCGCAAAGGTCTGAATTCGAGGCCACACAGAGCTGTTTGCTGGCGGCATTAGCAGACAACGCTGTCACCAGTAGCTGATGTTGAATACGAACGCCTCAGAATACTCTCGAATAAACCGCAATCAGCCACATCACGAAGACCCAGTGCAACTCGCAGACTTTGATCCCATAGGGCCAAGCCCCCGGCCGTGCAATACAGGCGGGGCCATCACATCGGACCTGAGAGGAGAACTTTGGGAGTCTCTCGCAGTACAGTACTCTTCGCGGTTCGCAGCAAAGATTGACAGTGAGTGCTGGGGCGTGGAGGTGGTTCTTGAGCCCAAGAATGACACCGAAACAAGCTGAGCCAAAATGTTCGTGAACCTGTCCGAAACCCCCTTGGTGCCCGACACAGTGGAACTCCCCATCCCCAAAGAGCATCTCGTTGCTGACCTCCCGGGCCCAGCACCAGGGCACCTGGGAAGTTCAACATGGGTCGGACGGCCCAGACCCAACAGAATCTCAAGCACGCGACCCACCATAGGTCACCCTTAAAAAAGGCCCCTACGCCTTAACACGTAGAAAACAAGAAAACAATACGTGTTCAACCCGAAACCCCTATCCCCTTAAATCGTTTATCTATCTAGAATAGGCGTAAGGTTTAGGAATAAGGTAGTCGCGAAGCACGCGGGGGTTCTGACGGCGCGCAACCATAGTGTAGCTATAAACTATAAGAAATTAATAATTAACCCTACATTATACTCAACAGGAATTTCATTAACTATTCTGTCCTTGTGCCTACACGAAAGCAGCATGAAGTAATCTTCTACAAAATCATTCGTCCACCGAACCATCCCCACACATCTTCAACGCAGCCCTGCCTGGTCTAACAGGCTCATTGGTGGCCAGTGGATCAGAGACCAGCAGATACAGAAGGCGGCCAGACCTGACGAGCTTCACTGGCCCCTTTGATGGAGATTTCCGGCCTCAGGTCCCCAACGTGCTCCCACTTACGAAATTGGGATCCGACCGAACAGCAGGACTTTCGCGAGTCGAATCACCTGCGCTGTTTCTGTTCCTTGTAGAAGACTGGACCCAGAAATGCAGCTAGGGAATGATCAATGCAGTCTCGTGGGTCTTCAGTTCGTGGGGTCACAAGGAGTACAAAACAACACCACCTGTCGGAGGAGTTGGAGGGTGCGCTGGGTTTTGGTCTCAGCGCTTCCTGACACTCTTTTCGGAGTCGCTATGGGTCGCTTGTCTAGGTACAGAGCTGCCTCAGGAGGCTGTCGGAAGTGCAGCAGGATTGCATGAAGAAACATCACGCATCCTCCCTGCATCTCCAGACCAAAGCGCCAGTCTGTCAGGAAAAGGACCCGTCTCAGGCTTGCGACATGTCCGGCGTCCGCATGTGTGTCCCAAACCCCTTACATCGAGCAATGTTCTCATCCCAGCGTGAAGTGGGTGCGGCATAGCCGTCACCTGATTCACTGTTGCCGATGGGCTTTGGCAACAGCACAGCCTTCAATATCACTCGGTGGCCAAACTTCAGCTCGCGCACCATGTGGACAGCCCCACCCGCCTGACGGGCAATCGAGAAGCACGACTATGAAACACAGCGAACGCGAGCCTCCCAACCGATTGAGCACATCGCAGTTTGTTATTCTCCCGGGTTGCTTTTGGGTCCCCCCCCCTTCTGGTACCGTATTCTTTTTTGATCCTTACACCATTAAGCTTGAGCCCCTTCTCGGCGGCACTTGACGTGGGAGCGTGAGGTCCCCACATCCCAGTAAGGGAGAATAAGACTCAGAACCGTCAGAGTAAACATTACTACCCAGCCCAACCGAGCTGCGCCTAGTTTACCTTACACGCCTGAAGCCCGACCTGCAGCAGCAAAGCAGAGTTGGGGGCCGTCCATACTTCCTGGGCATTTTGATGCAACACATCCAGATGAGTTGCGGCCCAACGTGTCACTGAATCAGAGGTGTTCTCCAGAGTGTAGACCAGCTCCAGCTGGGGAGGCTCAGTAAGGACCGTGTCCTTGTGCCAAAGCATAGATGAGCCTTGTCGATACTCTCGGTACTCCATCGGGCAGGTCGAGGCAAAGGGATAGAACGGCAGCATGGCTCGCGTTTGAAGTCGGAGCCGGAGCCAGTGAGCCTGAAACAAGCGCCAGGCAGTGCCTTCCGAGCAAGCTATGGCCCTGCGCCCCTTGGCGACACCAGGCCCCTCATCAGCAAGACGATCGCGGAGGCTGTGATACTCCTGGACCACCTCCTGGAAACAAGCTTCCGGCAGAAGGTCCGGAATGTAGGCGAAGCCACACCGGTTCCAAGGCACGGAGGGCCCGGAGGACGTGCAACTCGCCGAGCCCTGGGCCTGGCGTTGCAGCACCTTCCTGCGGTGCCTGCGCTTTGTCGCCACTCCCGCGGCTGCCAGGCTCCAGAGGCTCCAGGGGCTCCAGGGGCTCCAGGGGCTCCCATGCAAAGTGCCGGTGACGTTGGGACTGTTGGGACCGTTGGGACCATTGGGAAGGTGCGGAATGCTAAGGGATGTGTCTCCAGCATTTCTGATCCAGGCAGTCGAATCCGTCGAACACCGACCAGCCAAGGATGAGGAGCTCCGTGCCAGGGCTGAGGGGCAAGAGCCTGGCGAGGCCGCAAGGCTCACCTCCATGTTGGGTGACAACGCATTGAGGCACGAGCTCCTGAATATTTTGTACTTCCGTACATGTGTGCATCAGCAACCGGCGATGTTGCCCTACTGTACGATGGAAGCTGCTGAGATCGGGCAACATGTCACTTGAGGAATCCTTGTCTTCTGCATGCTTCGGGTGACACACACGCCACAGCATTCCAAGTGCCGAAAACGCTTGCAGTCCCTTGATGTTCTTGCGGAAAAAAACATGTTGTGCACCACACAAGCTCCCACGTGCCATCTCCGTGCCTGCACCTCAAGATCGTAAGTCTTTACGGTCAAGTTCCGGCCGAAGACGATGACCAACAGAAGACCAGCCACGCCACCTGCCAAAGGGCTTCTCACCGGAGTCTTTGAAATTGGGGGGTCAGGTCTAAGTGTTGGGGATTCCGTATCTGCGTTACGCATTTGCTTTCGAAAGGGTTTGTACGTCGGGTACCAGGTGCGGGTACGGATCAGGAGAGCTTTCGAGCTCCTCGGTGAGAAGGCCAAAGTCCAGCTGTGCGGCGCAAAGGGAACACTTCGTGTTAGACGAGGTCCACGCGTTCACGTGCCCTAAAGAATATCGAGAGCCCACATTTGAAGCATACAGGAATCCAGCGGGGCACCTCCCAAGTGCGCAGAATAGCTGATCTCATCTTGAGTGTTGAAAAGGAAGAGCATAACCTTCCCGGCGTCTGGAAGTCCCGATACAACAGGCGCAGGGGGGGAAGGGGGCACTGAGGGTGGGGCAGGCACACAACAGCAGGTCGCGCCCCTCTGCACAGTAGCTTCCCAACCCCAAGCCTCGACCAGGACGAGCAAGAAGATGAACGCCAGCCTGGCTTCGGGCAAGAAATAAAGAACAGAGACCCCTTCCCCCAAATCGACTACCACAAGGCCCTAAACCCTTAACCCTGAACCTCCCAAACCCTCCTATAACCCTCTTGACTTAAGCCCGGCCCTAAACAGACCTAAGCCGGACTTACATGTCCCGAAACCTGGAGAAACCACAATCCGTTGCGTCGGGGCAGCCGGTACGGGGCCGACTTCCGCTCCCAGTTCAGCAGGACGTCCCCGAGCTGCATCCCTAGCAGCGCATAGGCGCCCCCACTCATCCCCACCACCTCAGAGTCAAAGGCACTGTAGCATGAGTGTGGGCTTTACCATGGGGTTTACCATGATCGTTTCCCATCAGTTTTGGGGTTGGGTGTTTTTGGGGTGAGGGGCGATTTTGGTGCCAGCTCTCAGCGCGCCGCCCTTGTGTGGCTGTCGAAGACACAGACGGCGCCAGCGCCGCCTGGGTGCGATGTTGCACGCTTTGCTGCTATTATTGCGGTCTCTCACTGCCACCACCACATCCTGACCGCCCGCGCCTAGCACTCCGACCTCGAACATCCACATCATCCTGAGGCTGCCGTGAAAGCCCTGACCAAGACAGAGCTTCGGGGGGACGAGGAGACTCGTTTGCCGGCCAAATAAAGCATGGTGTGGCGTCGTCGTGGCTTCAGGGCTCAGGGTCTTTTAGGGCCCTTTGGGCCCCTTAGGGCCTTGGAAAGGCCTATAGGGTCCTGGTTTTCGGACTGCTGGCTTCGAATTTGCAGCTTTGCTCTCGGAAGCGCTGAGACCTCCAGGTTGATCCCACACAGGACCAGCAAGAGGACCTCGGGCCCCGGCGTGCTACGTCTGCGAGAGAGAAAAAAAGCATGGTTTTTGGAGAATTCTCTGAGGGCACTTTGCAGGCTAAACAATTGGCTCATAACTTCGACCGACTGTGTTGTTGAGGGAGAGACGGACTTGCTAGAAGTCTTTGTAGCTGGCGAGTTAGCTAACCGAAAGGGTTTCTTGCAAGCACCGCGCGAATGAATCACTTACAAAATTCGACCGTCACACCATGCCATACCCACACAGCCTTTTTCGATTGGGCGGCAGGCTCGACGCCTGCCTCTTAGATTCGTGAAACCTCGAGTGGGGCCTTCAAAGCCGGATGGAAAAGCTCGGCAAGCAAAGACTCCTGCAAGTGCGCTGTTGGGTCCTTCGCAGAACCCTGTCGCCGATCAAACCGCTGTGACACGCGCAGGGCATAGGCAAAGAAGTCGCCATCAGCGACATCATCCCCTTCTGCAACATCGTCACTTGCCGCCTGGCTCTTGGCCACCTCCAGCACATCTTGCGCATGAGCAGGAATGGCAGGGAGGCCAGCAGAAGATTTCATGGAGTGAAAGAGGCTTCTGGTCATGCCCTCCGCGCTGCCGCAGGAAGCCAGCGATGGGTCCGTGGTCGGAGGGATGGAATTAGAGGAGGACCATGACTGCAGCGCAGCTGGAGCAGTGTCCCAGAGCTCCCTCGCACGGCCGATGCGCCGGGGGCTGGCAGTCTCCCGGGCCTCCCGCCGAGGGCTGCGTGAGCTCCGCGAGTTCCGTGGACTGCGGTGATTTTTGACGGTCGCAAAGAGCTGGCTCAGCTCAAGATCTTCAGAATCCACCTCGCCTTCCTCCAGCACCCTCTCTGCCTTCTCAGTCTTCTTCTGCTTCCGATGTCGGCGCCGACCGTCGCTGGACCGCGCGGAGAGGCCCTGAACCTCTCGAAGGGCATCCTCCGCACCGGAGCCTTTGCAGTCGTGATACTCACGGTATGCCCGGTATGCTCGTGCCTGAGACCGTCCCGACCACAGAGACAGGCCAAGGCCTAAGTCGTCGGGAGCGAGCGGGCGCAGGCTTTCGATGTCCTGGTCCGGGCTTTCCGGACGGCCACCCCGGCTGTCGAAGGCCGCAATGGGCCCACCGAGGGCGGACAGCCTGGACGAGACGTTCTTCGTCCCATCCTTCCACGACTCGGCTACGAGCTTCCGTGGCAAATGGAGTGTCTGTGCGAGAGCCAGCACAGTCAGCAGTTCCAACACAAACAGCATCCATCCCGCTGCCAGCGCTTGCTGCTCAAGTGTGCCGTAGGTGCAGAAGGCCTGACGCAGCTTATCTGGAGTGTCGATCTCCACACCGTACTTCTCATCAAATGTGTGGCCAATAAAGCACAAGGACTTGAACACGTCCCAGTTGGCCGGAAGAAGGACGATCACGCAGACAACAATATTCAGGATTCCAGCAGGCATTGCGGCCCAGAGCAGCAGCTGAAATACGCGAAGCGGACAGTCTCTCCTGCGAACCACCCGCAGCGCCATCCCGGGCAGAGACAGCGGCATGGCGATCCAGGGAAGGAGCCCTGTAGCACCTGCCAATGAATCAAGAGTGCTCTGGCATGCCGTACATCATACGCTGCAGTGCCCTGTCATTTGAGGCCAGACAACGCCTCACTTGCTAGTTATTCGGAAACTCGTAGGTTTGCTCATGTTCTTAAGCTCTTCAGGGAGTTTGTGCGACGGCGAGGCACGACTGAGGCTGTGCCGGGACTCAACGAGGTCTGGTGGCCCATGGCAAGCTGAACAAAGTGCATCGGACGTCAGCACACCTCTCTTCTTTCCATTCCGCCCCAGCGGATCCGTTCTCACATCACAGGCGCAAAAGCGCAGCAGGCCAGATGCCCCTTCTTCCAGCGTCACATTGGGCAGCACGCCATTGGCAAAGGCCGGCACCTCCGAGACCACCCTGGAGATGACCAACATCCAGATCCCACAGGCCAGCTTTCCCCAGCCTGCAGTGCAGGTAAAGAGCAGCGTGCGGCTGCCGGCAGTACGGTTCGCGCCCGTGCCGGAAAGCCAGGGCTCTGGGCGGGGCGACGTGGCCGCCGGTTCATCCATAGCTCCCAACAGTGCATGTTTGCGGATGCCCGGATGCGTTTAGACTGAAGATGGGTCAGGGGTGCTCCGTGGGCTACATGACAGCTTAGCTAGAAAAATTTTCCACAAAGCCGAGACATGTACCAACATAAGGTCAGTGCTATCTTCGTCCTTTCTTTGGACATCTTGGGACCAAGATTTGGCTGAAGATACCTGAAACATTCTGACCTCCCACGTAGGCTAAGAGCAAGATCTGAGGCGAGGGCATTGCCGATCATGTGGGAGAAGGAGGCGTGCGAGTACTGGTACGTTATCCTAGGTAGCTTCACGATGGCCAAAAGACTCAACATGCGGTACGCAGAAGCATGACGCCTATGCTGCTGCCTAGATGCGGGCGCCACAACTGCCAGCGGTAATCCTTCTTGCAGACAGGGAACCAGATTAACAAGGCCATGCAACTAGGTTGTCGCGTCCGTGCGGCAATAATGGGTGTTCAGACCGACGATGACATTGGGGGTGGGAGCGCTACAAGCACCTGTCACACCACCACCCACCCACCCGCCCTACCCACCCTACCCAGCCACCCACCCACCCCCTCTCTTCTTGAAAGTGCTACTCACTGCTATCACTTGTTGTCCGCGGCGTTGCTCCTCCAGTTCCGCAGCTCCACTTCTTTTTGCGGTTTTCTGCAGTTGTGGTGCTCCGGTTCTCCCCCGCTCTGCCTACCCAGAGACCAGAAAGCCGCAACAACAACCAGCCCATCTGATTCTGCGTCTCCATCCCACCTCGGCTGACGTGGACCGGCTATGCAAGCCCGATGTCCCCCCGACATTATCCGAAGTTTCTACCTCGGGAAGGACTCGCCCGCACGTGACATGACACCCTGCCAAGGTCTGCGAAAATGGACTGAAGCGCCTGCACCACTTTTTGCTTGGACCGGAGTTTTCGATGTGTGGCTCGGCACAAGGGCAAATTTGCGCTTTCATTTTCGGGCCCGGAAACTTTTACATCAAGTTAAGAGCGAAGGATGCAACCACCGGGCAGCGCTGCTCGCCTTCCCTCTCCCCGGGCTGGCTGCGTGACACGGATAGATCTGCATATGCATCATGCGCGTCTTACCAAGCCCCCTGAATCCCCCAACCAAGTTCTTTGCTGCCACAGAAAATGCCGCAAGCACGCTCCTGAACTCCGAAACTCTCCCGGTAGGTGATCTGCTTAGCGCAAGGGACCCCCAGTGTCGGTCCTGACAGGGGGCCTCGGTCTGCAGCGTGAGAGCTGCATTGGTCAAAGCCAAGTCGGTCCGCCCGGGGAAGAAAGTCTCCAAGCCTGCAAGGCCTTTCCCGGAAGTGGATGAAAGCCTTAGGGTCTGCAGATCTGCAGATCTCTTTTCCAATCAACTTCAAAGGAGAAGTTAGAGGTCGGGTCTGCTTGCAGCTGCGCCACACCACATAGCTGAGAAAGATCACCAGGGACCTTGCAGAATACTCATGGTTCATGAAGCCCCAGATACCTTCACCGTCCTCACCCAAGTTCCAGGGACGAAAAGGCACTTTTTCTTTCCAGAGCGGCTGGATCAAAGTGAAGATCGGGAAGCTTTGCATCACGAAGAACTCCGTGTCCTGGCATCTTCTCTCTCAAGCTGGGTCGTTGAAGCTGGGTCATCGCGGCACCTCTTCACGCACGTGTGCTTCGATCATCTCGGCCAGGCCCTCGTGATCCTGTGCGCTTGCAGTGCCTAGGGCCCAGAGGGTTTAGGGATTCTTTTGAGGTTCCGGGTTCAGCATTTGAGGGTTTCCGTGAGTCTCTAAACTCTAGGAACTCCAGGGATTCTTGAAATTCTAGGGTCCCTCTGCCGCTACTTTGACAATATGCGTACTGGAGCGTTTGCACTTCAAAGCCCATGTCCTCCTCCTCATGAGCCTGGGCACAACAGGACTGAAAGGTGGTCTAGACGCTTGGCTCGAAAGGGTAGGAGAGAAGCGCGACCAACAATTCCGAAATTAGATACGCAGAGGTTCGGGCTCGGGATTGCAGTCCGATTGCGGTCCGAAACGGGGCCCAAGTGGGCTGGGGGTGTAATTCCGTGTGGTTTGCAAGAGGTTGCTACGGGCTGATCGGGTTGCACACCTACTGTTTTGCAGCAGTGGCACCGTTTGGCTTTCCAGGTACAGCTGCCTCAGCCAGCATGGAGTTTGAAACATCCTAAACCATTTCGCATCGCCCACAACCTCACACGCCCCAAGCTACTGAAATGTTCGGCCAGCATGCATCTGCTGGGCAGGCGTAAGGTCCCTGTTGTCCTTCCCAGGCAGTTCCAGCATGCAAGCATCCGGGATGTCTATCGACACTTCTTGCCCTACACCTCAAAGCCTGATCCTAAAACCTGTCCTTGCGCTTGGGTCGCTTGATAGGAGGACCCCCCCATCCAGTGCCTTTCAGCCTGATGCGGGGCACGAAGACTTGCCAGAATCTGTGGGCCACATGAGGCTTTGGGCGTTAACTACAGGTTCGTCAAGGTTTCGGGTTTTGGGGTTCAGGGTTCGGGTTCGGGCAATTCCGCTGAGGAATCTTAGCCTCTGCAACCGTCAGCGCTTAAGGCATAGGGCTTGAAACCACACAACAGGATCCCTGGCCCTCCACCGCAACACTACAACACAGGCCAGCATGACTCTCGTTCAGTGTAGTTTCGATAGTCCGCCACCCTGAGTTCAGTGCTCCAAGAGCAGAAACATGTTGGGACATGGGCCACAGCATCAGCAGCCGAGAGCCCGGGCTTTGTGGAGCTGACCTTTGGCTCCTTGGCTCAGGACTCTTTGCACTTGCCTCTTTGGCCTCTCTTTGGCCTCTTTTGAGAGCACAAGCTGCAGGCTTTCCTTGGGGCCTGGCGCGGATACTCTTCCGGCCTGTTCTGGGATCCTTGACCTCGGGAACAGGGACTTGCTCAGAGTGAGTATCTAGGCAGCTACTACTGGACACTTCCCATTCCCAGAACAACTGCCATCGCAAGCCCCAAGCAACCTAAAAATGTGAAAAGTTTTCTGTCATCCAGGGCTGTGCAGCTCAGCAACAACTTGAAACTTGGCTTTTCGAACCTCCGACTTTGGGAGCTGCGTGGCCTCGCTGCGTCACTGAGGGTCAAGTCGGATAAAGAGGATAAGAAGACTCAACCAAGGAACAACTTGACCATGAGCTGTATTTGCCAAAGCCCTGCCGGTACCCTGAACCTGTTACATCCTTCCAAAACATCTCTGCGAACAGCAAATCTCTCATGCGAAGCTTTGCAAGCCTTGCCAAGCACCGAAGCTTGCTCGGCCTGCACAAGGCATGAGTGCCTTTGAAGGGTTGGCATTGAGGGTAAGCAGCAGGCGACTCAAATTCTAAACGTGCTCCGATGTCTCGCAAGGCGGAGGGCCAACCCGGTGCCCTTTTGCTTTTTTGTGTACATACATATTATGCCAGCGAAGACCCCAAACAGTCAGATTGCAGAGAAAGGGAAAACGCGTGAAACAACAACGCGACATAAAAGTTGACAGGCTTTCCGGGTCACCCTAAACTTCATTGCCGGCACCTGAATAGGTGAGTCTTGCAGCACCATAAGCCAGAACCCATAGGCATAGACATGATTCATGCCTTTCTTGGCCCGAATAAAAAAGAACAAATGCAAAAACAGACTATGTTTTTCCTAACGTTTGCACTTTCAGAACACTGCAGAAGTAAAAACATCTCCCTTAGAGGTTTGTCGTATGTCCCCTCCCTCCGTAGAAGTTTGCCTCAAGTCTCCTCCCTTCGTGCTCGTAGGGTGAGGGCCCCTCGAGGTTCGGCCTGAAAGCTCTAGAACCATAACTCGCTTGAAGGGTGCAGTGTGCAAGGTTTGAAGGTTTCAGAGAGGCGTCTGGGTTGGTCCTTGTGTGCGCGAAAAGACTGAGCGTGTTCAACTAGCATCCTGCTTTTTGGGAACCGAACGTACTCACATAGCACCCAAGTTTTGGGGACCGAGCGCGTTCAACTAGCATCCTGCTTTTTCGGGACCGAAAAGTTTTGGGGACCGCACTTTCCAGAACACTGTAGAAGTAAAACATATCCCTTCGACGTTTGTCGTATGTCCCCTCCCTTTGTGCTCGTAGGGTTTGGTGAGGGCCCTCGAAGTTTGTCGCGCGTCCCCTCCATTCGCGTTCGTAGGGTGACATCGTAAGCAGCTAGCAGCCCATTTGCGCCCTGATGACCAAATAGCTCGCGCCAGAGCTCCCCCCTCTCCCCCATACAATGGCCAACTTGGGAGAAGCAGTTCGCAACGCGAGGCTCCGAGGCATGACGGATTTTGCTTCTTTGTAAACCTTTGTATTTCCCAAATGCCCGGCAACCAATCCACGCACGCTTTCTCGATGGTTTTCCATGGTCGGCACTTGTGTCTTTGGGTGCCAAAAGCAAAAAAAAAACGGGCGTAAAGACACCCCAGGCGCGAGCTATTTGGGCGCTGGCCCGGGCTATTTGAGTGTACTCAAACAGCACCCAAATCTTGGGGACCGAGCGTGTTCAACTAGCCTCCTGTTTCCTTGGGAACCGAGCATACTCAAATAGCACCCAAGATTTGGGAACCGAGCGTGTTCAACTAGCATCCTGTTTTTTGGGGACCGAGCGTAATGTTGGACTGCTTTTAGTATAAGGAGGGTCTATGATCACAAGTTTCGAAAATTTATTCAGCGAACCGAGTTTGTTCAGGGTACCCTCTATTATCACAAGTTTTTCCGGAGAGCCGATTTTTTTTTAAGGGCTTCGTGTAAAGGTTTGGACTCGCACAACACAACTCAAGTCCCCCCCCCCCTTCCCCCTAAATTTGTTTGGGGGGGTCGCCGGGCCACGCGTTTATAGAGGGTCCAAATTTGTTGGGGGGGGGGGCCCACACTAAAGACAGTGCAACATTACTCACACAACGCCCCAATGGCACCCAAGCTTTGGGAACCGAGCGTGTTCAACTAGCATCCTGCTTTTGGGGACCCAGCATACTCAAAAAGCACCCAAGCTTTGGGGCGCGCTCTCAGAACAAACATATCCCTTCGACGTTTGTCGTATGTCCCCTCCCTTTGTGCTCGTACGGTTTGGTGAGGGCCCTAGAAGTTTGTCGCATGTCCCCTCTCTTCGCACTCGTAGGGTGACATCGT
This sequence comes from Symbiodinium natans, assembly GCA_905221605.1. Classification (NCBI taxonomy): domain Eukaryota; class Dinophyceae; order Suessiales; family Symbiodiniaceae; genus Symbiodinium; species Symbiodinium natans. Next base: position 211,806 of record CAJNDS010000280.1, read on the forward strand.
AAGCAGCTAGAACCCCATTCGCGCCCTGATGACCAACAAGCTCGCGCCAAGGCGCGAGCTATTTGGTCGCAGGGGAAACATCTCTGGAATCTATGGTGTTTGAACATGTTAAAACACGTTTTCAGGGCCAGCGTTCTGCGCCCAAAAAGCCTGTGCTGGTAGCGTAGTCTTGGCCCTAAAGACCGCCTGCATGTTAAAACGATTCCAAAAGCCCGTGCTGGTAACGTAATCGTGGCCCCAGAACCCACCTGCACTTTAAAACGGTTATATTCACCTCTAGGGCCCTCACCCTACGAGCCTACGGGGACATGCGACAAACTTCTAGGGCCACCACCAAACGCTAGCACGAAGGGAGGGGACATACGACAAACCTCTGAGGGAGATGCGTGTAGGGAGATGCGTGTACTTCTACAGTGTTCTGAAAGTGCAAACGTTAAGAAAAACATTGGATGTTTTGGCGCTCGTACACCATATGGAGCCGCGAATACGTTACCAGCACACAAGGGATAAACATCTCTATGTACTTAAACACCGTTCTTAGGCGCTGTGAAACCTTTTCGCAGAGCAAGAAGAGCTGGGGAAAAACCCTGCTTGCTCTGCGAAAAGGTTCTATACAAGCGCAAAAACAGCCTGTGTTGTTCCTAACGTTTGCACTTTGAGAACACTGTAGAAGTAATAGCATATCTCTGAGAGGTTTGTCGAATGTTCCCTCCCTTCGTGCTCGCACGAAGAACGCCCCCAGTGATTAGGCCTGAAAGCCCTAGAACCATAACGTGCTTGAAGGACCCAGCGTGCGAGGTTTGTCCTTGTGTGTGTGAAACGACTGAGCCTGTTCAACTAGCATCCTGCCCCCTGGACCGAGCGCACTCAAATAGCACCCAAGACTTGGGGACCGAGCGTTTTCTACCAAGTTTTGGGGACCGAGCGTGTTCAACTAGCATCCTGCATTTTGAGGAACGAGCGCACTCAAAAAGCACCCAAGTTTTGGGAACCGAACGTGTTCAACTAGGTCACGCCGCTGTTAGCGGCCCTGGACCGTTTGCGCGCAAAAATGTGGTTTTAACCCACGCAGGGCAGTGTGCGAGAAAAAAAGGGTTTTGTCAGCGGAAGTTTTTTTTCAGGACTTGGAGCGGTTTTAAGGTGGTGTGGTGCTCAAAAAACCACGCCTGCCAGTGTTTTCAGCATTTCGCAGTGCTTACTGTGGGGATGCGTTTTTGCAACTTTTGCGCGTTTTTGGGTTTTGTGTTTTGTCACTGTTCAGGCTGGAACGAGGTAACTGCAATGTGGTCTTATCTTGAACAGTGCCATGCCCACCAGTGTTGTCAGCATGTCGCATGTTTTTGGGGGGCTGGAGTGTTCAGGGTGCAACGGGCTTGCAGTGGTTCAAGTTTAGGGCTTTGGGGTTGCGCAGAAACGTTAAGCACGGAAAGCACGGTTTTGGTCGCGAAAGGAATGGACGCTTGTGACAGATTTTCTTGTTCCACATCCTTGTGCAGTATGTTGTACAAAGAAACGAAAACGCTGTAAATACCAGTGTTTTGTGCATGCACGCAATATGAATGACGTTCTTTTCCCAACCCCCCTCCCCCCCAACCCTCCCAACCCCAACAAGACAACCGGAACAAGTCACCAAGAAGTGCCAACACTAACGTTTTACCCAGGGCCGCTAACAACGGCTGAGCTTCAACTAGCATCCTGCTTTTTGGGGACCGAGCGTACTCAAAGAGCACCCAAGCTTTGAGGGGCGCACTTTCAGAGCACTGTAGAAGTAAAACATATCCCTTCGACGTTTGTCGTATGTCCCCTCCCTTTGTGCTCGTCGGGTTTGGTGAGGGCCCTAGAAGTTTGTCGCATGTCCCCTCTCTTCGCACTCGTAGGGTGACATCGTAAGCAGCTAGAACCCCATTCGCGCCCTGATGACCAACAAGCTCGCGCCATGGCGCGAGCTATTTGGTCGCAGGGGAAACATCTCTGGAATCTATGGTGTTTGAACATGTTAACACACGTTTTCAGGGCTAGCGTTCTGTGCCCAAAAGAGTGTAATCTTGGCCCTAAAGACCGCCTGCATTTTAAAACGATTCCAAAAGCCCGTGCTGGTAACGTAATCGTGGCCCCAGAACCCGCCTGCACTTTAAAACGGTTATATTCACCTCTAGGGCCCTCACCCTACGAGCCTACGGGGACATGCGACAAACTTCTAGGGCCACCACCAAACGCTAGCACGAAGGGAGGGGACATACGACAAACCTCTGAGGGAGATGCGTGTACTTCTACAGTGTTCTGAAAGTGCAAACGTTAAGAAAAACATTGGATGTTTTGGCGCTCGTACACCATATGGAGCCGCGAATACGTTACCAGCACACAAGGGATAAACATCTCCATGTACTTAAACACCGTTCTTAGGCGCTGTGAAACCTTTTCGCAGAGCAAGAAGAGCTGGGGAAAAACCCTGCATGCTCTGCGAAAAGGTTCTATACAAGCGCAAAAACAGCCTGTGTTGCTCCTAACGTTTGCACTTTGATAACACTGTAGAAGTAAAAGCATATGAAGCAGGGTATATATTTCTGTTTTTGGTGAGTGTATATAAGGTTCCTTTGTAATTTTGGTGAGTGTATATAGTTGGTGTCCTTTTGGGGATACAAGACCAATAAACCCTACATCCTATCCCTTGATTAAAGGTTTGTCGGATGTCCCCTCCCTGAGAGCCCTGGAAGTTTGTCGCAGGTCCCCTCCCTTCGTGCTCGTAGGGTGAGGGCCCCTCGAGGTTGGGCCTGAAAGCTCTGGAACCATAACGTGCTTGAAGAGCCCAGCAGGTTTGAAGGTTTCAGAGAAGCGTCTTGGTTGGTCTTTGTGTGTGTGTGTGTGTGTGTATGTACATACATACCCCTCAACCCTCAACAGCCTGCCTCTCGCGGACGCGGTCTGACAGCTTGAAGCTCTTCGTCCTCCTTTGGCGCTGGCGCTTCTCATGGAGATTCAGGGTTTGGGTGCAGCAGCGCTGTCGACTGTGCCCTGTCCGTGATCCCAATCCCAGCATTTAGTCTTTCGCAGGCCGTGCCGCCGTGTTGCGCGTGTACGAAAACCGCAGATGCGGTAGATTGCATGAACAGGGCAGAGATCCCTGTGCTCCTTGTGGTGCAAGCGCAAGGCGCCAAACCAGTCACTGAAAAAGTCTACGAGCTCTTCCCGTGCTGAAGCCGCGGCCTGGGAGGCTTTCAGCTTCGGATTAAGCCCCAGCCTAAAGCTGTTTGCAGACCGCAATGTCTCCGAAGGCTTCCATTTTCTTGGGGCGATGGCCTACATCAAGGACTCCCCAGATGTTTACGCTTCTCGGAGTTGCCGTTTCAGGGTCACGGTGCCTTCCACAGCTTCGATTGGGACTCGGTGCGAGTGGCATCGCCGCCCACTGCCTCAGACCGTGGGGGTTTCGGGAAGTTGGGGCTTTGGGTTGTTCTGGTGTTCGTGCGTGGCGCCCTCCTCCTCAACTTAACCATTCCTACAAGGATCCTGGAGCTCTCAAATCATGGACTGGCTTCTACTTCTTGGAAAGATCTTGTTTGTGCAGCATCTGCCTTACTGTTGAGTTGCAAAACACTGCATACACGTATACACCAATCGATTGACTTGCCGTCACTTAAGCTCACAATTCCTGGATTTCAGGAACGAACTGACAGTACTCAAAGCAAAACAAGAATCCATGAAAAGGTCTCCAAAATGTATCGCCGTCACACAAGCCCTACATCCGTATTCAGGGCGAGACCTCACCAGCTTCCAGGGCCTCAGCGCTGATGCCTCCCAGACACATGTCCGAATCCGAAACGGTTATGTAAATTTATGTCGGGCTTGGGTTTAGGAAGTAGGATTGGGGATCTCCTTGGGTTCGTGATCCTGGCCAAGGTGGCTTTGGGACGCTTTCAGCCGCCTGGCGACCCTGTAGTCGCTGCATGCGCCAAGGCCTAAGTGGAACTCAGGCCAAGTTGGGGGCGGTTTGGGTGCCATGCACGAAGCCTTGGCAGGAAGGAAGGAAGGAAGGAAGGAAGGAAGGCTAGCTGGATGCAGCCAAGAAACGAATGCCCCAGCCACAAATCCCGCGCCCCAGCACGCGCACACGCTCGCACAGCCAAGCAGGCAGACCCACTGAGGGACGTACCACCCACACGCGCGAGCACACACATACACATGCACACATAGAGTGACACACAGAGACACAGAGACACAGGCAGAGACCCAGACACAGACCCGAGCGCTACGCAAGCACACCTGCGCACCCGCGTAGACACACGCACACTCGTGCACCGGCGCACGCGCACACACACACACACACACACACATGCGCGCAGACAAGCAGCCCCACAGGCACACCCGCGTTTCAGAGACCAACCGAAGGAGCCAAGACGACTAACAGGCACGCAAATCACCCAAAAGACCTCCCAAAACACTGCCTCCTCCAGGAGGCACGGACCGAAAGAAAGAAAAACAAGCGACACTGAGCAGGCCTGCACTGGCGCACATGGGGCCGAGAGACGTGGAAGTATAAGCAAATACACAAAAAGGCATCACTTGTGATCAGATTAAACCCGATTGACCGGCCACTCTTGGCAAACTAAGGGGGCGGTTACCGACAATGCAGGGAGGAACCCCCCGAACCCCCCCACGCTTCCTTTTCTGAAACCTGGAACCGCAAGCTTTTGTCAACCCATGTCGAACCCCCCTGGTTTGGGATCCTGACTGTTGGTCCTTGACTGCTTGGAGCCGGTCCTTGGGCAAACGGGGCAGCGCAGTCCGGTCAGCAGACTGGTTGAGGGCAGGGGAAACCACGGAAGGAACCCACCTGCAGTGCCATTTGAAGTGGCCCGGCTTCGAAGATAAACCCTGATGATTTTTCATTCAGGGACTTGGTACTTTTAGTGCCACATGAAGAATTCGAGTGACGATGAGCCAATGTATCTTCTCTTACGAGCGTAGCGTCGTAGTATGAATCATTGTTGTTGGATCCGGTTGTGGCCGACAACTTGGCTCACGCCAGCAACACACATCCTCACCGCACAAAGATCCGCCTCTGCGTTGTTCGATGTTGTTCGGCCGCCGACTCCCACCCCCCAATCCGCCGAAACCCGATTTGCCAACTTTTTCTGCTGGGCGAGCCGCGAGTCGGGCTTGTGGTCGCCCGCCTCAAGGCCTCAGCACCATGGAGGCTTACCGTTGACTGTTCTAAGGCTGCGATTCCTTCATCTCGTCTTGACATTCGACGTCCGTTCCCAAGGTCGAGACGGAATCTGCGGCACGCCCTCGGCTACTGAAAGTTGCAGCTGAGGAATCGAACAGCTCTGGACTATTGCTGTCAGCGCACTTTCTTCCGCTTCTTGCCTCAAGCTTCGCGATGAGGCATCACTCCTGAACGTCATTCATGTTACACAGCTCACATATGAGCCCGGCCCCACCCCCTCAGAAGGAGAACCGGCAATACACCACCGTACGCTCTGTTTATGGGGCGTGCACCTGGCCAGGTCTTTTACCGTCGACGTGGGCGGAAGGTATAAGCCAGCAGATTCGGCCATGGCCGAAATCCATTGGAACGACAGGGGTGTCCTTAAAGAGCCTAGCGCGCCCGAGCTTAGCTGAGGAGTTTCTCTCTTTGGCCATCTTCAGCTCTCTCCTTGTACAACTCCTTTACGCGGTCGGCTTTTGGCTTTTGGTGTGGAGCTCATTCGTGAACAGTGATGTGGAGCTTGTGTCTCTACAATGATGCCGCCTGTGTCTTCCAGAGAGTGAACAGCATGTGAACAGCTAGCAGCTAGCAGAGCAAATGAGCCAAACACGGCATCAGTCGGAAGTCCTAGGTCTCCGAAAGCACATGGATAGTGTTGACACCCATCCAGCAGATTCTGTTGAGTTGGTGTACAAAACCATGCTGGGGTCGCAGATCTATCTTGTCCCTATTGAATCTTTTGAGTCACGACTCATGGAGAAGCGGCTTGTGCGACGCTCATGGTGCTTTTCTGGCTCGACGGATCAGGTGCCCTTTTGGTCGCTTGCCTTCGGCAGGCCTGCCATGTGCAAGGAGCGTCCATTAGATCATGGCATCGAAGGAAAAGCCAACCGCAAAATGCAGACAAACAAGCACGTAACACAACCAACACCAACACACACACACACACACACACACACACACACACACACACACACACACACACACACACACACACACACACACACACACACACACACACAGAACACACAAACACACAAACACACACAACACACAACACACACACACACACACAAACACACAACACACAACACACAACGCACACACACACACACACACACCCACACCCACACACACACACACCACACACACACACACCAACACACACACCCACACACACCAACACACACACCAACACACACACACACACACACACACACACACACACACACACACACACACACACACACACACACACACACACACACACACACACACACACACACACACACACACACACACACACACACACACACGCACACACCCATCTATCTCCACACCCGCGCTTGCGCGCGCGCATAAGGCAGCATGTCACGGTACCCGAGACTCCTCTGTACACTTCCACCATAACCACACCACAACCTCGCAGTCTAGAGCTCAGTCTTCTGGTCCTCATCCAGACTGCAACTGAATGGCAATTCGCACCCGCAGCTCAGCCTCGGCCCAGGACCCGGAGCTTTGCTAAGCCGGCCTGACGAGGAAACACCGGAGGAGGGGGGAATGGCCAGGAAGGGGGGCTTTTTGGAAAGTTCGGAGAGAAAATGTGTGGTTCCGGAAACCCTCAAGAGTCAAGATATGTCAAGATGCCCAATAGCAGTTCCTGGCCCGATCCCGTTCCTGCGGCGTCGATGAACTTTGAGGCATGGCGGCACATGTAGAGGCATGAGGGCACAAGATGATGTGGGGTCGGGATCGAAAGCCTGCTGCCTGTTGGATGTTTCTTGCATATGTTCGACATGTTCTGGGCGACGCATCTCAAAGAAGCTCAAAGACTTGAACCTTCAGTCCGAAGGCTAAGGGAAAATGAACGGGCGCTCCAACTCGCCTGAAGCTGCTTCCAAGAGGGCAACAGCGCCCGGTCCATGGCCTCGAAAAATGTGCAAAAGTTTTGGGAGAGGGGGGGGGGGGGGGAGGGGGGCAAAAGCTTAAGCGATGTATGTTTTGGGCTTGGTTTGGGCTTAGGGCTTTTCAGGGTTTAGTGACGTTTAGTGACGTTTAATGTTCGGATGTGTTCAGTGTACAGGGACGGCATGCAGCACTTGTACGATGGCAAGAAGCAAGAGAATCCATGGAACCCTAGTCACGGTGTTCCCTTAACTATACTGCGGCCTTAGGGCCCCTGAAACCCCAAATGCACAGAATGACGCTCCTCAAGTGCTCTCAGGCCCACAGATTGCGTTGAGTGCCCGTTTTGCTCCATGATTTTTTGCCTCAACCGATGCCGATCTGTTTATCAGACACAGCATCGATCCCGAAACCTTTGCTGCCTAGACGATCTAAATTTCAAAACTCCCCAAGCGCTGACAGCCTAAATCCTTTCCGAACCCCCCTTAAAAACCAAACCAAAAAGGCTCGCCTCCACATGGCCTCGCTCTCTCTCAATCTCGGCCTCGGCCTTCGAAGGGCTTGCGCTTTTGGGGGGGGGGGGGAGTTTTCTCACTTAAGTTCTTATTTTCGTTAAATAGCTTTTCATGAATACATTTAGTTCTGAATTCGGATGTAACACATAATGAAAGTGCGCTTCCCAGTTGTCGTGCTTTATTCTGCGTCAGCATTCTTCACATAATTCACTTGCCTTTGCTCTCTCTTCTCTTCTCACTTGATCATTTTCTTTCTGATTTTTCTTGTAGCATTTTCGTTTCGCTTCTTGGCATTTATTACATGTCTTAACCCGTCAAGCTCTTCAACATCCCTTGAGGCACGACAGAAGAAACAAACTAACATAGCTAACCATTGCCACACTCCTATGATATGCTGATGGTGTAGCAAAGCACGCGGGGCTCAAAAATGATGTCTGGGACTTCCACTAATACTATACACTGTCATTATCCGCCGAGGCCTCGGGCCGAAGGTGTAAAGGTTGTCAGAACCGGCACCCCCCTCCAAATCCTCTTCCCAAGCCCAAAGCGCCAGGGGCAGTTGAAGCCCCGCCTAGCAGGCCCCCCCCCCTTCCCACCCCTCATTCTGCCCCCGCCCCCTTCCCCCCCCCCCCCCCCCCCCCCCCCCCCCCCCCCCCCCCCAAAAAACCCAAACCCCAAACCGTGAACCTTGAGCCCTAAGCCCTCAACCCTAAACTAACCCTCAACCCTAAACCCCAAACCATAAACCATAAACCATAAACCCGGAACCCTAAACCCTAAACCCAACCCTTATTGCTTGGGGTCCAGCGACTTGGGCGCTGCGGAATCACCATGCTCACGCGGATGCGCTGGGCCGGGCCGAGGCGGGTCGCGTAGCGTTGAAATTAAGTAAGTTCTAAACATGTCTTCAACTTTGTTTGTTTTTTCACAATTGTACTTGACAACACTCAAACAATACTTTAAACCGTTTCTTATACTGATTTAAATGTTGATATGTGAGCAAGCTGCCATGCTAACACAAACATGCATCGGAACGACATGTATCGCGTCTCAATCAACACTTGCACGTGCAGTACTAGCCCTTCTACGCTAAATCTCCTACACCGTCCTACTGTCACAATACAAATTACCTAAGGAGGCTGTGGCTCCGTTTGATTTTTGTTTCGACCGACGCCCTTGCTCTCTGCTTCCTGAACACCCATGTGCAGCTTGTACTGCTCCTACTAACCCCAAAAAAAGCTGCTCGGTTACTATGTTATGCTGTACGTGTGACTGAAGCCCATGCCTGCTTCACCTTCAGCTCGAACTCCTCACGCCTGACAGAGGGGCATCTGGGCATGCTCAACGTGTATCCAAGAAGTACATCAATACGCGCCTCTTTTTGATTTCGGCGGCAGTGCGGCATCGCGGCCTCAGGAGTATGTACTATGTCTTTGCGCATGTAGGATGAAGATCAACCCCACCGAAAGTGTCTACACAAACATACAAGCACGCAACACGGTGTTGGCCTGCAGTGCAGCTGGAAGTATGGTGGAAGGATCGTCCCTGAGCTGAGGGTCTGACAGTCGCTGGAAGGCGTCGCGTGCCTCAAATGCGCCCGAGCTAATACCAAGGCTGCAAGGCACAACATGTTTACGTCCTCGTTCGAGTACCCCAGCAGAGGCCGGGCGTCGCACTATCCTGGCGCGCCCACGAAGCTTCGACAACTTTGCCTCGGGGCCGCAGGCTGGGATTTTCAGGGATTCTGCGACAAAAGCGATAAGCTATGCCATCTATGCCGTCGCCGATATGTTCGCTTTTCCATTCAGATTTCCAACCAATGGTGAGAACACAATCAAGCCTTCAGAGGAAAAGACCTGAGGTGTGACGGCTGGAGAAAATCAAACCTGTGTCTAGCCTTCGTGGCATTGAACTGTGTCTCGACCAGGTGTATGGCCTGGCAAGTAACCGACGACCGTGGAACTACTGGTCTTAACATGTCCCAACAGAGAGCGAAACGATCCTCGAGAGGACGCGCAGCGCGCACACGAAACTCCAGACCCGATGGCCCTACTCCTGTGATTTCTGTGACTCCTGTGACTCCCAGCAAAATGGGCCCCAAAGCAAGCTGACTCACTTGGCTATACTTTTTGAGGCCTTGAAGTGATAGCTCACTGCCGCGCGCAGCTGACGCTCGGCATCATCTGCGACCAGACGGGCCTTGAGCCTTGGAGGACCCAGACCGAGCTCACAAACTGAAAGCCTGCTCGGATGTCAAAACACCAAAGCATCACAAAAAAGAACACCAGATCTCGTGGGGCCCGGACATGCTGCGTGACCGATTCTGGGCCACCTCCCATCTCTGGAAGTGTTGTGGGAGCTGCCAAGCAAGCCGCTCCTGTCCGAGGTGTTCTGGTGCGTTGGGGGAATCAAACTTCTGAACTTCCCCTCCAAGAAGCCCCCCCCCCACCCCTAAACAAAATGACACCAGGAGAAGCAGTTCTAGCACCCTGCTCGCCTCCTGGCGCCACAGATCCTGGCTGGCCTCCCAGTCGGGCTCCTCATGCTCGGCATGGCTTCTTTGGGCCTACCTTCGGCTTTGGGGCTGTCAGCATGGTCAGGGCCATAGTTTAAGGTTCGGAGTTTTTGTTTGAACTTCAGGGTGGGCCTGAGTGGACACACGCGGGGAGCCGACCTGCCTTTAGATTTAGGGGCGCGCGCGCCCCATCTCGTGCTGGAGCTAACTGATCCCACCAACACCACCCTTTGGGAATGAGGGTTTGAGCCCCAACCATCCTTCCCCCGTCCCCCCCCCCCCCACCCCTCGACGACACGACGCTTTCAGGTGACTCTTCGGCAACCTCAACAAGCCCCATCATGCCCTGCGAAATATCGCAACCGCGAACTCTGCCAGCCTTGTACCAATCCCCCTGCGCTGGCGGCGTGGTGGATGGCACGACGAGAGGGACGCCTGCACCACATTGCTCTGGGAAGCCCTAGCAGCTAACTTGAATCATGAGGGTTTGGGCTGCTGGCTTTTATGATGAGGAAAGGATGGATTTGCTGACAGAAGGGAATCAGAGGATGCAGCATGCTGCGGCCTCGTATGGCACCCCACTCGCCATCCTTATACTGGACTGGCCATGTGTCCTGACCGGCATTTTCTATGAGAAAGGAAAGAAAACGGAGAGCACACTTCGAGCAAGCACTCACCACTCGCCCGCATCCTCGTGCACTTGCGGTGGTTTTGGCACAGTCGATGTAGAGGGCGGAGGCAGGCCGTCCGCCGCAGCATCGATCTCGGGGTCAGGCTCTCCCGGCACAGCCTCGTAAGGAAGATCTGCTTCGGGCTCAGCATCGTCTGGCGGGGTTGTCGATGTGGAGTGCGTCGTTGTGGTTGCAGGTGTTTGCGAAACACTCGAAGTGGTCACAGAAGCTGTGGTTGCCCGGTGTGAAGTCTCAGGCGCACGGCCGAGATCCTCTGCTGGAAAGCCATCTACATGTCCTGGTAGAGAGCTCTTGTGCTTCTGGCAAGGAGTTTTCTTGGATTCGGGTCTTCCCTTGCGGTAGCTCTGGTCAGAGTCAGAGCCAGGGACAGCATCAGTAGAAGCCTCCAGCTTCTCCGCCAACAAAAGATGTCGCATCTCACCAGTTTCAGCGTGCTGTGCGTGCTCTTCACTTGCAAAGGACCTGTCCAAGAGTTCACAATACCCTCCACCTCCCTCCACCTCCCTCCAGCATGGGCTCACATGTCTGCCAAGTACTGCTCACAAAGAAGCTTTAGAAACTCTGAAGCCACTAGCATTGCCAAAGGAGCCTCTTGATCTGGATGCCTTAGATCCAAGCAGCCCATATTCCCTCACGTGATGCCCGAACGCCCGAATCAGTATGTAACGACAGCCAGCAAGGCAAGCCAGTCTCCAATACAATACGGTAGTCCTCCACTGAGCCTCACGAACAGCTTTCAGAGGACACGCTGAGGCTTGTGCCACCCTCCCGCCGATGGTGCTTCTTTGCCTTTGCTGAGCGATTTTGCCAAGGCCCCCTGCGAAATTCAATACAATACAGTGCCCTGCACTGCTGCACGACCCAACTGCATCACAGGTGCATGCAGCACTGCATGCACGTGCTTGAGCTCCCCGAGCGCCCTCTGGTAGCGTTGCTCCTGGTCAAGACATTACCGATGTCTGGTTAAAGCACTAATGGTACACATTACAAATAATAAACGAAGCTAATGGTATCTTGTATTGATAGTGATAAACTAAAAATGTTCAAGGGTCATTCTAATCTGGCCAGTCACCTGGCAGAAATTCATGGGTGCGAAATTGAACTGGGCTGTAGGTGAAAGTTTCTGAAAGCAGCATGCGCGGAACGACCTGTTCGAGGACATCCTTCTTGGCCTGCTCCTGCCACGGCCATGTGTGGGCAGTTCTCAAACGGATGGTCTGTACTGGGGTACCCATACACAGATGCAAGTCTCGTTATAACAGGAAAGCCAAAACGGGACATGATGTAGAGAACAGCCCATATAGTTGATGTGATCCTTGCCAACAGAGCACAGAGCCACGCAGATCGAAAAGGATGTGAGGTGCCATCCGCAGATTCAGTGTTGACTGTCGTGGCCACTTGCAGTGCACAGCCCGAGAGAGTCGGGCAAAAACATCGCCATGTTGTCGAGATCTGATTCCACCAGGCGTCTCAACTCCGGAAGCCCCAACCGCAATGCCAATCCCAACCTCAACCCTCCTAACCCTCCTGCCTCCAGCACCAATGTGGCGTTCAGCGCCCGCTGGCCTTGCATGGACTCCTGGGCGTGGAAGCGGCTCTGGGTTTGGGGGCTGAAAGGCTTGAGAGTTAACGGTCAAGAGAGTTTTGGTTTCTATAGGGCATGGTCATGGTCTCTCGTAACCCCAATTCCTAACCCCTGCACACAAACCCCTAATCCTAAACCGCTGAATTTCGGACATGAGTTGATTAGATTTCATGAGAACTTAAAACCATAAGTCCATTTAAACGGCGGAGTGAAGTCTTAGGATGGAGTCTCAGAGGCCCTAAACCATGAAATCCCATGAAATGACGCTTCAGGCAATCCGTCTGAGATTTCTTTCTTCGAAGTTCACGTTCACTCCAGAGAAGATGGCTGAAGTGAAGCTCTATGACTGCTTGGCTTGGTGACGACTGGGTGACAGGTGGGCCTGGGATGACGGCTAGGCGCGGTGGAAGTTTCGGGTGCTAGGGTTTTCTGGCCTCCTGGATCCTGTCGACATGCACGCGCATGGTAGCGAGGAGCCTGCAAAGTGGGCAGCCGCCAGGCGCCAGGGGGGTTGAGGGCTTCCGGGTCGCAACAAGGATGCCTTGTTGGGTACCTTGAGAAAAAATGTAAGTATCAGAAACATGTATATGTATATATGTATGTATATATATATATGTATGAAATGCATGTACATGCGAATGGCCCCGAGCCACTTCAAATCCCAGACTATTTCGAGCGGAGCTTGTGTGATCCGATGCCGCCTTCGCAAGTCCTCATTCTCGGCTGCGACGCCGCGTGCCTTGCAAAGGTTTCTTTCAAGAGGCGTCTTTCAAGAAGAAGCATCGAGGCTCTGTGAACAGATTCTACAAACGAAGAGGAGGGGATGTTCTAGTTGGATCATCTCTTTCGCCTTTTCTGGGGGGGGGTTTAGGGCATCGGCTTGGGGCCGTTGATTGCGCTATTGGAGCTCTCCGAGCCTGCTGCGCGCTCTTTTTCTGCGCTCGAGCTCGTAGATTTCTTTGTGGCGCACACTGGTTGCGGCTGCAGAACTGCACAACGTGCGGCCTCTTTGTGGATCTGTTGCAAGCGCCGGCGGAGGCGGGAGCGCTCGCCGCAGCTATGTGCACCACCTAAGTATTGCCACTTCCGAGTATGGAGGGCAGACGAAGTTTATTTCCGAAACGTTCAAAGGGAAAGGATCCAATGGTACAGACATGTACAGACATCTCAGCCGCCGGCTCCCTGCGTCGGTTTTGTTAACGTCGTTGATTCGATGATGCCTTCGCGGGACTCGTGGAAAGTCACACACTGCCACGCCGCTACACCACCAACATCCTTGACAGCGATGGCACTCGGTGAGGCCTCGCTTCATCCTCCACAGCCGTTATCCTGCAGCTCCACGGCCATGTTCAAGCATCTCAGGCTCCGACGTTGCGATGCAAAGACATGTTCATCCCTCCCCTAAGGTTCTTAAGGTTCCCTAGCTTGCCTCATGTTACCTCTATGCTTGCAACACTCCCCAGCTCTGACGCGTAAAGCTTCAGGACCCTAAAACACAGGGATGGCAGCCCCGACATGTTTGATGCGAGAACGACAACAATCACGAGGATCGCGACCCCGACCCCGATCCCTGCAACTGTCAACGCATAGGACACATGAAGACGGGTTAGGGCAGGACGGCGAACCGCAGCGAACCCATCCCTGTCAGCACCTTTCCACCCGACTCTTGACACGTGGGATTCGGCAACTACAGTTGCCGAGCTTGTGGATACTGAGGCGACGATAGCTGTGCCACCTCTTCAAGGTTCAGTCAGAGTGAGAGCCGTTGCTGGGCTCAAGCGTGCTGGGCATGCATATTAGGGCATGCAACTCCCAACCCAATTGCAACTGCAGGCAATCGATGGGAGACTGGGAAATTGTTCCTCTGAACACTCCAAAGACTCCAAAGGTCCAAGACACACCAACACCGAATCAAGCCGTGGCTTTGGATGTCCTTTTTCTCGACTGGGCCAGATACGTAGAAGCTTCAACCACCTGACATGGGACTCAAAGCACCCCAAGGCCGAGGAAGTCGTCCTAGCTTCTCGCTCTGGGATCGCAGAACGAAAAACAGTGGAGTGGTTCGCTGGATGGGGCAGAAGAATCGTAGAAGGCAGTTGCTGTATGTGCCTCTGGCAGATCAACACACCCAGACTAGAACAGCACCTCAAATCTCCTTCAGAGCTTCGCTGCGGGGCTCTCGGCATGCGACTTGGGCAAGAGTGGAGGGGTCGGGGTTCAAGGCAAAGAGGTGACTTGACTTGACGTGACGTAAGGTCATGCTGGGATATGGGGGGGCAACCACGACAAACGATACCATCCATACGCATAAGGCAACAAAACAAAAGGGCCCTAGGATGCTTTGCCTCGGCGAGCTCCGAGAGAAGTTGGTCGCTGGTGCACTCCAGGTTGGTGGCCTTCAGGCCGGTGATTGAGTACTATTGTGAGTAATTGGGGGCTTCAGTGGCTCCAGTGGCCTCAGGGTTTAGCCAAACTCTTCGAGGACTCGGCTTCAGGTTTCAAGATGTCGCAAATTTCTACAGGGGACCAAGGACGGCATGTTGTCGGCACTGCTGCAGCCCAATGCCACAGAACAAGAGACATCACGTGCCTCAGCGCGTACCGTGGTGTTTTCAGTGCAGTCGGGCTCGTCGACATAGTCTCTTCCCTGCAGGGCACAAGACGGCATTCGCGGACTCGCACCAATGATGGCTAAAGATTGGGGTTGATTTGGGGGGCCCACAGAACTTGAGAGAAAGCTAGGTCCCCAAGGTGGTGGAACTCAAAGGTCCCCTTCATGTGCTGTTTGGCAAGACAAGGAGGTTGTATGTAAACACTCCCCGCAAACTCCAAGGAGCTTTCGTAACTTTAAGATCAAGCTCAAAATCCCCCCCAAAAAAACAGCTCTTTGTCGGGAAGGTTCCAGTTCCAGCCTGTTTGAAGTTGCTTGTCGAGTTGGCGATGGAATCGTTTAGTCAAAGCTCCAAGAGCCCTCTGAACCCGGAATGTGTAACCCACACATATATGGGTAAGGCACCAGAACGCAACTCATCGCATTCCAGAGATATCTAGCCGAGCCAATACAGCAAATCAAGCACAACACACAAGCCACTCTCTTGAGTTTCAAGTTGCCCGGCCCACCTCAAATACCCAAACCTTCCTCAACGTTGGTTGACACCTGCGGGCCCTGCGTGGTAGAAGTCGGGTGCGTGCTCCGCAGTGTTTGTATGCTCTTTCTTTGAAGAGGACGTCCCAGCGCATCGTAATCCCGTGCAATTCCCGAGCCCAGTTCTGACTCTAAATTGAGGGGTTTAGTATCAGCTCAGGGTTTGGGCGTGCGGCCTTCAGGGCTGCCATCTCTGCCTCCAAGAGCTGCAGGATCGCCAGGGGGCCTGTCAGAAGGCAAGGGAGCTGTGGGAGGGATAGGACCTTGTTAGGAGAGGTTAGGAGTTCAGCCTATGGTAAGGGAGGATTTGGAGTCCTGGGACCTAGCGCCATTCAATGCCTTCGAATGAACTGGAGAGGAATGCCTCTGAAACCTGGCAAGGCCCAAAAAAACCCTTGAGACCAATGACATGCCACCAGACTGTGCCTGTCAGGTTTGTCTGGCTGGAGCTTTCTGCCACTTGTTTGGCCTGCCAGGAAGGGGTCCAGCCTTTTGGGCGCAGGGCTCTGAAGTTGTACCGAAAGCACCCCATCAGGCCCCCCAAAAGCTTGTTATGGTTGATTACCGAAATGGCAATTTGGCTATTCTCCCACATCTACTCCGCATGACGCAAACACATCGACCATAGGCGGTTCAACACAGGGGTAGGGGCTCCTTTGGCCCCACCTCCACCCCCCCCCACCCACCCCCCCCCACACCCCCACCCACCCCCCAACCCTCCCCCCCTACCCCTTTTTTCCCCCCACCCCCTACAGCCCAACCAAACCTGCTTCAAAGGTGGAACCCAAAGCCCTAAGTGAGAGCATTAGACCCACAGAGGCTCAAAACCTGGAGTGAAGGTTCTTGAGGGATTAGGGTTCTGGGTATAGGGTGTAGGTTTAGGGTTAGGAGTTTGGGATTTAGGGACTAGGGTTGAGGTTTCACGGGGGGGTTGCCTATGTTGCAACCTTACGCCAACCACTCCAAGAGTTCGAAGCCTCTGCCCCCCCATTCCCACAACACGTCCTCAAACCCCCGAACCCTGGTTTAGGGGTTTAGGGTTTAGGGTTTAGGGTGTCGAGTTTAGCGTTTAGGCTTTAGGGCAACAACAATTTCCGGCTTTGAGGCTTGAGAGGTTTCGGGCCTCTTGGGTCGGCGGCCTGAGCCGGAGGCTCCTAAATCTCTCAAAGCCATTCTCTCTGGTGCCTGGTTCCTGACCTCGCGAACCAGAACCTGCTCCGCGCGGTGTCGCAGCAGAACATCGTCCTGAGTAGACTTAAGGAAATCTTATAAGGGCCCGCCGACAGGAACGCGAACGGATGTTCGGATGTTCATTGGGGCGACTTCTGGACCGGTACGTCCATATCCATGCTTAAAACTGATATGGCCAAAAACCCTAAGAAGGGTCGCCTCTTCAGCGAGGGGACGTGGAGATGAAGAGACGAATGCCCCCACAGACGGAAAAGAAAAAGAAAGGCTGTGGATTCGGAGGAATGCGGGTCATGTGCAGATGGCATTCTGAAGACCAAGCAGCACTTGCCGTCGCAAGGCCACAGGTCACAAATGGCTCTAGTTCAGGTGCAGAAAGGCTCTTACTGTATACAGCATTGGGTGATAGAGGCGTGTGCATCAAGCTTGCTGTAAGGCTGAGTACCGGTGCACCCGAGGCATCTCCTGCAATATGCACTTCCCCCCATGAAGCCTCTGTCTGCTGTGCAACAGCAGCATGAAGCAGCAGCCACAACAAGAAGGCCTGACGCGGGATTACTCTGCAAGTAGGGTACTTCTATATATATATATATATATATATATATATATATATATATTTTCTATATATAATTACCGTGAGGCATGGTCTTAAGTCAAGCTTCTGCACTTCAATGTTGGAAGAAAGCCCCGGGCTGGTTGCGGACCCTCATCCTTATTCATCTGGCGCCTGCACGCGCCGCATCATGCCCGGGCGTAGCTAAACCTCGAGGTCGGGGAAATCAAGGGCAGAGGGGCTGAGGTTCGCCGGTCCTTAAAATTTCGTACATGTTCAAAACTACAACCTCCTAAACCCCGAACCCTAAAACAAAAACCATGAAACCCACCGAAAACCTACGTAGCTTGAGATAGATCAGAAGGACCTTGAGGAGTCCTGAGCTCGCGACTAGATGGCCTTGCATGCGCCAGGCTCCATGGCTGACAGCACGGACAGGCCCAGGGCGTGCAGGGTTTTATAGGGCTGTTCATGGGTTTAAGTGGGCTTACATGAGTTTGCGCCGAAATTTAAGTGGCCTTCGGTGTGTGCAAGAATTCAGTGTGTACTCTGCACTCAACCCTGAACGGGTTCTAGAGTTCTGGGGCATGGATCTAGAGCAGCATGCGGGAATCATCTGTGCCAAGGTTGAAAGTGGAGAAACCTGGCACGTTCAATGTTTCAACCTGAGGCAGGCAAGGGATTCCGCCTGCGCCTTGGGCAAGAAAGACAACCGAAGGCCGGGCATACGAGCAGTTACCTTACTGGCCCTAAGTTTTCCACACCTTTCCACGCAGCGGGCGTCCTGATCTCAGCTTCTCTCTCGTGGCTGCTTTCCAAAACCCTGGACCACATTCCTTCTACTGATGCGCAGCTGGCGATCCTTTTTTGCTGTGTGGCAGTAGAACCAATGCCAAAGACATTCAGCTGGCAGAGCAGCCCACGCGTCTATGGAAAAAAGACGAGCTCTGGCCTTTCATTGACACTCCGCCCCCCCTACAAACATGGCGCAAAGTTTCTGATGTTGCTGCTGTCCTACACGAAAACGGCACACTAGCAAAGGCCACAACACGCTCCACCCCGGCGAGGGCCAGGATGGGAATCATTAGCTCAAGGAGGGTGGTCAGCGGCCTGAAGCATCCATGTAACGGACATGCAGTGTAGGCCAGGCCCAAGCTGTAGAATAAATAACACAAGGGCGAGCGGGGGAGCACGGGCACCCCTCCAACAACAACCATCCTGTGAAGCCCTGACACGCCAATCCCGTCTCAGAATCACATGCCCAGCTTCAACAAGTAGAACACTGTCACTTCCAAGGCAAGCAGCACTCGTCAAGTCCACCTCCTCCTCCACGAAAGCGGAGCAAGCCGGATGTGGGACATGCAGCAAAAGCTCTCACGACACACTGAACCCGAAAACTGAGCCGGTGTTGAAAGTTCCATGTGCTTCGTTGCAGTGCTGAACTTCATGCTTAGGCAGGTGCACAACTAAGTTCAACAAAATGTGCCCTCATCACCTTTGGAACTTGAAGCACTCTAAGATAGCGCGTTTCCCCCGCTGCTATCTCCCGCTTTCATACGTGTAGGAACTCTACTCAGAGTGAGGCCTCCGGTTCGGGACATGCCAACCTACAACTATCCGAAGGGTGTAGCGTTTCTCTCTTGCATCTTCCATCAGACCAGTGCTTGACGAAATCCCGCAGCACCCACTCAAAATATCTACAACCAAGGCACCAAGATGCAAGTATTGAATCCCTGTAACTTGTGCCAACTTACCCGTTGCTTTGGCAGAGCTGCATTTTATTCCCCAGGAACAAGTATGTAGCGCTTGACTCAAGAAAGGGCAGCCGTTCCAAGTTACTCATTCACTGAGTTCACCTGGATTATTCCCCCAATCCGCCCCCCTCCCCGCCCCAATCCTGCGATTCAC
The DNA here is from genome assembly GCA_905221605.1 of Symbiodinium natans. Taxonomy (NCBI): domain Eukaryota; class Dinophyceae; order Suessiales; family Symbiodiniaceae; genus Symbiodinium; species Symbiodinium natans. The sequence goes on from CAJNDS010000280.1 coordinate 231,021, forward strand.
AAGAAGACCTTTGCCACAAAAAGAGCTACCCATGGATAGATAGATAGATAGAGGGAGGCAGACGGCACGCATGTCCATCATCCGCATACCCCAATCCTAAACCCGAGCCCGAAATTTGTCAGCTCAAAACCCTGTGATGCTGTCCCCCCTCCGCCCTGAAGCTCCTCGGACAGCGTCTCATTGGTACTGCTAGCCTCCAGCGCAGCATCCACTCTGACCATTGCCATCTAAGGGTTCGCATTTAAGGGCTACCGGGTTTGCAGACGCGCCATGCAACGGCTCGGGTAATCTGGCAGGTGTTCCCAAGCACGCCAAAAAGAAACGAAAGAATAACGTGCTGCAAAGTGCTGCCGAGCTCACCATTTCCTCGCGGGAGGGCGGGCGCACCACGAGCCTGGGAAAGTGCTTGCAACAAGTCCAGAAATAATCTCCTCGAGCCATTTCTGGGATTCCGTGATACCTCAACGACCTTAACGCCTTAATTCGCCTCGGCCTCCGGTCGACAGGCGTCTGGAACAGGCAGCCCAGGACCTGGGTCGTCCTTCCCCCCCTCTCCAACCATTCCCCCCATCTCACCACCCCTCCATCCCCCACAGGCGGGGGGCTCGACCCGCGGTCGATTTCATCTGCAACCTGGAACCTCCGAGGTGCACCGCTTGGACCAGCGACGTGCACGTCCCGTGGCTTGGCTCGGCTGCCAAGGCAAAACGTGAATGCGCTCTGGGAGGTCCAAATCCCTGGTAGCTCAGCAGACGGGCTTGAGCGGCTTGAGTGAATCGAGCTCTGAAGACGAAGGGCTCTGGGTTTGAGGGTTTGCGGGAAGCGCCTTCGGGATTGCTCAGGTTTAGAACCTTCCGGGATGTGGCGCAGGGCGGGAGCATGATTGGGATAACTGGAAGTCCGAGCTTCCAGCCTGTCGGCATCATTGTCGCTGGTCATGTCGACCTGCCCATGCGTTCCCTGCGTTCTTGGCTCCAATTCTGTGGGGTTCGCTTTTGTTAAGAGAAAGGTCAGGGGTCGAGGCATGCAAAATCAAACTCGTTTGTGGGGGCCTCGAGATCAGCTTGCAAAGGCAGTTGCTTCGGCTGCCGCATGCGCTGCACCTTTGGGCAGCAAGACGTGGGATGACGGCGGGTTCAGAAGCGTCGCTCCACTGAGACGCCAGCCAAGGATTGCCTCAAGACTCAGCCAAGTCTTCGTGTCTAGGAGTCGCATTTCTCACAAGACTCCACCCTTTTGCATTCCAGCTGCACATCTGGATCCATTGTTGAGATCCGGGTATCAGCTCCTGAGCAGGGCACCAGTCGCTTCTCGGGCTTAAGGTTTGCCATGCGGTCCTGGCTTGCTCTTTGCGCTTCGCTCTCGTGTTGGAGAAGGCTCCTCGATCCGGCATTTGCGGCGTTGACTTCTCAAAGAAAGTTCGCACCAATGCACAGAGCTCCTGGGAGCTCATGACGAGCAAGGTGTCCTGAGAGGCGCTGTGAGATCGCAGCTTCGCCTGCGCGAAGCATGTGGCAGGGGCCTTTTAAAATCTTCAAAGCCTTTGTCAGGCCAAAATCAAGGGCATCCGCGCATTTCTTCGTTGCGCGTGCGAGCCCTACAATGTGCAGCCAATTGCTGGTTGTGGAGCGTGCAAGCCGAAACCTTGGCAAAGCAAAACCTTGAAGTGGTGAGAGGAAAGACCATTAGCTTGTCACTACTTGTTCGCAGCCCCCAGAACCCGGAGCCCAACTCCTGAAAACCTTCGCACGGAGCAATGTGGTGCATGCGGAGCATGCAGAGCCTCATCGAGCTCCTGCTGGAGGAGGCGGCCCGAGCTTTTCTCTTCCTCGCACACTGCGCTCGGGGGCTGTGGGAGCCGGTCTTTGAAGATTTCAGGTTCACAGTACGCGGACGATAACTAGACACAACCTCCCTTTTCTCTATTTGAATCGAACCGGCATGTTCACAAGTGAGTACGAGAGTCTCCCCCCCCCCCCCCCCCCCCCCCCCCCCCCCCAAAAGGAGTCTCATGATGGGACAGTGACGCTGCGCCTGTAGAGCTGCCCGAAGGCCTCGGGTTGAACATGAGCCTATGGTAGCCTAGCTGGGCCTCGGCACGTAGGATGCAAAGTTGCAGAAGCCTGGCTAAGGAAAAGGTTGTCAACCAGGCTTCCGAGCTTCCGCATCGATTCCATGTCACAAACCAATGCAAGAACAATGCCTGACCCGAGGCAGCACTCCACTTTGCATTGCTTAGGCCGCTGCTGCTTTCTGCATTGCGCCGTTCACGAAGGGACGACCTACGATGCTCAGTCACCATGCGTGCCTTGGCCGCGGGTGCAGACGCATGTAAGACTCACGCCTCAGGTGCTCCACATCGGATTTGTACATGTCGCGCTCTTTTTCCAATGCCGCCTTAGGACTTAGGGCCAAAGATGCGCAAAGTGGAAACTGAGCATCTCAAGCCTCAGCAGGCATGGCACGAGCGTGCTCCAAAGGTATTCCAAGGTGAGGAGCGGACGATGCGCTCGTCCGCCTCCAGAAGCTTGGTCTTCACCTCTGGGAGTGTGAGCAGTCGAACGGCAACAACACATGACTGAAAACGGCACCAGAAAGAGCCCACGCTGCTCACAGTACTCCACGGCGCCTGCTCCAAGGAGCCCTGAACTGAAGCATGTGCTTCAGCTTGCTTCTTCGCCTGCCCGAACTGGGAGGTGAGTGTTTGAGCATCCCTCGTTGACCCTGATGCTTCTGAGGGTGAAGGTGTAGGCAGTGCAGTTTTTGCGGCTGGGGTGTTGAGCACTTGTGGTTGATTTCACGGGGAGATCCCCTCTTCAGTCTAGCTTGTCCTAACCCGCACCAACCAGACCGAGCCCGCTGTGTCTGCAAACCTTTCTCAAGTTCTCCCACCTCGAAAAGTTCTGTTCGCAGCGTGCTCCGCTCCTTGCGAGATGGGCTCCAAAAAAAGGCAGATTCAGTCCTGCAAGCCCCTGCAAACCGGCTCGACCTTTTGTCTTGCGCCAAGCAATGCCAAGCATGACTCAGCTGTTCCGCTCGAGCTGAACCCATGCGAGGCGTGAGACTAAGCCCAGGCCTAAGCTCGATGAATGCTATGGATCTCGATCTCTTGCGAATCTCTGAGCCGTCGCCGTTCCTCGTTCCTCCTTCTTGAAAGGAACAAAGTTGCACCAGCCAGCATGATGAAAAGGACCACAACCGCCAACCAGAAGTAGAAATCATTGCCATTATCCTCATTGCGAATCTCAGCAGTAGTGGTGGCTGCGGTTTGGCCGTCGGTCGTGGTGTCGGTGCTGGTGCTGGCGCTGGTGGCACCGGCGGCGGTGGTGGTGGTGGTGGTGGTGGTGGTCGTGGTCGTGGTCGTGGTCGTGGTCGTGGTCGTGGTGGTGGTGGTGGTGGTGGTGGTGGTGGTGGTGGTGGTGGTGGTGGTGGTGGTGGTGGTGGTGGTGGTGGTGGTGGTGGTGGTGGTGGTGGAACTCGGCACTGTAGCAGCGTTCACTTCCGGAAACTCCCCTTGCATTTGGGGTATGACAGGCGGTCGTGGTGGAAGCTGGGCTGGGCCAGGTCTCTCCGCATTGCCGAGGCCGAGGCAGTTGCCCTCTGCTATCCTGTACATTCCAGCGCACCTGCTCACTCCGTCTGCCACCAGCCGAGACTCCAACACTTCCCGGACATTTGCAGACCCTGGGATCGCAGAGCTGAAGGCGTAGAGTGCGAGAAACACATGCTTCTGAGCAACCGCGTAGTGACCTTGCACATGGAGACCGCCACTGCAAGCATTTGGGAACTCCTGGAAGGCCTTGCTGCAAGTCATTCTAAAGGCAGCAACCTGTTTGCAAAGCAGCTGTGGGAGAGCGGGCTCAGGACCCTGAATTGAGCAGGCCTCCCGTGTTGGATAAGCAAGCGCTGGATAGTAGCTTCTGTCCACATCTGCTCCTGGCAGCTCCTCGAGCAAGTAGGGATCGGCAAAGCACTCGTCGAAGCACTTCATGGCCCAGTCTCGTAGAGGATCCTCTCCATCCCATGAAGTGGGCGTGCATCTGCCTGCAGTCTCCTCTGTCCGACCTGCCAGCTGAGCGGTGCATTGGAGCTCCGCCTCGGTTTTGCCAAGCAGGACACCCAGAAGAAGCAGCCGGATCACTGTCATGGCAGGGGGCCTGAGTAACATGATTTCGGAGTATTTCGCAGCAAAATCGCCAGCGCTACCATCAGACAAGCTCACAAGGATCGCTCGCTGAAGGACCACTGGCAGCGGCACAGGCAACGGGATGCCACGCGCTACGGCTACGGAACCCAGCAGTATGCAGCTGTTCAGCAGGGCGCAAGCTCTGAACTCTCCCGGCACTCCTCCTCAGCACCGCGGAACAGGGACGCCTTCTCCTCCAGCTGGCTCCTGAAGGCATCTCGCTCCTCGGGTTGACGTGGGTTCACCAACGCATACCAGGCGAGCAAGGCGAGCCGAACTGCCTCTGTCGTGCTCTCCTGAAAACTCAACCCTTATCCCGCAGATTCCTTGGAGTTCCCGGAGTCCCCCACCAAAAACTCCCTTTTTTGCGGGAGGGATGCGGAGGCCACGTCCACCTGCTGAAGCCGGTGCTTCCGCCGCTCCTTTCGTGTTTGGACACTGCTCGAAGCACTGGGAGCTCTTGGCGCTCGGGGCCTCTTCCAGCGCCTGGCGGGACAGCTGCTTCTCCTGAGCGCACCAATTCAAAAGACCGAAGAATTGTCAAGAAAGGATGTCAGATTTGAAGCCGCTGCACAGACGTAATCACAATACTTTTTTCATCGTTGCACCTCTGTGACTCTCCGACAAGACGAGTCGGCAACCTGCAAGCCCTCCGCAAACCTTCGGTTTCCGGCCTGCTGCAGAGACTGCCGGGCGGTCGACAGCTCCTCTGCATGGGTTGAGAAAGTGACATGCAAAGTGGCCCAAGAATGAGTGAACCCCGGGTCTGGGTCAGTGCACAAAAAACCCACAAAAGGAAGCACGTCCATCGAACCACTCTTAAGCTGACAAGCTCTAACGGCTAACGTTGAAATCTCGTCGCATGGGAACAAAGACTGACATGACTTCCATGGCTTGTTGGATTGTTGGCCACCAAAGCTCACCAAAATGCCCCAAGCCCCACCACCCCAAACATCCGGAACCCCCGAAAGTTCAAACCCAGCGATCCCCTCAGCTCCATGCGTCTTCCAGCCGCTGGAGCCTCTCTCGGAGGTGGCTCTCCTGGTGTGCTCTTTGCGTTCAGGGAAGCCTTGGGGTTGTAGAACCGAGGCAAACGAACAACAAAACCTTGGGAACTTCTGGATTGATGTTTGACCTCCTCCATCCTTTGCTGCATCGCACGCTTCTCCTCTGGCACGGAGGAACAGCTGTGCAAAGAGCGGTGGCAAGCGCTCGACCCTCGTGCGAAGCCACAGAAACCCACACGGAAACCCACAGAAAATCCGACTGCACCTCCTGCAGAGACTTCTTTGCAGCAGCCAAATCCTCGATTGCAGAGCTACTAGTACAACCAGATTGGATGCTGACACTTCAGCTGAATGACGGATCCCTCAAACCCAAAACCTTAGGCCCGAATCCCCTTAAACAACAAAAGCTTGGATTCAGGCGGTTTCGACTTGACCCAGGCTGTCTCGCAGGCTGCGCTCCTACACTGCACTGCCACGTGCTGCCTGAACCTACTGCTCTTTGGGGGGGTACAAAGTAGAAACGCTTAGGGTTGTGCAATTTTGTGTTCGGGGCTGCGGCTCCTGCTGCTGCTGCTGCTGCTACAATAAGCTGTATACCTTGTCCTATTCTTCTGTCCAGGCAGAAATCACTCTCCTTGATTGGAAGAACACCACACGTAACAGACACCTTCTGAGACCTCCTTGGGGCCTTGGCCTTAGAAGTTAGAAGATCACCTAGGCGATGACACGGGCAATGCACGCTTCATGCTTGAAAGCCTCATGATAAATGCTCCTCTCCTCTTCCACCTTCTGCCGTGTGAGCCTCCTTTCCTGAGAGTCCGCCAGGCTTTGGCTCGTGGTCGCACGGTCCTACTGCCGATTTTTGCAACGAATTGCGCACCTCCTGCAGGGCCTCCTGTTGGGATGCCAAGTCCTGGAGTGAGAGGATGCGAAAGAATTTCTGAAAGAATTTCTGAGATGAGTCAAAGAAGGTCAAACGGTTCAACACTGAGCTGAGGCAAAATTTAGGCTGCCGGCGGCTTCTGCTCGCTGCAAGCTCTCGCGAAGGCTGCGCTCCTGCGGATTTCGCGCGTTAGTCACGGGTGGAGCCTCACGGCTTCACGGTTTGCACATCTTGGCACGGTGCACCCTGCGACTATTCTGGAAACACCTATTTTGGAGTTAATGCTATTCAGCCATTCAAAACCCTTCGGTCTCCTGTTCGGCCTTCTGCTGCATGAGGCGCGTCTCCTCGCGCGGAGCTCGAAAGGACCCTACACTGCCCTGCAGCAGACGTGTCTCGCACGTTCCCGTTCAGCGCTCCGTGTCAAGTCGCTGCTGAAGACCGCCGAGTGCCTCACAACACGAAAAAACAAGAAGTGGCATGAAGCAAAAAAATGCGAAATAATGCTTGAACCCATTTGAACTCACTCATCGAAGCCGGGCTACGGATCCGCTCATCTCCAGCTCAGCGCTTTGACTGGTGAGCTGCGTTTTCAAGCCTCGGGAGCAAATCATCTGGTGAAATTAGAAGCCTACCACTTGCACGGTAGATTTCTGCAACTGGGGTGTCTAGGTACGTAGCTACCGGGAGGGGCCGTGTGGATGCTTCGGGGATGCTTTGGGGCCGATCGACATGGACGGATCTCTGGACGTTTCCAATTTCAAGACGTTCGTGTGGGTTACACTGACGAACGCCTAGCCGCCCCAGCCGGAGTGTAACCTCTCAAAGGCCTTGGCCTTAAAAGAGGCTCCAGCTGCTGTTAGACTCATGAGTGCCCTGCTCGCTCGCTCTTGCACCCAGGTCTCCTGCTCATTGCCCGGGACCATCTGGAACCCCAAGAGTCACGCTAAGTCGGTAATCCCTCCCTGCAGAGTCCTCAGATTTTTTGAAGGTTTGGGCATGCTCGGGCAACCATCTTCCAAAACCTTCTGAATTCAGGCGCTCCTCGGTCTCTTGGAGGCGTTCCACCTGCAGCTGCCTCGGATCAGGGATCAAGGGCTCAAAAGGATGGCGCCACAATCTCGAAGCCTTCAGGGGCTGGTTTTAAGACATAAGACTCTAAAACACTCATCGGGCCGACGTCCTCAAGTCTTGCTTTCTCAATTCTGGGGCCCTGGCAGATGCTCGACCCTTGAACCTGAAACGCAAAGATCTGAGCTTGTGGCCCTACCAACGACTGCTGTCACGAAGCCGTCAGGCACTGAGACTGAGATGTGGGTGCGAGGTCAGTCAGTGTGCGTCGCTGGCTTCGTTCACGGAACATTGGTGGCAGGGTCGGCCCAGGCTTGCCATCTCATCTCCATGTCCCACAAGCTTTGCTCCATGAGATGAAGAAACCCAGAGGAGAAACTTCCGAAAGTTCAGGCTTTACACACTCTGAGAGCAAACAGCCGGGGCACCAGCCCTGTGACACCAGCTTCGTCTGAAGCTCTCGCACCTGTGCCTGGCTGCAAGTATTTTATGCCATGGTCGGTCTCATCATAAGAGGACCCAACGACTTCGAGTGCTTCATAAGGTAAAGCTACAAACGCAAAGAACCTGACATGGCGTTGAGGACCACGTCCCCAAAAAAAACTGAGCCTAAACGCCTGACAAACTTGGCGTATTTTCGGGGTCAGGGCGGGTCTGACGTCTGATTTCTGGACCCGTCTCCCGCCTCGAGACCTGCCTTCTCGTCGCTCAACTCACCGAGGCTGGCTTGCATAGAAGTCTCCCTGCCCACAGGCGCCATGCAAAAACTTGTTTATGGGCAAGTTTTTGCATAGTGGTCATAGTGGCCCAAAGAGCAGACCTAGCACCGCCATAGCACCGAAAAGGCAAAGCGGCCTCCTTTCCGACTCCAGCCGCTTGGCGACTTCGTCCTTCAACCTCCCCTCGCGGGTCTCAAGAACATTGGGGCTACCGACCAAGAGGCAGCAATTCGAAGGTGCCAAGGCGCTCAAGATACCGAGCTGCCGACCTCCTGCTGTTGCAAAGATAGGAGTTGCCGCGCCTTCTTCTGACTTCTTTTTGGAGGGGTTACTTCTAAACCCAGGGGGTGGAAGAAAGTTGCCAAAGCCGCTTACAGCGTTCCACCTCAAAAGCCTCACACCTCATGAATCTGAACTTAGGGATTCAAGGCTTCAAGATAAGATACATATATATATATATATACTCACCCCCCCCTTCGACAGACCCCGGAATCGCAAAAAAGGCAAAAAGGCGGAGGGTGCGACGGACAGCATAGCTGCACACAGTAGCCAGACACGCTAACAAGCAATATATTTATATGCATATATACTTTTGGTAAATATAATAGGAATCTTATTAAATGAAGAGGAAACCCTTTAAAATGAATGAGACCCTTAATACTATTAAATTCAACGGAAACCCTATTCAAATGACAGAACCCTATTTAAAGTTGATAGGAATCATATTGCATTTGTAGGAGCCTTATTAAAAATAGGCAAACTATGAAAATTCATTGGATTCTTACAAACACAAATAGGAATCCTCTACTTAAATCCATAGGAACCCTATTAAAATTAATCGGAACTGTATAAAAAACAATAGGAAGCCTATGAGCATGAATAGGAACCCGATTAAAGTTAATGAGAGCCCTATGATAATTGATAGGAATCCTAATAAATTGAAAAGGACCCCTACTAAAATTAATAGGAATCATTGGGATTCCTATAAAAATGTGAACCCTTAACTAGTAGGAATCCTACTAAAATCAATATGAGCCTAAACCAATAGGAATCCCTTTCAAATGAATGAGATCCCTTTTAAAATTGATACGAATCCAATGAACATGAGTAAGAGCTCTGAAATTGATATGAATCTTTCTGCATTAGTAGGAGCTTTATCCAAATAATTAGGAACCATATGAAACTTTACTGGAATCCTATGAAAATAAGTAGGAATCTTTCGGAATCCTGCCGAAATTTATCGGATAAGCGAATAGGAAGCCTATTAAAATGAATAGGAACCCTTAACAAATCAAAAGAACGCAGTGAAGATTAAGAGGAACCAATAGGACTCCTATGAAAAATAAGATTCGCAAAAAACAAGAACTAATAGGAACCATACTAAATAAATATGAGCCTAAACCAATAGGAATTCCTTTCAAACGAATTCCTTTCAAACGAATTCCTTTCAAACGAATGAGACCTCTATTAACATTTATACGAATGCAATTAACATGAATAAGAACCCTAAATTGATGGGAATCTTATTACATTCTTTCAAGCTGCATGCCAACAGAACGTTAAGCCCTTTCCAGGAGCCAAAGGCTCACACACCAGCGTCTTTTGACGGGAGTCTCGTCGATCAATGCCTAGAGCATGATGTCCAAAAAGCAGCCGAGCAGAAACTGAAATGCCAGCGCTGCTCAATGCGAGCGCGCGCTCAGCTTGAGTTCTCAAGCCTCTCCCTGTATCCACTAGGGTGGGTGGGGTGCGCAGCACTGGGAGCAATGAATGACAGAGTCAAGTAACGTGTTGTCACATGAAAGAAACTACTAGTTGAAACACAGCTCATTCTTTCAAGCTGCATGCCAACAGAACGTTAAGCCCTTTCCAGGAGCCAAAGGCTCACACACCAGCCTCTTTTGACGGGAGTCTCGTCGATCAATGCCTAGAGCATGATGTCCAAAAAGCAGCCGAGCAGAAACTGAAATGCCAGCGCTGCTCAATGCGAGTGCGCGCTCAGCTTGAGTTCTCAAGCCTCTCCCAAATATCCAATCCACTGCGAAGTCAACCCCGTAAATTCATCACATGCTGCTCAAAGAGGTCAAATCTTGCCTGATTCAAGCGAGAAATTTGCGGTAGTGCATCCGAGTGAAGATAGAGGGCATCATGGAAGGCCCAAGCCTGATGGCCTATTGCACTCCAGCGCTGCAAGCGCGCTTGCTGCCTGACATCAAAGCTGTTTTTGGCACGAAGAACGGCTACCTCACCTCTGCGAATATACTCACGCGCTGAACGCTCCCTGAGCCATCTCCCAAACAACAAAATGTCGGCCAAGGGGATGCCCTGGCGAGCTAGCTCAGATGCGCCTGAGCGCCTGAAACTGTGAGTGGTCAGAAGCACATCAGGCCCACCAATAAGACCAGAGAGCTTCTTAACCCATCGAAGCACGGAAGCATACGACACAGTGAAAACTAGCTGGCTGGGATCAACTGCGGGAAAGCGCCTGAGAAATTGGTGAATCCAGGAGACCACCCCTGGATTACGCAGAACGACTTTCTGCTCCATGCCTCGTTTGGTCCGCCCAAGGCACAAAGTCACACTATCCCAGCTGACTACCACGTCGCCGCGCAGGAGCTGTAAGCTCTCACGCACCCTCAGAAGCCCTGCGTAGCAAAGGAGCATGACAGTACTGTGTTGAGGACGGTTTAGCAGAAGAGCTGCCACAATGATGGACGTGATAAGCTCCGGGGGAGCTGCTGCTGCCTGTTTCGGCGGCTGCTCAATGCCCACGCATCAAAAAGCTTCCAAGCAGTACGGTACGAACCTCTAGGGTTAACTTTTTGCACCGCCGAAAGTGCCCATCCATATTCAGCACGCCCCTTTCCAGCTTCATAACCATCCAAAAGCCACTCAGCTAGAAAACCATCCTGCTCAGCCTCAGTCATGCTGTGCCATCGAAGACCCGCAGATTTTAGATCATTGCTGAGGTGCTCGAGGGCCTCGAGGTACTTCTCGCGCGTGGAGGGCTTCAAGGTTTTCAGCAAGAAACGCTGCACGCGGTTGGGGCCAGTCCCACTGAACATGATGCAGGTTGACCCATGGATCACGTGCCTCGCAAGTCCGATCAACGGGGCAAGGCTTGAATGGTCTCACGTAGCCTTTCCGATGCACCGCCGCAACCCGCTCCACAAAGTTTGTAGCCACCGCTTCACAAAACTGACCAGGATATTTGGCAGCGGGACCTGTGCGAAAACATCCTTCAGGATTCAACCCAACCAATGCTTCATGTTTGTGGCTGTGATTGCACTTTTGATGGATTGTAGCGCACTGTTTTGGGAGTAAAAGACCAGTGGGATTTTTCGTGCTTGCTCCATATCTGCATTGGTGCACCTCGCGATACTGCATCTTGAAGGTCTTGCAGAAACGGGCAACCTCCTCTGAGCAAAAGAACGATGGATAGGGAGGCCCGGGATCGGCAGGATGTTCGAGCCCACTCCAACCTCCCTGACAAGCAATTTCGCCCAACAAGCCTACGCTAAGGAGGAAAAGCACGGATCCCACATACACTGCGTGCTGCTCTCTCAAAGTGCAATGCGCTAGTGGCTCCCAGACTGCATCGCGAGACCTCAACGGTCGTGGGCCCCATCTGTGTGGCATCAACTTGGCATGACGGGCTCGCGAAACTGTGCTGCAAGGAGGCGAAGCAAAACCGCCCAACACTTTTCCACTTTGGATGAGGCCCAGAAGAAAAAGTCCGTGTTGCGCCTGTAGCAAATCTCCATACGCGGTCTTTTGGACCCAGATCCCCTCATGGCCAACTGCCGCCAACGGATCAATGCGAAGAGCGACTATATTGATTTCATGGAGTGCACCAAGTTTTTCAACACAATCACACAGGTCACCGTCCCTTCTAGGCCCTGAACACAAGTGAAGGAAGAAGTAAACATCCCGTGGCCAGAGCTGGATCTGTGACACATCCACCTCACTCAAAGGCCTGGGCTCCAGCGAAAACCACTCCTGACCACCAGACTTGTTTGCATCTGGCTCCCAACGTCTTGAGGGTTCATCTGCAGGGTTTTCTTTGGAGGGCATCCAGGGGTAAAATACCTCATGTCCTCCAGCAACGTTGATGGCGCAGACTCTACGACAACGACTGTTCAGCTGAAAGGAACTGGAACGACCCTTGCTTAGACACCCTGCGCACGCAGCCGAATCAAGCGGGTGCACAAAGCGGCATCCCTCGTCAACTGGCCTTCGAAGACGGTCCTCTGCCGCCCAGGTCACTGCATCGGCCTCACCCAAAGTGATGTGGGCCGGGTTCCATGGTGCCCCGGCCGTGTGCCACTTGATACGCTCAATAGGTATGCGAACTCGTCTGAGTGGACACTTGTGTTCTGTTGTTAAACCAATGCTCCACGGCATTTTGAGGTTGGTGTATACTTGCCCATGATCACTGTATCTCGCCAGCAACTGTACCACATGTTTAGGCGCTATCCCCCATGCCCGTCCAAGCCCTGTCATAGAAGAATCTGTGCATTCAATCCTTGTACTCCACGGAGCTGACAAGTTGAAAGAGCAAAAGGGTAGAAGAAGACAAGACATAGCCAGTTCCACCCAGACCACATTAGGGATTGACACGAGATCGCGCCTTCGCCCCCGCACAGAAGTCAGCCAGCCATAGGTGTGCTCGAAGATGGACCTGAGGCATGGCCGAGCCGAATGGACAAACCCATGTTTGCCTACCAGTCGGTCAATGACTCCAACAGGAACTCTACGAGCACGCAGTACATGGATCGTGGCTTGGAAGAGGTGTCTGCGTTTTTCCAGGCTAACCCCAACCCAGTGGCCATACGGATCAACGTAGTAGCCCTGCACCTCCTCACCCAAAGCTGAGTCCACTGATTTCTTAGCATTGGGTTCCACGCCGTGCCGCACCCAAGAGGACTCGGTGGCGTCCATCCAAGCAGCACCGACGCCAGCCTCAAGCTGGTTTGGGGCATGCTCAATGGCCCAAACGTCATCCACAATTGACCCCCACAAAGGCAGACTCTCTGGAACCACAAGGTCAGGGTGAAGCCTGTGCTCAGGCGCCAGCCCTGCTCTCATGGTCACAGTGTCCGTCAAGCCTTGCGCCCAGCCTGCCGATGGTCCAAACCCCATGGGCGCTGAGCATGATGCCGGATAGCGCCGCTGAGCCGGGCCTGCGCCACGTCCAGCAAGCACTGGAGGACCGCACAGCCAGCGTCGCCAGCGCCTGCCAATTCGCAGGCGGTGGAAGTAGTGACGGGCGTCACGCTTGGATACCGCAACCACCCCACTGCACGGAACTGTCAGGCACCGCATCTTCGGGATGAACGCAAATCGGGGCCGAGGAAGTTTTTCGGGATCTAGAAGCTGGTTAACACTCGGATCTGTGATCACTCTGTCCTCACACTCGTCTTTCTTAACAGCGAAAGCACCTGCCAGACACATCGCGCCTCGGTGCTTGGCCACTTGACCAGGCTTCTTGAGGCAGTGCAGGCCCGCCTTCACATTGCGTTTCACCAACTCGGGGTATGAACGAGCCAGCCAAGTATACCCTCTCTTCACCTGGCGTGGCCTCCGCCTGGATGACAGCAGCAGGGCATTCGGACGAATCACCTGCTCCGCCATCTCTGGGAAAGTGCTCTGCAGATGCTGCTCAAGAGGGACATCAGCAGCTTTGGTGGGAACACCCCCTTTCACACCCAGAGCTAACACCACCCCGCTACCAGAGTAATGTTCAGACTGCTTCAAATAGTTGTCTAGCCCTTCGCTCGACAAAAGAGGCTCATCAGTCAACACCATTGCCTCCAAGGCACACGCTATCCGAGCATGTACCCGCCGATGGGCTGCAGACAGCAGAGGCTGAGCACCGCCACCATCTTGCCCCCGATGCAAATCATTAAGGACCGCAATGACGAGATTGGCTCCTTCAACCAGACCTGTACAAACCTCCGGAGAATGAGCAGAACCATCAGTCACCACTGCACCGCCCAAACTAAAGGGTGGCAAAGGAAAAACATGCCCAGGAGAGTGCCTCACGCTTATCCCCCGGTCTCGCTTGAATTCATGAAGAACTTGTCGCAGGCGACGTACATGAACACCCAAGGAGCATGACCTGTACCCTCTGCCCAAAGCCTTCGCCAAACCAGCTACGGCCTCAGAGTAGAAAACGCCAAACCCACAATGGGCACCCACATCATCGCTGCGAGACGGGCCTAGAGCCCGTCGAAGTAGTCTGCTCAGGAGTTGGTCAGGGCCAGCATGGACGTGCTGGCCAGGCTCTTCTGGGTGTTGACCAGCTCGATGGCCTCCGCTTTCTCCCAGCTGCCCCCTTTCATCTTCGCCGCCTGGATAGCAAGAATCCTTTGGCACAAGATGTCCATGGCCCTCTCGATCTCCCGGCGATTCACAGAGTCCAAGATCTCCGCCAACGTGAGCACCTCCTTCAAGTCTCGGATCTCCGTGAGCCCTGTGAACTGGTGTGCCCAAGCCGCCACCGAGGCCTCCCTGAGCTGGCTTGACCTGCTCAACGTGCCCTTTGACAGCCTGGCGTACACCCCTGCCAGGAAGTGGGCTGTCAGCGCACCTGGATGCTTCGAAGCAAATGCCACCAGATCCCCTTTCTTCTTCCACTTCAAGCCGTCGACGTGGGACAAGTCGTCGTAGCTCACACGCTTGCTCTTCCCCTTGTCTTTCCACCGCAAAGGCTTTCCGCTGGAACTGTCGCTGCTGCTGCTTGAGCTGCTTGAACTGCGACTCCGCGACCGGCTGCTGGAAGAACTGCTGCTGGACCCGCGTCGCTTCTTCTTCTTCTTGTCCTTCTTGTGGCTTTTCTTCTTCTTCTTGGATTTCTTGCCTTTCTTGCGATCCTTCTTGTCCTTCCTGGATTCCGCCAAAGACAGGGCCTGTAACTGCTTCACTGCCGCCTCCAAGCTGCGTAGGTCCAGCTGGCTTGTGGCGTCTCCACCAGCGGCGCCTTGCCCCTGAAGCCCCAGCCCGGCCACCCCGGCTGCGCCACCTGCCGCCCCCGCGCCTGGCGCCCCGACATTTGCTGGGGCCACCGGCATCGCCACCGGCAGCGGCACGGGCTCCAGCCGACCCGCTGTGCCAGCTGCATTCACCGGATAACTTCCTGCACCCGCTATCTGCAGCTGTTGCAAAAGGACTGCGCCATCCCTGATGACCTGTTGTGACTCTGCCGCTGTTGGAAACCACTTGGCCCCTGCATTCGGAGGAGTGCAGACCCAGTTCACTGCGTCCGCCCCAACCCCATGCGGAGGACGCCGGCTTGCAGCTCCCACCATGACGGAAGCACTCATGTGGCCTGCTACTGGAAGCACCACAGCCCAGATCCATTCTCCTCCATCCTCGGAGGTGGTGCGGGTAAGAATCTCTCCTTGGCCGGGTCCATGCCCCACCACAAACACTTCGTCGTGATGAGGAGGCCTTTCCACCACGGCAAACGTGCCTATCTGGAATTGCCCTGCTCCTGCGGCTGCCATCATGTCGCAGGTTAAGGAAAACTGGTCTGTTCGACTGTAGCGCAGCCACCACGCGAGAAATTGCTCCAACACCCACTCGCCAATACAATTCCAGAGATGAAGTAGTTCAGTGCTCCCACGAAGCACCCAATACGAGCCCCTCAGAAATTAGATATACGACCAGGCGAAGACAGAGTACGATTAAAGGAATCCACTCCAACAATAATAAGACTCCGCCCACCACGAACAGCTTCCGCGCGCCCTGCCAAAAAAAAAAATCCGCAGCTCCCTGTGAAGACAAGACTTGATGGCCAACAAAGCTGACCACCTCCCTCGCGACACTTTGTGCAATCCAAGCTCGCCAGCTCTGATGCACTGCAAGTCCGGTGAGCCCGGACACGGCAGCTGCACCCACGACGCGTATGGACATCAACCTTTTGACCTCCCCTGAGCAGCTTGAGCAATGAATGACAGAGTCAAGTAACGTGTTGTCACATGAAAGAAACTACTAGTTGAAACACAGCTCATTAGTAGGAGCCTTATTAGAATAATAATGCTTGCAGGATGCTGGCTAGTACATGAAGACATGTCCACGGCCTGTTTGTGCACACACAGGCGTGTCCATCTGTATGTAAGGAGCTGATGGCCTGTCGCCAGAAGGCTCCATCCTTTCAAAGCTGCGCCGCACGAGCCCTCAGGGCCCGTCGGCTGAAAAGGCCTTCGGAGAACCTCATTTCCCCGGGCGGTGAGGGTGGGAGAGCAAGAGATGCTTCGGATAACCGAAACAGAAACTCGCATCCTTTCAGCAGTTACACGCAAAGCTTTCACATGCTTGCAGGATGCTGGCTAGTACATGAAGACATGTCCACGGCCTACACAGGCGTGTGTCCATCTGTATGTAAGGAGCTGATGGCCTGTCGCCAGAAGGCTCCATCCTTTCAAAGCTGCGCCGCACGAGCCCTCAGGGCCCGTCGGCTGAAAAGGCCTTCGGAGAACCTCATTTCCCACTCCCATCTTCTGCATGGCACTGCGAGGGAGGAGCGGCTGGGTCGAAGAAAGTCTGCACGATGGCGTCCGCGAATCCTGCGGGGTACATCTGTGCACGCTCAGAAAGGAAGCGCCCCCCAGCAACGCCAGTAAGTTGAAGGTGTTTACGGTGCGTGCGGCAACAGATTTTGCCGGTACACCTAAGTCCCGTACTGACAGAGCTCGGTGTGGACCAGGAAGACTCGAGGATCCTGCAGCAGACGTTGTATTTGGGGCGTCAACCACACGCGCGAACCTCGAGGGTTTTCCAAGTAGCCGCACACACCCTTGCGCAAGCATCTGCGAATGACCTTCAAGGCTCCAAAGAACATGCGGTTGGCAGCGCACACTTTCTGGTAGTCTTTTGGGCTCAGGGAAGTGCACTGGGCATCCTGGAATGCGTAGGTGCCCGCCTAGCTCTGCTCCAAGTGTTGCACGGCAGATCAATGCCTACAAAATCAAAATCCTGAATAACACTGAGCACACGATTCCAACTGCTGAGGCTGCTGAGATCATTTACTGCTGCGTCTGTGAGGTCGATGACAGCTGCAGTGCCCCCTCTTCTTGCAAAGGTTTTAGCAATCTCAGCTGCCCCTCCAAACAGACTCAGGAACGCTTTCCCTTGGCAAGGCTTTGCCATGCTCTCTGCAATTCCGCTGGGACTGGGCAGACACCATCTAGGTACAAGCGGAGAAAGCCGGTTCGCACTCGCTCCCCAAATGCCTCCCAACGGTCGCTGTACTTGTTGATCATCTGCTGGAGCCTCCCTGGCTTGTCGTAGATTCTGGCACTGGAGTCCACCGCCCAGCGACCCCTCCTTTGGATCGCTTGGACTGAGCGGAGCCTGAGGAGATGATCCCGCGAAGCTCCCCCATGCCGATTCTGGTACGGGCTGACTGCCAGGTCCTGAATGCCCAGCGCCTCCACGCACTTGCGCCACACTTCCAAGTACTTTGATGCGGAAAAATTCCACATGTTTGTTTCGTCCCCCAGCTTCAGCCGCGTCTCCACATGCCTCCCCTGTCTTGGACCCCTCGCCCCTCTCGAACGGAGCAACCACCAGCACTGCATGATGGAAGGCCTTGTTGGCCGGCACGAAGTCCGCAGCCTTCATCTTTAGCATCTCCCCAGGCCTGGCGTAAGTTGAGAAGCATGCCTCGTTGTACAGAGCCATCTCGCGGAAACCTCCATGGATCATGAGCCCACTGATGGCACTTTTCAGGAACTCTAACATGGGCAAGCGCGTCTGACTTGGGGCTAGCTTTCTCCACCCCCTTGAGGGGCCGCCGAAACCGTGGCAGACGCATTCGCCCATCTCTCGCCGCTTCTGGCCTCTCGTACTCCAATGCCGCCTGGAGTTTGTGGCCGTAACTGTTGTCCAGCCCGTCCAAGTAGAGAAAGTCGCTGTATTCGAGGAGCGCTATGTCTAACTGCTCTTCTGTGTGAGTCTCTAGCAGGTGGAACCCGTTCAGCTTGTTCCCATAGTCCTGCCTGGTTTCCGCCGTCACCGAACCCATCTCTAGCAGCGACTTCTCTCCCCTTGAAGCTCGAAGCCTCTGCCCATGCTTCTTCTGGCGTCTCCGAGCCCTCGCCCGCTTGTTTGCAGCGAGCTTCAAGTTGCTCCTCAAACCCGCAGCGAGCGGCTGTCGCCCACTGGCTGTCCTCATTGGCGACGGAGACCGGCTCCTTTTCCGACACCTCTCCACGGCCTCGCTCTGCGGGGGACTGCGCATCCGCACTCGCCTCCCCCTTGCTGAAGACCTTCACGATCCTTTGCCCTGGCCTCTTGGAGGTCGGTGCGCTGGGCCGGCCCATCTTTTTCCCATTGACGACTGCCCTTGTCAGCAGCATTGCGTTCTGACGGGATCCAACGAACACAGATTCGGATATTTGTTGCGAGCGTTACTGCTGCTATCCTCCGAAGTAGCCTCAGCATACTGTAATTGCTGCAGCGTCCTTTTGAAACTGCCAAAACGACACCCATGTTGTCATTTAATATTAGACATCTGGATCCGTGGAACTGGCAGTCACGGCTGACGTGCTTGACTGCCCCCAGTATGCTACGCAACTCAAGTACATGAATAGGCTCCTTGTAGTGGTACTGCAAGTTCCAGAGCTGATGCCACCGATCTTCACGCAGCATCTCCTCCGGTACCTCAGGGAAGGCAGGGTTGAGCTCAATGCTTCCAGGAAGTGCGCCGTCCGTCTCCGGGCGCACTGAAAGGATCTCATCAAAGACCCCAGCCGTGTCCAGAGCTGCCGCCCTGGGAGCCAATCTCTCTCCCTCGCCCCGGAAGAAGCGCCACCTCTCATCCTCACATCCCGCCTGTCTCACCTCGTCGACGCCAAGCTCCGCCTGGCAGACGGCGTATCCTGTCAGACAGGCATCGGTTGCAAAAGCGACGGGACTCCAGGAGCTGAAGAAATTCGCGACTCCCAGCGGCATGAGTGCCCTAAACCACCAAAGCTCCTCGACCACACTTGGCCACAGGCGTGCCCGGCGGTCGTAGCACTCTT
Organism: Symbiodinium natans; assembly: GCA_905221605.1. NCBI lineage: Eukaryota > Dinophyceae > Suessiales > Symbiodiniaceae > Symbiodinium > Symbiodinium natans. The sequence continues at coordinate 249,917 of CAJNDS010000280.1, forward strand.
CAATGAACACATAGCTATGCCTGAGAAGCCCCATCAACCCTCTGTGCACCAATGCCCTCACGGTGAGGTGCCCAACCACTATCTGCAGCTCCGCGCCTGACAGCTTTGGCGCGCAAAGGCACGCTTCCAGCGCACGGTCCAGCCTCCAGTCACGGGCTGCTGTGGGCCCCGAGGCCATCCACTCTCACACCAAGACTTTCAGCAAGCGTGGAGCTATATGCGATATCATGAGTGTCCAGCCCCTTGGCATGCAACGCCTCGATCATGGCTCTCTGCTCTTTGCCCACCAGACCTCGATCCACACCACAGTGGTTGTTGTTGTCTGCATAGATCAACATGGCAGAGAGAAGGGACCTGCTCCGCATAGACGCGGGGCCGGCCGCTTGTCCTCGATGAGCGCCGCCTGCGGCAAGGTGCGCACGGCCAACTCCTTGTGTGCCACATGCGCCAAGTGGAAAGCCCAAGAGAAACCCATCGGCAATACCTTTAGGTGGGGGTATATTGGCGCCTCACGCTCAGCCGCCAAGTCTTGGATCTCCGAGGGGATCTCCCCCAACACCTCCTTCAGCAACTGAAGATTGAGCGGAGGCAAAGAGAAGAACTCGCCTAACGGCTTAGGGATCTGCAGTCGGTAAAAGAAGTCTCGCACGTCCTCTTGAGCAAAGAAGATCTCCGAGTCACTCTCCAGCCGTCCCCATGCCTCGACCGAGCCAAGAGTAGTACTTGGCGGCTTCTTGAACAACCGGTTAGCCCTCCTTGCATCTATGATGAGTCTCTGCTTTCCCGCCTTCTTGCTGACACAGAACAAGCCGACCTGCACCTTAGGGGCCAAGGTGTAACCCAGAAGGTTGGCACCACGCAGGTCCGCAATCAACTCGTGATACTTTGACGGGCTATGTTCAAGCACCGGGTCCATGAAGCGGTCCTTCTCGATCCCGTGCTCTAAGACCCCAGCAATCTCTTCATCCGACAGCATCATGCGATCACGGAAGCCGTCTAACAGCTCCCCCTCCAGTGGCGGCAAAAGGTCCCTCAACATCACAGGTTCGGCCTGACCTCTAGGTAATGAAAGCTTCTCTCGGGTGAAACCAACAACTTGCCCCGGCTGCCCCTCTCCGTACGAGGACCCAGCCTTTTGCAGCAGCTGCCGCAGCGCTGCCTGCGGTGACATGCTTTCAGGCGCCGGCGCTCGCTCTTTGCGCGCCCGCCGAATTCGACTGATGGCTGAAAGCTGCGCCTGGTTCAAGCAACCTGGCGGCCAACTAGACTCATCCTTGAAGCCAGTGAGGTAGTTCAGAGCTCGCACGGTTTCAACCTTCCTTTGTAGCAAGGCCCTCCTTCGCCCCACTCTCTGTCTGGATCGCCGTGACCTCAAGCTATGAAGCTCCCCCAGGTAGACGCCGTCCGCTGGTAGGGGTAGAGGAAAAAGGTCCCCAAAACGTCCGATCGGCCCATTGGAAAACTGACTGGCGCTAAAAGGATCTGCGGCCTGAGGCAAGGCGCCCTCTCGCCCCAAACCGCCCCCCTGCTCAGGGGGTGCTCTGACTCTTTTCATTGCCTTTGCCATTGCCGGACTTCCCACCCTTGTCCGGCCTGCCACCCTTGTCGCCATCGTCGGTCCTTCGCACCGCCTGCCGGCGCTCCTCTGCCGCAAGGCGATTCTGCTTGAGGATCTCAGCTTTTGCTGCTTGGCGTCGGGCTGCATGCTGCGTCAAGGCCGGGTCTACGATCGTGCCATCGGCCGCGTCCCGGACTCCAAGGATCTCGTCCGCTCCTTCGTAGGACGGCGCCTCAAAATGAGAGCCTGCCTCCTATTCAGCGCTTCGGCTGAAGCCAAAGACACGATGTTGAGCTGGTCGTAGCAGGCCATAAAGTTCAACACTCGGCATATCGCTGAGTGTTCATGAACCGACCGGTCCGTCACCCGAACCCCAGACTTCTTAAGCCAAGATTCATGGTGTTGCACGAAGTCCATGCCACATCGGCGCAGCTGACGCGCGTCACGATAAAGTGTCCTCGGGCCCTGGAGGGGAAAGTCCTCGAAATCCACCTCCTCATACTCCGGGACCGCCTCTGACAAGGTGCGCCAGCGCTCTTCTGCAGAATCGAAAAGGACTGGCAGTATTCTCAAATCCCTCTCTTCGCCCAGCTTCTCCAGGGACACGCCTACCCCTGACTCACCTGTCTCAGCCCCCTGTCTCCCACACGGCTCCTTTTCAGGGATGCCGATCTCTCGCCGCCTGGCAGAAAGCCACTCCTCCAGCACCGCATCGTCGACAAGCTCCCCACGGATCCACACTCCATCTCGGTGGAAAGCAGCATCACTGGCTCCCAGTGACACGTCAACCTTGTCGTCGGGGGAGATCCTGTCACCTAGCCTGAACGAACCCCTTGTCTCTGAGCACCTCCAAGATTGCAACGGTCCGGCTCTCCCCTGAAGACAATCCCAGGTGTCCTTCCCACGGGACCTTTTCCTGACAAGCGCCTCCGAGGGAGCGCTGCTGAAAGCAACATAGAAGCACCGGACGGCAGCCTGACATTCTGGTTGAAGTCCACGGCGTCCTCACCATATGCCGCCTTGTGCTCTTGGAAGGCTGCCCTCACCTTGGAGAGCAAGATCTGATCTGTGACCTCAGACCGGAAGCGGTAAACAGCAGCTCGCAAATTTGGCAAAGTCTTCACTCCCACCGGCACGAAGCGCACCTTCTGCGGGCCGTCTTCGGCTCTGCGCCGCATGTCCTCCTCACACACGTCTTCGTGCCCTGGCAGAAGCAAGAACCTCTCATGCCACACCGAGTCGTCGCTGTAGAAAACCACATACTTACTTCCGATCTCCATCCAACACTCCTCCTCCTCGGCGTCGCGGTGAGCCGGCCGCTCCACTATGCACTGAGCCCCGGCGTGCTTGGCAGAAACCTCCAATCAGCCACAAGGCCCCGGTCGACACCTGGCCCAGAGCAAGAGCTGACAGCACTTGCCAGCCTTGAACTCCTGGCTTTGATGGCTGCTGCTCTTCACGCTCTGTCTCAGTCACACAGCTGCAAACACAACACGGCGCTGGAGCTATGGCTGGCCCCTTGCTATCAAGGATCTTCGAGGAGAGCACAGCTAAAGCTACGAGCGCCTTTTCCCACATCAGAGCAAGAGATGCTTGAGCCAATCGAAACAGAAACTCGCATCCTTTCAGCAATTACACGCAAAGCTTTCACAGGAACCCCATGAAACTTTATTGGAACCCTATGAAATAATTCACAGGAATGCTCTCAAACAATTTCGGAACCGATAAAAGTACATAGGAAGCCTATGAAAATGAATAGGAACCCTTAACGAATTGAAAAGAACCGGTTATAATTCAGAGGAGTCCTGTTAACATGAGAAGGAATCTAAAACCCCTAAACCCTAAGCCCTAAACCCCAAACACTAACCCCTAAACCCTAAACCCTAAACCGTGTAGAACCCCAGAAAAAACCTTACCAAAACCCCAGTTTCCAAAATCCAAAAAACCCAACCCAAGTTTCGGACTTTTGGAAACTCGAGCGGGAGCCTCAAAATCCAAAAACCCAAAATTCCTCGAGTTTCCAAAAATCCAAAATTCCAAAAACTCCAACCCAAGTTTTGGATTTTTGGAAACTCGAGCGGGAGCCTCAAAATCCAAAAATCCAAAATTCCTCGAGTTTCCAAAAATCCAAAAATCCAAAAAACCCAACCCATGTTTCGGATTTTTGGAAACTCGAGCGGGAGCCTCAAAATCCAAAAACCCAAAATTCCTCGAGTTTCCAAAAATCCAAAATTCCAAAAATTCCAACCCAAGTTTTGGATTTTTGGAAACTCGAGCGGGAGCCTCAAAATCCAAAAATCCAAAATTCCTCGAGTTTCCAAAAATCCAAAAATCCAAAAAACCCAACCCATGTTTCGGATTTTTGGAAACTCGAGCGGGAGCCTCAAAATCCAAAAACCAAAAATTCCTCGAGTTTCCAAAAATCCAAAAGTCCAAAAAATCCACCCCAAGGTTTGGGTTTTTGGAAACTCGAGCGGGAGCACGAATTTTGGATTTTGAGGCTCCCGCTCGAGTTTCCAAAAATCCGAAACTTGGGTTGGAATTTTTGGATTTTTGGATTTTTGGATTCTCGGAAACTCGAGGAATTTTGGAGTTTTGGAAACTCGAGCGGGAGCCTCAAAATCCAAGAATCGAGCTCCCACGAGTTTCCGAAAATCCAAAAATCCAAAAAATCCACCCCAAGGTTTGGATTTTTGGAAACTCGAGCGGGAGCACGAATTTTGGATTTTGAGGCTCCCGCTCGAGTTTCCAAAAATCCGAAACTTGGGTTGGGATTTTTGGATTTTTGGAAACTCGAGGAACTTTGGATTTTTGGATTTTGAGGCTCCCGCTCGAGTTTCCAAAAATCCGAAACTTGGGTTGGACTTTTTGGAATTTTGGATTTTTGGAAACTCGAGGAATTTTGGATTTTTGGATTTTGAGGCTCCCGCTCGAGTTTCCAAAAATCCGAAACTTGGGTTGGAATTTTTGGAATTTTGGATTTTTGGAAACTCGAGGAATTTTGGATCTTTGGATTTTGAGGCTCCCGCTCGAGTTTCCAAAAATCCTAAGCTCCCGCTCGAGTTTCCAAAAATCCGAAACTTGGGTTGGGTTTTTTGGATTTTGGGATTTTTGGAAACTCGAGGAATTTTGGAGTGTTGGTCTTCCACCCACTTCCTGGACAGACTGGAAATACAATTCCGGGGTCTGTCGTAGGGGGGGGGGGGGGGGTGACCATATATATATATATATACGAATCGTGTAAGGTACACGAGGGGTTGGTAAACCTTGCATCACATTCATACAATCATGTGCATAGTGAGGAATAGTGTACACACACATGAATATATGTACAGATATGAAGAACACCCCTCAGATGCAAGGTGAATCCTTCCAGACCCTGAGATCTCTCCACTTGCAGATACAGTGTGTGATACTTCGCAAAATTGGCACTTGGGCAGACATGCACTACTACTCCAGGGCATGCCGTGAGCAGCCTGGAGGCTCTCACCGTCCGCGTGGCTGCGCTCCAGCTCCTCCCGTGGGCCATCAAGCAGCTCGTCTTTACGTGGTTACAAGTAGTGACTGAGCTTATCTTTGAAAACTTCTTCAGTGGCACAAGGAACCAGGGAGGCCCAAAAGCGGCTCTCCGATCAACATTTCATACCACCTCGCCTTAAACCCTAAATGGCCTGAAGCCCTAATGCCTAATGCTCCCCAAACGCTCGTGCCCACCTCCGCGGCCGTGGCCAGCTCGGCACGGCACTGGGCCAGATCGACCTCGGCAGCAACGGCGCATCCGTTGATTTAGGATGCGACAGGGTTTTGGATTAGAAGGTTTAGGTCACAAGGTCTTGTGAGTTTTGTGTGACACCCAATACCTCTCTGAAAGGGCCTGCAACGCGCGGCACCGCTCTTCGGCGTGCTTCTGCGCACTCCTGGATGGCATCGCTTTGGACTGTTGTGGGGGAGGAGGTTGGCTAGGTTGACCCTCATGTTCACTCGCTTTTCCCATCTGATCAGAACTGAAAGCGATAAGGGTACGCTTGCAATCCGTGCGATCCGTGTAATCCGTGTATTGCGGCTCTCCAGTCTGAAAACAGGAGCGCGATTCCAGGAAGGGCCTGCAAAGCTTGGATTCTGTCGGTGGTGGGTGCACCCTCCCAGCCCGAAAGCACATAGATTTTGGAAGTAATTCTCAAAACCGGTTTTGGTAGCTCTGTGGATCCTCGCCCTCGTGTTGTTGACAGAGGACCCATGCCGTCCTCGCTTCTTGGCACGCCTCCTCCTGAAGCCGCTTCTCCTGATGTTACAAAATGCACAAAAGGGCATTGAAACAAAGCGCATACATGTGTGCATACCCTGATGAAATCCCTACGCACAGCCTCCTTCTCCTGGTTGAGCAGCTCGGCCTCAAAGCGGCGATTGATTGTGAGACCCTTGTGAAACAGGTACAGCCAGAAGACCATGCCACCAGGGCACACTTTGGCTTCTGAGCTGCTCTAACTCGTCTGATCTGCGCCGGCTCTGGTCCTGACAAATCAGGCAGGACACATCCCCTCATTGGGTGATGAGTCCAGTGAGTCCACCGTGCCTCTGTCTGGCTGCAGCGCCGATCAGAGGCCAATCGGGCAGACCTCCAGCGCCCAAAAACGTTCCACGTGAAGCCCTACCCTGTGTGGCCCCGCCCCCTGCTGCCAGAGCACTGCTCCGTCTGCAGCAAGTCCTGCAGCTGCCGCAACTCCTCGGAGCCACTGCAATTGGAACGGAATGCAACCTAACGCAACTTGGATTGCAGGAGAGTGCAGGGTTTATGTTGGAACTGCCTCTTGATGAATTCAGATTGTAAATCAGGTGTTTGGAGCTGAGGGAAAGGAGAGCTTGCAGTAGCCTAGGGATGGGGCCACCCGTGTGCATCATGCCCTTCAAACGTCACCCTCAAGCGGCCCGTTGTTTCACTCCACGTTTTAGGGGGCGTCGCATGGCCTCCTTTCGGTCTGCCAGCAGCTTTTCCTGAGCGGGCACAGTAAGCAAAGGAACAATGAGAGCCACAACTGGACCAGAGCCTTTTGAGACTTGCAATCTTCAACTTTGCAATCTTAGCACCGTGAAGGATCAAGATTGCATGCTTGGCCCTCGGCCGCTTCTCTTCGAAGCCCCTCTGCCTCCTGCCGATGCACCAATAGATCAATATCCGAACTCCATGCCTCACGTGACTAGGCATCGTAGCGCCAAGTGCCTGCAGCCGCTGGTGGCTCCCTTGCAGCTGCACCAGCCTGGAGCAGAGATCAGGCCTTCTGACCTGCTCTGCACTGCTGGGAACCTTGATTGGGCACGTGTTGAACAGCGCAAAAAAGTTGCCTCTTCTCGCCTTCCAGCCGCAACCTGGCTCAGCCGGTGCAGGTAACCAATCAGCAAGGCTCGGCAACTGACTTCAGGGTTCATGGGGCGTGCTCTGAGCAGAGCGGGCCAAGTCGCCGGCCGCCTTTCCTCATCGCACTCTTTCTGAAGCTCACGTTTCTGAGCCTTCAGCCAGGACACCAGGATCACCGGGAGTCAAACCACTGGTTTGAGGTCCAATGCCATTCGGACATACCTTGTTGGGACCCTACCATACAAGAAGTGTACTACAACAGGGATCGAGCAGTCCGTCGTGGCTTTCTGTTTGCAATGTGTGGACGGTGCATCAGGACCAGGGGGCGTTTGGCGCCAACCGTACGGGACAGACACCAGATTCGGCGTCACACCTCCCTGCCTTCTTCTTCTGGCGCTCCCCCTGCCGCTCCACCCCCCCCCTCTTAAACCTCCCCAAAACAGACCGCCGTCCAATCTTTTTCTCCCCTCTTCGTCGTCTCGTCATTGCTTTTCTTTTCTGTCTGCGCGTCTTCGTGACCGTAGCATGCACCTACGATTGCCATGGTTTGAGGTTGCGTGGCCGCTGGGCAGGCACCGGCCGAGACAGGTCGCGTAACGTTAAAATTGAGTCAGCTTCCGCTGGCCTCCGCCTGCCGAAGATCCTGCCAAGCATGCAAAATTCAAATACCAGCGGCCCTGCGTCAGCAGATGTCATATGCACATGGTCATATGCACGTATACGGATGTGGGTGTGCAGCAACTCTGTTTGGAATTGCGCGGTCTGGACCTTGGGATACCTCGTGAGCGCAGACGGTCAATTGCACACATTAGAGCAGCCAACAGAACGGAACATGTACAAAGAATACCCTATACCCAAGCTGTCATTTGCCTCGAAGAACCTGCAAGCTTCTTGTCCATGTTTGCACTCTATGTCGAGCCATGGACCTTGTTCTGCCATGCCTACGGTGCAAGACCCTTCTTCGAAAACAAACCTGTCCACCTGTCTCTGCAAACCGGTCCTCGCCGCGATTCGCGGCCTCCGCCTGCGCGCTCCGCAGCTCCTTGGGAAGTTGGGTTTTTTGGATATTTCGGGTTGGCTGGTAGCATGGCACAGCTCCTGTTGTAGGGCCACCTCCCGAGCACTTGCCTTGCAACCACAGAAATAGTCACGGCGGATTCCCAAGTTCCAGCTCGGACCCTTCCCTTTTTGGGGATGCCACTGCCAATCACTATCATTGGGATTTCTCTGGAATCTCGTTAGGGATCTCTTGTTGGAACTCTGCCTCCTTCATGAGCTTGTCGTTTCCTGTCTGCCTGAGAGCTTCAGCACTGGAAACTCTACTCCAAGCAGCAAGACCCGCCAGCGCAACCAGTGGGGTCTGCAAAAATGAGGCGTCTCCCCTTGTCTACCTTTCGTGTCGGATTTCACACACTGAACCCTGTTGAACCCTACATGCCTAATTACACCCTAAAAAAAACACAAGTGAAAATATCGCGAAACGCTCAACGCCCGGCCTTTGTAGGGCCGCCTTGAGGCGAGTGACCTCCAGGCGCGCCTCGCGGAGCAGCCGAGCTGCCTGCGGCTTCGTGGAATCGGGGGATGGGAGGAGGGGGAGGAGGGGGGCGTGTGGGGATCTCAGAATTCAGAAAAGCTTCCTATAAGGGGAGTATTAGGAACCAGATGCACACTCATGCACACTGATGGCTGCATGGATTTGGGCCTCCGCCCCCGCTTCTGCCTCCGCAGCTTCCTCCTCCTTGCGTTTTTTTCGGGGCCATTCAAAAAGGGCTCTTCGGGCTAAGGTTAAGGCTTTTCAGTGCTTCACTGCTATGGCCAAAACGAATTTAGTATGGAGGGAGCTTCCGCCCCTGGGTTTGTTTGATGCTTTCTCGAGGCCTGGAGCCGCTGCTTCGCGGCTTCCGTGGAGGCCAGCTCCGAGCGCAGCCGATCGATCTCAGCCTCCACTGAGAAAGGAAAGAGAGCATTGAGAGCAGTAAAAAGAATGGGATTCGCAACTCGGCCTGAGGTCTCCGATACACCAGCACAATCCAAACACAGAGGCAATTTTCACAGCCATATCCTTGCAAAATGGCTCATCGGCCAGATTGGTCGGAATTCAAGCCCCCCGTTCTCGCGGCTCACGAGGAAGGCTAGGGTTTTGGGGGGTCAGGAGGGGGGTTGGGCCGCTCGGGGCATAGAGTGTAGCATTCGCCATGCTCCCAACCTTCCAAACAAGCCACCACCCAACGAACCCACAATTGTGGGTTTTTGAGAGGGGGCCTCCGGGCGATGGGATTTTCTCCACGTCCAGACGAGAAAGACTAAAACGTTATACCAGACCTCGAGTATGGAAAGTGCATCAACCTTTACGTGGTTGCAGTACGGGTTGCAGTACAGCCAGAGATGCAGCTGTACGGCATGCTCTAGGTGCGAAGAGAACCTTCACTGCTATTCACAGCTCTCTCCAACGCTTCAAATTCAAGGGCGCGAGGTGGCCCCCTAACATCCTTAAAACACACACCCAACCCCCAAACCCACCAGTTAGTAACCTCTTGCCCCTTCCTGTCGGTGTTGCCAAGTTGTCTAAGAAAAAATGGCTGAAGGGAATCGCCTCGGTGCCTTTGAAATCCTCGTCCATGTGCTCTCCCACAGGGGTTTTGCTCCACCGAATTCCCAAAAATGGTCCATGAAGTGTTAAATTCGCCTGTGAAGGCAGATCAGCATCAGGGAACTGGCTGCATGGCCACTTCGATGCTGGTCAAAACTTGCAACACTATCAGTGCGGTTCCCAAAAGTGAATAAGTCTGGTCGACGTCCTGGATCGCCAGACTTGTGCAACTCGCGCTGAGTCAGTTGCGCAAGCATTCATCGACCTGGATCATTTGATCGGCTCAGAATTCGGGCAGCAAAGTTTCCAATGGTTCGGGTTTTGGGCCCGAGGGCAACATGCTGATGCTCACGATCCTTGTTGAGGCGGCAGCAAAAGGGAGCGGACTACAGGGAGCACTCAGTGCCGTCACCAAATCATGGACAGATGGAGGCCTTTCCTGCCGAAAGTGCTCCAACGTGTTCCAATTATGCACAGCATTCTGCACAGCATTCTGCACAGCAGACCACACGTTACAAGGATCGTCTCCTCCCGCTTGGCTCGTGGTCCTCATCTCCTGGTTCCGAACATGCCCAAGACAGAAAAAAAATGATTGTGGCAAATTGCAGCCGCATTGCAGCACCCCCCGCCTTTGGAGCATTTCGTGCAGTGGCATATCATCGCGCCCATCATGAAGCTAATGACCGTCCGGCAATCCTGCCACACCTCAAGTGACTCAAGTGACTCAAGTCACCTCGCCCTAGCGGCCCTAGCGGCCCCAGCGACTGCACTTCGACTGCGAGACTGAGTCCAAAAAGCAGCACGATGGGTACTCCTAAAGCAGCAGCCTCGCACAAGCCATAGATCCCCGAGCCGGTCTGGCATACGCAGCGCCTCTGAGAACATAAACGACCAAAACCCGCGCATGTTGGCGCTGGAAACTGCCACAGCCCAGCAATCCCCCGGCTCGCCTCGGAAAGACCTGTGCTTCACTCAAAAGACTAAGGACGGCAGCTCCAAAGATCATCGCCTCAAGGTGGGGGGGGAAGGGGGGTGCGAGGGTCAGACCGCAACTAGCCCTCCAAAACCTCCTGTGAGTGCTTTCCTTGGGGGCCCTGCAAAGAGGCCCTGCACCATGGCAAGGGTCCTTCCAGAGTTCGGTGTCCATGTGCTTTTGTGGTTTCTGGTGCTTTCGTTGCTCTAAAGCCCCAGAAGTGCAGCAGCTCCTCTCATCCATCCCAGTTCCACAGATCACAGCCTCACCAGAGAGAGAGAGAATCCCAGAACAATGCTCTCCGCATCGCCCCAACTCGGCAAATTTTGGCCCCCCTGCCATGGAGGAAGCCTGGGAGCAGCCCAAACCTTAGGCACTTGGGAAGCACCGCCCTCATGGAGCGTCGGAGCCTGCTGTGCTTCTGCACTGAGGCCGGTGCTAAGATTAGTAAATAGAAAACGTGATTGAAGGGATGATGCAGAGCAAGCGGTTGATGCAATCTTCCCCTCTCCCTGAGCCGAAAGCCACGCGGACAGGCGGAAAGGTGTCAACACGTGCACGCGATATCTACAGGTAAGCTAACATGGCCACCATGCATAATGAAGGCTGCACAGCTCCTTCTTTGCATAGGCTGCGCTAGACTGTCTCGAAGGCCATGCCCTGGATTCCAGCCTAATAGTTAAAGCTAAACCCCAAATCCCCCAAAACCCAAGCTTTTAAAACTCCACACCCTCGTCAGGCTTTCGTGGCTTGCCTCCAGAGCTCGTCGACGCACAGACTCCAGCAGTTCTTCTGCCGCCCGCCTCGGAGGGATGGGTGAGGGTATGGGGTTAGGCTGCAAGAAAGACAAACTGCGACGAAGCCTCCTTGCAAAAACCCGGATCTGCAAACTCCCCACCAAAGACTCTGGAAGGTTAAGACTCAGCCTTTCTGCCAAAGCCGACAGTCACCCTAAACCCCCAAACCTTGTGATCTCACATGCCCAACGCACCTCACACGCGACGAGTCCTCCGGGGCCTGCCAACAGGAAGACGATTCTGGGCTTTGGCCTAATTAGGGCCTTGTGCCTGCTTGGCCTTCACGTTTAGTCATGATGACGCACCACATCCGCCGCGGCGAAATTGTGTTGTAACCCCCATCTTGGGCGCCAGCTGTGCTTTTGGGCCAGGCCGAACCACGTCCACGGTCGATGCCTTCGTCTGCCCTGCAGCGAATCGCAACACAAGATTCACATTGAGAGATCAACATACATGAGCTCAGCAGATGGAGATTTTGTACAGCTGGACAAAGGTTTGAGTGCGTTAGGCTCAAAGGTGGGCATGTCAAAGACTGACTGACTAGCAAATAAGACATGGCAACCGATCCAGAGGAAAGACAATGCAAGTGAAGAGCACATCATGCCATTCATGTGTTTTGACGATGTCCTTCAGTATGTCACGAGCACTTGTACGAAAAAATATTGGCCCACATGGCGGTAGCTTGCACGTTTTGAAATTTTGTTGAAACCTGCTGACATCGGTAGGTCATTGCTTGGGAAACCCTCACCAACATTCGAGACATCCCTGCACTCACCTGCCGCAGTCTTATTGTCCTTAACTGAACTGAGCATGATTATCGGAAGGTTGTTTCGTCAGTGCCTCCTTTATAATATCTGACCGTACCTTCTCATTCATCTGAGAACTACTGAGAAGTGAAAGTGAAGTTAAAGGCAGCCCGGTGAGATGAACAGATTTTCAAAAGAGAACAGAGTGAGCCCCTAAAGACCGAGAAGAAGACTGAACATGCGAAGCTTTATAACAAGACCCCCGCGCGAACACGCGATGAAAAACACGACAGGCGCAACAAAGCTAAGCGAAGCAAGGTAAACAGAAGAATAACTGCATAAGAGTACTGGCATTGCCAAGCCTGAAGGCACACACACCGAAACATACCTATGGCATGGAAAATTCAATGCACCAAAAAAGATAGGAACAAAATTACCCAGCGCAGCATCCAAAGGATAAACATCCCTGTCTATCTGAGAATATCGTCGATTGGGCTACGATGGATCTAACACATGATGTCTGGTGAGTGTTGCTGTGGTGTCGAAACCTAGTTCAACAGGATTGACATGACATAGTTGGTTAGCTTGGCAAGGCTTACCTAGGATCAGATATTGCAAACTAAGCTACCAACCACACAAAAAGCCCCGACGCATACCAACACCTAACGGATCCTTGAAAGCAATCTGCTGGAATCCATCCTCTACTTTACGCTGCTTCCTTCCTCTCGTTGTTTTGCTGGGTGGCGCAGGCATGGGCGCCTCTGCATCAAGGTGGAGAAACTGTACCTCATGAGGGTGCATAAACTCTATGCTTGCTTTGTTGCGCTTACTCTACCACCCTACTCTGCCACCATGTTCGGGATTGCTGATTTGCACCACCCTTGATCGCTCTCATTCCCGTATCTCGACTCCCGTGAAATGTTTCCTGGAGCGCCAGACGCAGAAAATAACATACCAATATGTACCAAACTCGATATTTGTCAAGAGAGAGGTCTCATGGCACAAGGCCCAATATTCTCACTCTGATGGCTTGCGTTACTCCCATCATCTCTTGTATTGTGGTCTCTCGCGACATGATAGGGTTGGCCTTGTTCAGCTGCCCGCGCGAAAAGCGCAGCACTTTTGGCGCATGGCTTCGGTAATTCGGCTTAGCCTCCGGCGGCCCAGCGCTGCGGGGCACCTCAAAATTGAGGGAGTCTGCCCCCTCGACCAAACCAAACTTGGGTCTACCGGCGTGAATTCGACTCTGGGACTTTTGTGATATGACCCAGTATGACCCAGCGCTTGGTTCCGGGCGCTGGTGCTTCTGGCCTCCTGGACCTTCGGAGGCTCTATTGGAGGCTGCAGACTTCTAGCCTCGGAGCGCTGTGGCCAGGGTGTCAGCGAGGCGAGGATACGACAACGTCACAAAGCACAGCCCAATCAAAATGATCAAAGAACTTCGTGCCAGGTGCCAGGGACGACACCGTCCGCAGATGTGTGCAGATGTGTGCCGAAGTGTGCCGAGGTGCGCAGAGGTGTGCAGATGTGCGCAGCCTGGGCAACCCACAGCCAAGGCTCGGGCCGTGCTTGTCCCTGTGATGGGCTCGGCAAGGCCTGATTGCATTGTTTGGAGTCGGAGCTTCAGGCTGCATGGACGTCGGATGCACGACGTCAGCACACGACTGACGTGGTGTCGCCGGCCCCGTGAGGCTCATCGGCTGAATGTTAGATTTTGCCATGAGCCAGAGGGAATCCCAACACTCATCTCAAAAACCAAAACGAACCCAATCAGCAAAGGTTGTAACTGGGAACTAGCTATGGCCGTTATGACTACGTTGGCGCATCCGATGCTTTGCGAACAACAAGCTGAGACACAGCAAAGAGTGGGACAGGCACATAGAGCTGCAGCGGTCGGAGCCATCGGACGCGCATGCTGCGAAGCCTGAAGCGACACGGTGATTTGCCCCAAGCACGATAGCATTGACTTCCTGATGGCGTGGGGATTGGGGGGGCAGGGTCGTTCGAGAGTGTTGGGTTTTCGGGGAGGGGGGGGGGGGGGGGCTTTGCGTTCGAGAAGGCTCCTTGCAAAGAGTCATGTGAGGTCCGCATTCTACTCCATTATCGTAGATGCAACCCGACAAGAACCCTTAACCTTCAACCTAAACGCCATCACGTTGGATGGCTTCTGGCGGTGAGAGCTTTGGGGAGCTGAGGCATCCAGGTACTCTGCAAGGAGGACGGGCTACATAAACCTTTCACCCAATCAACCTTTAAAACTTCATTGAACAATTACGGCCCTAAACCTAAACCTACACCCTTATCCAATCTTGCAGACATGCAATAAAGATAAAGCCTGCCACCCTCCTTCCGCCTCGCCGAGAACCCTTGCTTACCCTCCACCCTCACATCCCTCAACAGCATTGCCTCCCCCTTCGACAAGGAGTTCCCGAGGTCAATGGCTCGGGGTCTAGGGTTTTGGGTTTCGGGGTTCAGGGTGAAAGAAAACACTGACGCAAAATCCTGAACATCTAAACCCCTGAATCCCGCAAGAAATCTCTGGGGACCTAACAACGAAACCTCAAAACCCTCAACCCCCAAACCAAAACCCTTGGCTGGACATTGACCCAATTGACCCCTGTTCCGTGTTGGGATTAGGTCCAGACCACACGGACGCTGGCAAGCAGCTGGTCCTATTTACCAGGGAGCGACTGCAGCAAACGGATACTGAGTCACTCCGGCAGCCCAGCGCAGGCACCCAACACGCATGGCTGTGCAGAAGCAGCACCAGCACCCAGCACCCAACACCCCAGCACCAGCTGTGTGGCTGTCGACAAGTATAAAACATGCGGGCCTGGACCTCCTTTGCCTGCTGGATTATGTGATCCAGCTTCGAGAGGTCCTGAGAACGCACCACAAGGTACCTACCGCTTGTGCTGGAAGCTCTTGCTCTTGCTGTTGATGGCTGACGGCTATGACTTGTTGAGCCTAAATTCGCCTCAGTCCCAACAAAGTCAGAACTATGCCAGCCTAGCAAAATCACTCGGTCCAAGAACACTCCAAGATGACCCAGACAACACTCGTTCATTGGCTGTGTACTACAAGCTCAGCAAATAGAGAGTTCCGTGATCCAGCTGAATCTTCATTGCTTTGCAGTACAGGTTGCGTACTGGACAACATGTTCCCGTGAGCCGGTTGGTTGCAGTACCGCATGAGTGATGGAACCTATGCTTCTGCGAACCGGCCGGAAGTTCACTGGTCAAAATTCAAGCTGAGTACTGGAACCGATGTTTCCGGGCCCGGCTGTACAGGCTCAGCACAGGCATCGATGATTCTATATTGGATTCTTATTTCGGTTTGCAATAAGGGACCCCCTCAAGCCCGAAAACCACTTCTCAGCTTCAGTCCTAAACCCCGGACCAACCTTCCAGATCCTTCCACACTTCGACTTCAATCGAGGCACATGAAGACCACCCGGCATGGACGAACTGAGCTTGGGCTGTGAATGGTTTTTTCTGGGTTAGGCTTCCAAGGAACACAGGGCGCAGCGTTGGGCTTCGGCAGTGGGTGTAAAGTGTACAGCTAGTTGAAAACCAAATTCGGCACTGCCAGGAACGTTTCCTGGCCGGCAAACTAGAGCCGCTGTCTTTCCGGGATGCGGGAAAAGTGGGAAGAACGACTTTATGCATCTGGGATTTTACTTTGTTTCAAGAGGGCTAGCTGCTGTAGCCACCTGCACTCAGAGGTTGCAGCCTCTCTTAGATTGCTTGCAACCAGTGCGACCTAAAGCCCTGAACCCGTGAACCCTACACCCCGAAACCCAAATGGTGTCAGTGGCTGCCGCGGAGGCAAGCCCCGGCCAAGTTAAAATCACAAGCCATTGGGCGCCACCTCGTCTAGAACCCCAAGCCTCAAAAACCCGAAAGCTGGGGCGCCGAGCCGGTAGCCGGTTTGCTCCCTCGGGCTCGGCGTGGCCTCTGTGCTGGCCACGGTGCTGCCAGGCGCCGGAGCCTCACAGGTTGAAGGAACAGTGGTGCCACGGATGCAAACTGAGACTCTCGCTCTCGCTCTCTCTATCTCCCTCTCTCTCTCTCTCTCTCTTTCCTTCTTCTTCTTCTTCTTCTGCTGGGCTTGCGGGAGTGCAAGCGCCCTCCCCCGCGCGCAGGGCGCGCCCGGTTGGTCTCAGGTCCCTTGTGACACTGGGCCAAGAAAGGAGCAGGAGGTGCAACCCTCCCCTCTGTAAACTAAGTTCAAGGCACCCCTCGTTGCTCCCTCTTCCTTCCTTCCTGTGCATGTGATCCCCCCAAACGAGACCAGTTGCTCCCCCTCTCTCTCGTTCTCTATCGCTCTCTCTCTCCTTTCGTGCCAAGCGGCGCGAGCCCAAAGCTGGGGCAGCGCGGTCCAACCTCTCCAAGTGTGGTTTTAACATGGTTTTAACACAATGACAACAACTTGCCACTTGTCTTCTCTGCTACATCTCGTCCTCCCCAGTTTTGGGACGCAGACCACTTTGGCTGCAGGGGTCGTCCCCAAGTTGTCCTGGGAATGCAGGTGCAAAGCTCGCAGAGCTGTCTTTTGATTGAAAGTTTCGAAATGAGCCTAACAGAGCTGCCAAAGCGCGATCCAAACTCAGGAGCTCACCCTGCGAAGCCCACGAAACGTTCCCCGCCTTAGGCTCCGTATCCACGCCTCACAAGCGAACACTGAGGGGACTTTGGGCAATTTGCGGGTGGAAAATGGTTCGAGAAATCGTTGGGTTCAGTGGCGTTTACTGACGTTTAGTGCTTTAGTGGGAGCCACTGAGCCAGCCCCGCCTGCAGATGGCAGAGGCCTTAGAAGCTGAGTCTGGTTGCTTTCGGCTTCTCTGCCCTCCGCATGCAGTACCGGTGCTCTTCTCCAGATTCATGTACGTGATCGCATGCATGCAGAAATGCGTGCATTGTCTGCATTGACAAGGACGAAAAAGGCACAGCTCCCCGACCTTCCACGACATACCACAGGCCGAGAAAGCACCAATCAACAGAAAAAATTCCTCCTTGCATGAGCTCGTTTAAGTCAGGCCCCGGCGCATCCACACGAGGTGTCCTCGCCAGGTCGTAGGTTAACAGGGATGAAGGGTGGTCTAGGTGCCCGAACTGATGTCGGCCTAGGGCTTCTCCGAACCCCGCATTTGGAGAAAAGCAGGTGAGTTGCCAAAGATGGGGACTGACCCGTCGTCCCACGGCCCGAAAGGGTATGACTCGGTATGACAAGCGAGGGGCTCCTCGGAACCCGAAGCCGAGGTGCGGGGCCCAGGGTGGGCTCTACCTAGGGCCAAACGAAGCCAAAGGATCAGAAGCTGCTATTTGTTAGGACAGCTTCTTGCCCTGCAGCGACATTGATTGTTTGCCACAGTCGCACCTTCACCTGCACTTTTAACTGTGGAGAGAGACATGGCACCAATCAAATGCTCTGAAAGCAATGCCTGGTACTAAGGAGCTGACCGCGCCATTTGCCATCAAAGATCTGGTGAAGGCAAGAGGTGTGTTGCTGCAGCGCTGCTGCCACTTCAAGGTCTAGTAGTCTAGTGCAGTATGGAGGTTTGATGCGTTTTGCTGGGTTCTTTGCTTCGCTCGCCTGGGCCTAGGTAGCTCCATTACGCTTCCCTCTTGGAAAGTCTATGAGGGGCGCGATGGTATTTGCCGCTTTTGGCCTTACAACGGCCCATGTACTCTTGAGCCAAGGTCTGCTCGAAGATGCTAAGAAAGCAGTGGTCACAAGGTCAAGGCTTGAGTAGTACTTGTGAGTGGCAATGAGTGACCCGAGCATTTCTGAAAGCTGCGCTGCCGCATGAATCTATGGATCTGTACTCCTGCCCGCCTGCCGTGCCAGCGGTCGCTTCAAGCATCGCTCGGCACTAGAGGCGACAGACAAGCAGCGCAACGCGACGAAAAGAAGCAGATAAAAGAGACCCGGGAAAGTCTCTCGCTTCCCTCGTCAGGGAGCGCTGGATCCTGCCTGGCGGATACTGCATTTGCAATAACTAATGTGACAAATGTGACTCTGATGTGTGAAACCATGAAAACCAAGAAGGGCCAGGATCGCCCTATCAGGCAGCGGTCATTGGCGCAAAAGTCAAGCGTCCCAGACTTCGGGTCATGGTATCTTTCCCAACCTCCTGGACAGTCTTGGCAGGAGCGGGCCGCACAAAGTGGGGCGTGAGGCTCTTTAAGAAGGGTTGGCCTGGTGCTGGCATCACTGCCGAGCCTTGGGCTGGCGAGCGAAAGCCCATCAGGGCCACGTGCAGCGCGGGGCTGGCGTAGTCCCCCATGTCCTTGTAGGCGGTCTTGTACCTATCCTCGAAGTGCCCGTCGTGGCGACAGCCTGCCCACCTCAATGCCTGTGCCGTTTTGGGAGAAGTTGCCGGTGGGGAGCTTCCCTGCGGAACATCCAGGATCTCCTGGAGAGAACTACGAAGAAAGCAGTTATCTCACCACACACACACACACACACACACACACACACACACACACACACACACACACACACACACACACACACACACACACACACACACACACACACACACACACACACACACACACACACACACACACACACACACACACACACACAAAAACACACACACACACACACACACACACACACACACACACACACACACACACACACACACACACACACACACACACACACACACACACACACACGCACACACAACGCATCTCTCACAACCAAAGCTGCCATCTGTCTGAATCTCATGACGAGCACCTTGTCAACAACCCCAAGAAGTCACGCAACCTCAAGCCAAAATCGAGCAAAGAAGGTCATCTCCTGTAGCCTCGCTATGTAGTCGGGATCCGCATCCTTGCCAAAGTCCAGGTCAAATCGCAAGCCCATTCGGGTTTGAGGCTGACTGGTCTGGCGGGTTCCACCTGTTCCACTTGTTCTGAACGCAGAGGGGCTACTCTGGGGGCTTCCGCGGCTGCTCTGGTCCAGAGCCGGGAAGGAAGGCTTGGACCAGTCACCTCCAGTAGGCCAAGCGGTGCTTGGCTCCGGCTCAAACCGAGTCTGCTTGTCCTCCCTCTCCTTGTCTTTCTTGTCTTTCTTCTCCTTCTTCTCCTTCTTCTCCTTCTTTGCCTTGCTTTCTGTGTTCTCCTGGTCCCCAAAAGTGGTCCAAGCACTTCCAAAGTCCGCATCAGCTCCAGGAGCCGGAACTTGCGAGTCCCATGGTACTTCCGGCACCTCAAGCTGCGCCTCTGGGGGACTTTCTTGTTTCTCCTTCCTCCGGCCCTTCTTCTTTTTGCCCTCATCTCCCTGCCCCCAATCGCCAAGTCCAAACGCATCCTGTGCCTGATCCTGATGCGCCTCGTTGCCTGGCATTGCGGCCGGCGCCTCTGCGTGGCCAAAGTGTGGGCTGTGCGGGCCGTGTGGGCCGCTTGGGCCGCTTGGGCCGTTGGGGCTGTGCGGGCTGAGTGGGCCGGTGCCCTGAAAAGCGGAGCTCGCTGGTGCATGAGACCCTTGCAGGGTGCGGGCAGACTGCGAGGATCCTTCCACGGACAGTTCTTGGGCAGTCTCTGAGAGGCTGCCCAGGAAGGCGAAGAGGTCTGAAGAGATCGCCTCCGGACTCTGCTGAGTCTGGCGAGCTTCCCGGATCAGGTGCATGGCAGCAACAAACTCTGGGAAGCTCAGCATGCCACTCCCACTCACGTTGGATAAAGTCCAAATTTGTTGAAGAGCGTCCTCGGGCAACTGTGACCTCGTGAATAGGGAATAGGCCTCATCGCTGCTAACAAACCCATCGCCATCCTGGTCTGTCTTTACAAACAGTCTGGCATACTTGCGCAAGTCCCGGCGGTTGGGCGTCGACCTCGCAGTCGAACCCGTTAAGCGCTGGCCCTGCATGGCCGACATGGCTCTCAAGGCGACGCAGGTCGTGGCATGAGACCCGAGCTGTCTTGAACGCTGAATTCGCTGAATGAAACTTTGCTGATACTGTTGCCTGTGCTCTGCCGACGAAGAGATTCCACAGAGCCGCAGGGGCCAGACGTCTCACTCAGTCAATCCCTTCAGTAGGGTGCGAATAGGCCGTGGAGAGTGCCGGGCCTTGCAACCGCTGGGACATCACTCCCATGACTTTCCCAGCCCGATAAAGCTCACAGGAAAACACAGCGTGAGCTCGCAAGATTCTCACAGAAAAACCTCAATGAAATACATACACCGGATTGTATAACTCATAATGGCTCGACAGAAGTGGCTCTCTTAAGTCATAGGTGCAGCAAGGCACGCTTTTTTGTCCTCGGGTCTCTCAACTGGGTCCACCGTCTTGTGCTTCAAGTCAAACGATGCGGGCTAGCACAACTCACTCACCTCAAGCTGCAACAAGCCCACGACTCGGCGCAGACGGACGGCAGGTTTCCAGGAAGATCTTAAGCCCCAGATCCTTGCACCTGCCTGGGCTATTGGAGCGTATTCAACGGCACTGAACTGAAGCACCCGAGGTCGAGGTCGAGCGGTGGCGGTGGTGGTCCGGTAGTCCACGCCGTCCATGCAGTCACCCAAATTTGAGGCATAAGCAAGCTGCGCTTTCATGATCTTGTGCGTTCTTGCGCTCACTTTCACGTTCACTCCCCAGGAAGCTGAGCCTCGTTGAAGTACCTGGCCTTGATGCGGCGCAGTCCGAAGTCTTGGCCGTGCAGCGCTGCCTGCGCCTTCACGGCCTCTTCCACCGTGCTGAATTCCAGGAAGACACGCACAGACTCCTGAAAACACAACAAGCAAACCAGAGGCGTTGGAGTCAAATCAGGTCAAGCGAGCTTAAAGCTTTGGAGCCATGCCTCTGGGGGAAGGTCTGACAGGGTCTTGACCACGCATCTGCACAGCTTGCCGTGCTGTTTCGCCAGGTGCTGCACTTCGTCCTCCGGGGTTCAGGTCTGTTCATGTGATTTGACACATGCCCTGCTTTGGACCACGTCCTGGAGACCCCCGTCCACCTCTTCAGGTCGGACCAAGTTCGTCAGCACCAGGGTGCGTGAGGGTATCGCCTTGACGCATGCACAGCCGAGATGCCGAAGGCCCTGCCAACCGGCCCCATTTGAAAAAAAAAAACTCTTACGTAAACGGAGAACATGTGGGCCCCATGTGCGTTGCTGATGCGCAGGTACTCCATGCTGAGGAATCCCACATTTATAATTTGTCTACATCCGACACACACGGAGGCTGCAAGTGCATGAGATCCCACATCCGCCATTTCCCGAGACTTATACGGCACACATGGAGCCCACATGGAGAGCCCACATGGAGAGCCCACCTCACAACAAAAAGACTTTGGGGGGCTGTCTGAGGGCTTTGTGGGGGCTCCTGCCTGTTTTGATCTGTTTTGGCTCCTCTCTACTTTCTCTACTTTGGCACCTTGTAGAGCTCGCCGTCGTTGAAACGCTTCTCGTCATAGAAACGAGCCCGTAGCGGTCGGCCATCCTTCACCTGACCCCTCAAGGCTGCGTAGGCCTTCGATGAGGCCTGTATGGTGTCGAAGACCACAAACACACGAATCGCATCCTCTTCCGGAACGCCGGGGACCTTCAAAACTCGGCATTCCTTTGCAGCAAACTTCTTCACCGAGTCATCCACATCGGCCTTGATGGCTTCCTCTGACTTTGTCGCAGGTGCCACATTCGTCAAAAGTAGCACTTTGGTAGGTGAGCGGTTCAACTTCGCCTGGCCTTCTTGGTTTGCTTCTTCTTCGATCCGTGCCTTCTTGGATGTCGTTTCCGACTCCTTTTGGAACTCCTGTTTGTTCCTTTTGGCACTGGACTTCCAAAGTCTGACGGCAGAGTCGACTGTGCTAGCTTGTCCGGATTGCTCACGGCTCCTCCGAAGGCTCGAGCGCCAGTTCTTCAAGGCATCCAGAAACGACTGCCTCTGGTACAATCACGTACAGCACGGATGTTTGCAAACACATCTGACTCGAAGAGATGCTTTAGCGATTTGAGAAAATGTGAAACTCATGTGACTCTCGCTTCCAGCCTGGAGCCCGAGTCTGACTGGACAAAGCAGCCTTCAGCGGTGCAGCCGACCAGGCCCTCACCGACCAGCAGCAAGAGGTCCACCGCAGGCACGAAGGCCCACCTCGTATCATCACCAATGCCAGCGGCTCCTGATCAGACTTTGGACTTCGCGAAAGCACCGAGCTGAACTCCTTACACCAGAATCCCAAGAGCCGCGCCTGCATCACTGGCCTGGAATAGACGTAGGTGCTGCAGAAAGCTCTCGCCCACCCACGACGCAATGTCCTTCCACAGCACCATACACAACTTCTGAATCTCTGGGTCGTCGTTGGCGCAGCGTGCTGCATCTGCGTTGGGTAGCACATCCTGCAGGATGGTGCGCCACTTCTTCCCCCATTCCGTGGCACAAGAAGCCGCCGACTTGTCATCCCATTTGCTGTTCCGGCTTCGCTTGCCGGCCGCTGCGGCACCTGATGCTCAGGGCTCAGGGCTGACTCAGGGCTGACTCAGGGCCGACTCGCTGCAAAACCTCAACATGAAACTGTTGGCATCTGGCCGGAGAGGCACCTGATGCCCAGATGCGTGACCGGATCTTCTCCTGAAAGATTCCAGAAAGTCAGAAAGCACACGCGGCTTTGCTCACTCTCAATACGGCCGGTCCTGGAGCTCTTTCCAAAGGGCGAGCTCTGGGAATTGCGCCATCACCTAGCGGGCATCTTCGCCACTTAGACGCAGGTCGTCACTCGCAACTTTAACATGCAGAAATCTGCAGAAACTTCTGCCTTTCAACGTTCATGCTGAAAACAGATCCCCTCTCGTCTTCCAGACTCCCGAGTCTTCCACAAACTGAAGCCGCCAAAAAATATTACATACCGCCGTGGACCAATTCCTAAGCATAAAACAAGGGACAACAAAAGGAAGGGTTTGGGATTGCAGATGCCCAACCTGGTGCCAGCTTCCTCGTACACAGCTATCATTGCGGTTTGCCTGGCAAGGAGGGGTCGTACGCTTCTTGCCCTCTGCTTCCCGCAAGGAGTGGCTTTGAGAGCAAAAACTCATGAGCTTGTGCCAACACAACTTCTCCCGCCTCGGCCTCAGCAGCCCGGCTCAAGGCGCACAGGAACTGCGCACGAAAAGGCTTCTGCGAGCAGTCGTAGGCTATTCGCAGCGGCGCTTTAGCAAAAAGATCCAGAAGATGCGACTCCTGGTACCTCGGAGAAACATTCCGAAGTGGCAAGGCATCGTGGCGACTGCATCTGCTTGGGCTGGGGCCATCTGCTCAGCAAATCCTGACAGCAGGCAGGCAACGGCAACGGCATTTGATCAAGCTGCACGTCCTCCCTGCAAACACCATCACACAACCCCTAAAACCTCAACATCCTCAAATCCCTTGTCTAAATTTGGGCCCTCATCTCTGCTCCTGAGGGCGGCAGCCCTGGAAGCCGGGCCGCGCGACGAAGGCTGCCGGGCTGCGACGCAGCGCCGCCTCCGAAGGCATGCCCTCGCCTCCACAAAAGATGCAGGGAGACATACAAAAGAGATGAGTGCCTACGTGCGTGTATGCAAGCGGAGCAGCCCAGCCAAGATCCCCCCCGCCCCCCTCGTCCAGGGGCTTTATGGGGCCTAAGAGCTCAGACTAGGAATGTGAACTCTGACGGTGTGCCTGACAGAGCAAGCACTGCTGCCAGCAGCCGGCTCGCTTCGGCCATCAGCGCACTTTGCCTGAGGCCACAAAGATCCATCGAACCTTTAGGGCCTAGAGTATAGGCTAGAGGGTACTATAGGGGTTTCGCAAATGCAGTGAAATTCGCTCAGTCTTGCTCGGTTTTCGCTGGGCGGCGGCCGCTCCAGGCTCTCAGCTGGGGCGGCGCCCCCGAGTGTTGTTTGGCACCTCGGGGAGGCGTGACTTCGAGCTTGAAACTGCTTGAAAGGTGGAGGTTGTTGAGCCAGCGGTTGCAGGCGCTCGCATCGAAACCGATACCGGCATATGCATATATTTGTTTTTCGTCGATCTTCAGGGCGGAGCAGCACCAGCTTCAAGGAGTCTCGGCAAGACCCAGGCACAGGCTCTGCAGTGCTTTCCGGGAGTCCTGGAGAATGCCACGGAGCTCCTTCAGTTGAGGAGGGGAGGATGGGGTCTCCATGCTCGAAATTGCATTTCACTGTGTGCTTACACCCCGCACCAGGCCTCTGCCGCCTCTCCGAGGCGCTTGAAGGCATCCTGAGCCTCAGTGCAAAAGTTGGGGGAACATGATTCCATGATTTTCGGGCTCTTCTTTCCGGGAAAGGATCTGTGGCACAAAAGTGTGGGAGATGGCGCTTCGTTTCCGTAGCTTGTTTCTGTTATTTCACGAGGGCGCGCCTCCTCGATGCCGGGGTTCTTGTCTGGATGGAGGGCTCGTGAGAGTTGCCGATACGCGTAGTTGATGTCCGACTCTCCATAGCCACCATGATGCACTCCTCCCAAGCGCAGCACCGCCCCGGCACCCAGCATTTGGCCCCCCTTCTTGGCGAGGATCCGCAGAATCTCCTCCGCTGGCGGAGCCACCAGGATCTTCTCTGCAGCATGGGCCTTCTTCACCTCCTCCAGCAACCGGCCGCGCAGCTCCATGTCTGTGAACCACGGCACGTCCCCGAAGAGTTCCACCCCCTCCACGCACGAGGGCTCCGCTGGCTTCTCTGGCTCTGGGATCCGTGGAGTCTCTGGGGGCGGCGGAGGTGCCAGCACCGGTGCTGGGGCACGCGCCCCGTTGCCTGCTTGCAGCCTCTTCAAGATGCCCGCCTTCACCTACCGCTGCAGAGCCGACACCAAAGCCCTCTAAACAGGTCTAAGGAACATGTGCGGTCTCAAGCTTTCAGTACTTTGCGATCGCTCTAGAGGGAGTCTAAGAACTTTCTGAGATCAAAAATCACAAACAATCTCACACGCTTCTCTCTGACTTCTCTCCTACTTCCCTCCTTACTTCACTTCACATCGAAATCGACATACCGAGAGGGGGCGCCGAGTCCAGCTTGGCAGCGCGGGCGGCGGCCGGCAGCGAGGCCAGGGCCTTCGGAGAAATCGAAAAAGAGAAAAAAGAGAAAAGAGAGAGAGAGAGAGAAAGACAAAGAGAGAAAAAAATATAAAGAGAGGAAACAAGAATGCCCGCCCTCAACCGAATGAATGAAAAGAACGAGGCCTCTCAATTGTTCTGAGGGAAGTAGCCGCTCTTCCGATATTCCCCCCAAAAGAAGCACCTCTGAGTGGTCTCACCTCGATTCCGCAGCCAAAAAAAAGGCCGGGCGCCTTCTCCGCCATCTCCTGGGCCTGCTTCTCGAGATCCATCGGGTCAGATATATGTGATTCGGTCAGATCTTCCTCCTACTGGCACCACGCTGTTGTCCCGATGTCCGCGGGAGATTTCTGTGCACTCAGCTACACATGTGCACTTTACAGCGTTTACCATTGAATCCACTCTTCAAAGAGGCCTGGCTCTGCCCGCACCTTTTCCAGCTCAGTGCAGTGCCTCAACTCCCTTACGCCTTTCGCGCAAGCCGAGCTAACTTTTGCTGTGAGACTTGTGGACTTGTGCTAATTTGCCAGTGTGCTCCAGAAAGTCCGGAACCGAAAGTAAAAGGATCATGAGCCAGCACTCACAACGACTCACAAGTACAATTCCGAACCTATCAATCATTGCCCGGCTTAGTGCGTCTCAACGTCGGAGGCGTCGACCAGAAGCAAGCTTTCCGTAGTGGCGCGAGCTGCACAGCTCAAAGGGCACTTGGGGCGCTTGGGGCGCTTGGGGCGCTTGGGGCGCTTGGGGCGCTTGGTGCGCTTGGGGCGCTTGGGCTTTGAAGGATTTCAGGATGCTTCCGGGGTGTGTGGCTTCGACTTCAGCTGGGCGTCGGAGATTGCGCAGAGAAGCAAAAGCATCCCTCGGCACTCCCTCAGCTGAAGCCTGAAACAGAAGCATCCTTGTCTCTTGATACGGACTTCAGGTGCCCCGCCTCTGCGCCAAGCAAAGAGGCCCATGGAAGCTGCTGCTGCACCGAGGACCTGGCATGGTCACCAAACTTCGCAGCCTTTGCTTTGGGAGGACTTTTTTTGCTTAGGATACGGAGAGAAGACGATGCGGAGTCAGACTCTGCAGTTCTCCTCTGGACTCTAACACTCTGGGACTTTGGCCAGAAGGCCAGAAGCACGCATCCACGTCTGCCCAGCTTCGGGAAGCTCCTCACAGCAATTTGAGAGAACAAGCAATGGATACAACAAGAGAGACAGGAGTGAGAGAGAGAGAGAGAGAGAGAAAAAAAATAGCCCGACTCGTTTCAAACAGTACCATTTAGGCGGGCGTTTTTTGCAAGAACGCTTTGATCAGAGTCACTGGTACACAAGTCCAGCTCTAGCAGCTCTAGCACTTCACGCAAAGTGTGGTGTGGGCATCTGATTTCAGGAAGCTCTCTCAGCCTCAGCCTTTGAAGGCCACAGTCTCTTGCGGGCGCTGGCAGCTCCTTCTGCTCCTTCTGCTCCTCTACCTCCTTCAGGAGCGCGCCCTTGTCGAACGCTTCTCCCTTCACCCCATTTCTCACCATCGCCTTGCAAGGAAGGCCAAGAGCTGATTGCCACCTTGCCACCTCCCTCCCCCAACTCGGGCCTTGTAGCTGCGAATGAAGCCTTTCTTTGCAAGCTCCACCCTCTTCTTCAGCTCCTCCTCTTCCTGGCCACAGAAGGTAGCTACCAAACTTTACCAAACCCCTTTTTCCTCCATTTCCCGTACTTTCGTCGCGCCTTTATGTGTTTCGGGTCCGCATCCATCTTCTTGATCAGCTTGGCAAGGTTTGCCTGATCGGTCTTGCTGTTCAAATCGAACGTCGCGGGGTCCACCTCCAGCTCCAAAAGGTTCAAGTACGTCGCTGTCAGAATGACAAAATTACCCTAGAGAACTGCTACAGTCAAACCGCTGCATAAGAAACCATTGTAGAAGGGTACCTTAGTGCTCGGGGGGGGGGGGGGGGGGGCTTTCTTAAAACAGCCGTGAAAATCGTCTGTGACTCCCCCGCGCTTCTGGCGTCCCCCGGCCCCCACCCCCACCCACCCAAGACGACTCACATTCTGGGAGCTTTCAGGGCGCAATACTCGCCCAAGACGCGAACAGGCTTCGACAAAAAGAATGGTCCAAATGCGCGTGCCTACGCTGTTACTCTTGTCTGCCAATATGAACTCGTAAATTAAATCGGCTTAGGTTTAGGGTCTAGGGCTTAGGGTGTAGGGTTTAGGCTTGGGGTTTAGGATTTAAAGTTCAGGGATTAGGATGATTAGGGGTTAGGCGAAAGGTGGGGGGAACAAAATACCAATAGAAGGCTCATGCCTGTATATGTGGATTTGGCCTAGTGGTACAACGTACTCTCTTCAGAAACAAATGAAGAAACCTAGCGTACCCTAGATCAAACCTCCCCCAAATACACGGGGCAATGGAAGCTAAGAAACTTAGGACACCCTACCGCCCGAAAAACCGTTTTAGAAAACAACGTCTTCACGGTACGCTTACAGCACCCGAAGCACATTTCACTGCAACAGAGCCATGGCATGCCGAAGGCCCCCACAGTCGCGTCAGGCGGGCTAGGTACATTCTGGAGGCGTTTCTGGTGCTGTGCTGGGTTGTCACTTCGTTATCAGGTCTCATGGTCCGTGTGGGCAGAAGTCAACATTCTGCGACCACTAGCAATAAAAATCACCACACGTCTTGCAACTCTAACCACTCATAAGATGCTGCAACCACCATCGGGAAGTACTGCACTTCATATACTTCATGGACTCCGTAAACCTATGGAACTGCTGCTCGCCGTCGCTCCAAGGATGGCACAGGACTGTCCCCCAGCACGTTGACAGCCTGCGGGTTGCTGTTTTTAACTGGGCCTATGGTCATTGCTCAAGGCTACCGTGCTCTGCTGCGCCACACATTGCCACACGGGCCGTGCAGCAGAGGGAGACACCGTGCAAGCGTGATGAGTGCAACTCAAAGAAAAGCCTTCGGAGCGTTTGAGGGATCGATGACGGTGTTGATCTTGTTCATGTCCTGACTCCACACAAACTGGCTCACAACGGGACAGCTTTAACTAGGCCAGAGACTCGCAGAAACATGCTCAACCAGGCTCCGGAATGTGCAAGTCGCGGTGGATAGGGGCTTTACCTTTGATCTCACCTGGGCATCCGCTCAAAAATTCTGGTCCGCATCGGGTCTCCGGGTCTGTGCTGGAAATACCCTAGCTCTCCATGTAAGGTGGCTGCCATTGATGAGGGCCTTCCAGTAGTGAGTCGCCGCCTGGTCAGGCACAAAGTCACAAAGACTTCAACCTGAGTGCAACCTCAGTGCAACCAGTGCATGTGCGCCTTTTCAAAGTCCTGTGCGCCCACGCCACGTGCCAGCAGGAGCCTTTGCCACTGTGGGGGAGCGGAAATTGTGGGGTGCGGAAATCAGCTTCGGAAAACTTGGTGATGGTTTATCGCTGAGCTTTGTCGAGCTGTAAGTCCAGTCTGTTGCAAGAGACTGGCAGCTTTGGATCACAGCCGAGGCCAGTGCAGGAAGATACTCTGGCACCACGGTGCCATGCCCGGAATCACACTTCACAGATCGCGGGTGCTCTGCTACACTGACCGAGCGATCTTGCCCGAAATGGCCCGAGAAAGGACAGCTGCCACTTCACACCGCTTGCGTCCGATCAACTCCTACCATGCTGACAGCTGAAGGTATCTGAGACAAGCTCTCCATTTTCGTCGACTGCGGCCCTACACAGGCTTCTACGGGTGGTCAGGTCGGCAGTCAGTGATCAACTGCGCGAGGTAGAGGCTCATTGACGTCCACCGGCGTCCCACCTGCAGCAACACGGCCTGTCACACAGCTGCCCAAGCCAGTGTCCCATACTGTCCCCCAAGCCCAAGGAAAGCTTCGCAGAGTCCCCAGCTTTGATCTCCAGGCCTCCCAGGCTTAGCTGATTAGCTGATGCGGCGACGGCCTACTGTTACCTTCTGTACCAAATGCATACAGCACGCCAAAGCTCCTGAAGCAAGTCAGGGACTCCAGCTTCATGCGGCCCGTGTCCGGGTGCAGTCGCCAGAACTGGCAACAATTCGTCAAAGGCGACATGCAAATGTTCAGTTGCCCCTCATTTGTTCTTGCTTTTTCTTTGCGGCGCTGTGGACGTCAGAAGTTCCTCTCAAAACTGGCAATGGAGGGCCAGTCACTGGCTCGGTCTGGCATCCTTTGTGCCTTTGGGATGGACTCACAAATCTGGACCCTCCGAGAGCCTCGGATCCATCCAACCCCACGCTGACCCCTCAGCCTCACAACAACGAAAGATGCACTGTAGACTGATATCAGCCTTTCCATGGGCTTTGTGGGCTATGGGATTTTCCGTTGATTCGACTCAGTCTTGGCCCTTGTCCACGGAGCCTGGCAAAAGAAGGAAGCAGAAAACCTTGCTCGGTTGTGAGCTCCTCAGGTCCTCTGTTTACTTAACACTGTTTCAACATCCATGCCGGGCCAGTCACAGTCTCGAGCCTTCAGCCACTTCGGAATTTGCCAAGGATGTGCAAGGAGCCTGGGAAACCGGAACTTCCGACCAAGACCATACCCACTGGGCTTGTACAGCTGCTAGCGCTGCTAGCATGCCTCCTGTACCCTTCCAGCCCAGGGGCACACAATGGCCATGAACACCAGCGACAGTACCAGGACGGTAGTGGGGCCCACCTCCGAGCTTTCTTCGGGATCACGCAAACTGGCATTACAGATGCAGCAAAAGAGGACCTTGAGACCAGGGGTGTCGTCGCTGTAGAACTTGAGAATTCCTCCTCCGCCGCCCGCCTGAGAGCAACAGGACAAGGGAACGTACAAAACTCCTCGGATTCGCGGGAGCGAAGCCTTCTTGCCGCTGTTCGCTCCCCCAGAAGCGGCACCCGACCTGCGTTCCGACATCTACGTCTACATTGACAGTCACCAGGCTTGCTTGATCTTGCTTGTAGCTTCAACCTCTGCTTCGGAACATGATCAAACATGACCAATTAATCTTGCAGGAGGCACAAACCGGGCTCGTGATCGGGGTGTTTTTGGGCCCTGAACCCTGAACCCTGTACCCGACACCCCTCCACATCCACAAGCCCAGGCACCTCGTCGTCGTGCGACGAGCGAGGGCTGTGCGGGAGCCGCCAACCTCAGCAGCTTAAGGTTTAGGGCTCCAGGGTAGGGTAACCGGATTTCGGGTTCAAGTTTAGGGTCAGGTCTGAAGAGCAGAGGCTACCACACAAGCCACAAATAGACAGAGTCGAACAGCAGCTCTCCTGCTTTACACAAAAATTGCAGCTCGTAGAGTCTGTCGAAAGGCTCTAAGTGTCCCTGCCCAGTTGTCCCACTTGCCCCACTTGCTTTCGGGTTCAGGGGTTTCCGGTTCTTGGGTCCGGGTTAGGGATTGTTGAGGACTTTGGCTTAGGGCTTTGCACACTTCATACCAGAAGATAAGTAAACAAGCACCCTCGATTCCAAGAGACGGCTTTGCGCTCGGCCACAGTCACGCCTTTAGCAAGTCCGATGTTCCAAGCCCGCAAAACTTCCCATGCCTCCATACACGTGGGACTTGCACGTCACGGTCACGCGTTTGGTAAGTCAAATGTTCCAAACCCTGTACACTAGAGGCCAATTGCGGCTGACTGGCCAGTAGGGCAAGCGGGGCAAGCGGGGCGAGCGGGGCAAAGTGGCAGCGCAGTGGAGCTACCGTGTCAATGAAGGACCTCCAGAGGGCCCTACGGAGGCCGCTGCTTGACCTCGGCCGGCACCAGATCCCGAATCCGCCATCCTAGCGGACCAGCTCAGCGGCAGCTTCGCCAGTTGCTTGACGAAGTTTTCGAGTAGGTCTTTCTTAAGGATCTACCAAGGACAACCATCTCAGAACTGTGCAAAGTTCAACAGGCTTTGCGGAAGGAAAATGCGTTTTTCTTGTCGGGCTGCACATACTTGTGATGTCGTCGGCTTACGCAGTGCTGGACCTTGTCGGAGAACCCTGAGTCTGCAGGGACAGGTTCAACCGGCAGCAACGAAGTTATGTTCCTGGACTCCCCTCACTTAACCTTCTCACAGACAGCCCGTCCTGACAATCGGTCGAGAATTTTGAGCGCGCGCTCAGAAAGCTCTTCAATGCTTGGGCAAAACTTCGACGGACGCGCAGATTGTCCACCACAAGCTTTCCATGACAAGTAACCTACAGGTATAGGCGGTATAGGCATGCCACCGGATGAAAAGTTTTTGACCTTGCAAAGATGCCCAAAGCCTCTGCCCAAGCATTTGTTGATCCGAGGGATCCGGCGCCAGAGGCGCCCTTGAACGCAGGATTGCTGAGTACACTGGATTCACGAAGACACAGAGGACCAGCAGCTTGACCACACCGCGCCTCTCGCGATGTCAACGTGCAGTACAAGCCACCATACTGCAAAACCTCTTCCAACATGGGCTTCACCTGTGTGTCGATTCGCAGGCTGTGGCGGTAACTTGGCGGTAACTTGGGGGTGGGAAGAGCGGATAAACAGCAGGAAACGCTGCCCAAGCCTTGCAAACAAGCAGATGAGCCAACACCTACCCATCCCGTCACCTCTGCCAAGGATCCCACACACCCCCTGTCAGCTAGCCCTTGAGGATTGGAGCGGAGATCTTTCGACAGGCCGACAAGCATGACTTCTGCAGTGGCTTCCAGTATTCAGTCTCCACGAGAAAAGAAGCAGAGGCAACACGATCATAGTGGCCCATTCAGGCAACAAGCACTTACAGGGTATGACATCCTGTCCTTACAACGAATGCTTCTGACCCTACGCTACAACCTTTACGCAGTGCCTTACGGCAGTGGCAGCAATGGTCTTGGGATGAACACGACCATTGCTAGGGGGGTGGGGAGGGGGCTTGCACGACTGCAGAACAACATGCCCGACTCGGAGACACGGAAGTATCACAGATGAATAGATGCCACAAATATGAAAAGCCCAGTACTCGAGGAAGGCCACAAACCCAACCAAAGTCTGCAATATGAAGCTGCATCTAATGCCCCTCCCCTGTGCGCAATATGCTTGCACTCAAGACAAAGACGCGGCCAAGCAAAGCTATGTGATGACTGCAAGCGATATGAGTATCCTGATCTCCACTCGGCCGAGCCTCCTTCTCAAACACTGCTGTCAGCTCCGTGCAGTCCACCTGCACCACGGCTATCGGAAGTGCCTCAGGGCAGAAGAAGAAGAAGAAGAGAAGACAGCGAGCAGCACCTGTATCTTCTTCTTTGCCTACACCTCATGGCCAAAAGCTATCCCAAGAGCCCATCACATCAATGCGCATGATGCTTGCAAGCATGCGAAGATCCCATTTCTGCGGCATATGATAGTACTCGCGATGCAAGGCCACACCAAGCAATCCACAAAAGAGCCAACAAACCTCGACAGGGCTTCTCAAGCTGAGGATGAAAGAGGAAAAACTGTTCCGGGCAGCTCTCGGTGCAGACGCACACAGAGTGACGTAGAGGCACGTGCTTCGCTTTTGCGATGTGGCGTCATTGTGAGAGTTCAGTGAGTGGACAACGCACTGCCCAACACAAGTTGTGCGCGAACTCTCCGAAGCCCCTCCAGGCCCCTCCTGCCAAAGATTCTCAAGCCTACGAGGCTTAAGCTAGTGTGAAATTTACTTTGACTAAAGTTGACTAAAGAAAATGGCCACACTTGGAGAATCTGAGAATCCCGCCGCAGCGCGCCGAGCCTCGAAGGCATATCTCTCAAGGGCGTGATGGGCATAAACCTGGCGCAGCATGGGGCTCTTGGAGACTGTCTTGGAGACTCTTGGAACCTCTTGGAACCTCTCGAGGCTCTTTGGAAGCTCTTGCCTCTCTTGACATCACACGAGCAAAGCTCTTAAAGCCTCAGCAGCCTGGCCAATAACAGGGCGTCGCGACATCAACGCCCCGACCGGCAAACCAGGAAGCGAACTGGGCGAGAGCCACACGATGGCGCAAGTAGCCCTGCACAGCCCCAAACCCAAGGGAGTGAGAGAAAGAAGTAGGGAGTCACCATGAGTTTTGGGGAGTCTGTTGGGCTTACTTCTGTCACTTCTCACACCCATGTCTTCAGAGGATGAGCCTCGTTCGTCGTACAGCTTCGTACGTTCAAGCGTGATAGGATACGCAGGTTGAGCCCTTTCAGGGTTTCTTCACCATGGCAGAGAGGACGTCCTCAACGTCTTCAAAAGAATGTGCCCCCATGGGGCCTTGGCATCTGGCTCGTACTGAGAGTCGACCAGATGCACAGCGGAAATTGGGACGCCTCTCCAAGACTCTCCAAGCGATCCCCTGAAGTGCAACAAAAAGTGTAACAAGGAAACAAAGGAGTCCCCTCAGAGTCCTTACAGCAGCCCTCCAGGCCGACCCCCGATCCCCGAGCCCCGCGCCATCTGCCAGCAGCAGCTCCAACAAGCAGAAATCGAAGCGCAGCAGTCCGCTTCCCAAGGAAGCATAAGATACCTCCAGGTGCGCAAGCCGGGCACAGTGACTGCGTCTGTTACTAAGGCCATCACTCTGTACAGTGTAATCAGCTGCGCGTTCATGGGCTCTAATGTTGGCCTTTTTCCGGCTCCCTCTCATCCGTCTCATCCGTCTCAGCCTTTTGAGGAGTCGGTCCAGCAAGGACGAGCATGTCCAGCTTTGGGACAGGCTGGGCCCCACGTGATCCCAGCTGCACCCCACCCATCACACAGCCAGCTGCCAGCGCAGCAGCTGGCACGACGCCGAACTCTGAGGCTTCATTGAGAACGGTGGCCCTAAGCCAGGTTAATGTGTTGGAGTTCAGGAGCAGAAGCTCCTCGTCTTCTGGTATGGTGGCATTGCCGTGGCCGCCGTAGACGAGAAGGTGCCGCCCGTAACGCTGTGCCGCAAAGCGCATCCGTGGCGCGGGGAGGAAGACTGCCCGGGTCTCACTTTGCTTCTTTCTCTCGGGGCCCCGCTTCCATTTCATCGTCTTGAGGTTCAAGGAGAAGCCGACCATTTTGGCTGACTTTCCAGCTTGGAATATCTCCACACGGTCCTCGCAGCCACCAATCATGACCATATGCTCGCAGCTGTGTTCAAACGATGTGAAGGTCACAGCAGCGTGCAGAGATCTCCACGCTGGGACTTGTCCATCTGTCTGGACCCGATCCCACTGCTGGGACTCCATGCTCAGCACATACACATAATTAGCATATGCACGGTCCCCCACATAAGTAAACTCAGGGTCTCGTGTTGGTATGTCACCACCAAACACGACCACTCTTCGTCCGGAAGAAAAGGAATCGGCTGCATGATGCCAGATAGCTTTGGGCACTTGTCCACGTGCAGGAAGCCTCTTCCAGGAGATCTTGCTTGTGTCGTTCAAATCCCTAGTGAGCAAAAGCAGTGTTTGAAGGCCCTCGCATGGCTCATGCGTCCTATCATTGCAACCGCCCAAGACAAGGATGGCCTTCTCACCTTTAGATGCTTCAACCACGCAGCTGGAGTGTCGGAGGCGTCTTTCTGGACGGTCGGAGGTTTCGGCCACGCGCGGCTCCAGTATGGACCAGCTCGGAAAATCCACCACAGAAACATGGAGATCCTCCTCGGAAGCCCAGGGTCGCCACCCTCCAATCATGTAAACACTTGCTCCCAGGGCACAGGCCGTATGACCACTGGCCGAGAGCATCTCAGTTTTCATCTTTTCAAACTTTCCATTGTCAACAACCATCATTCCACCCTCTCCTGTTCCACTCTCCGTTGTTGGGAAAGCGCCTTTGGGTATCAATGACTTCTTGAAGAAGTCACTACCGTGAACGCACCTCTCACGAAGATGGTGATCGTAGTAAAACTGTTGGCACCCATAGCCTGACTGGAACAAAACCTTCCAAAATCCCCTATCTCGCTCCACCTGGTCAGCACGTCCATCAGCCCATGCTGCTACATGCAAGCTGATTAGGCACTCACCCAGCATCTCAACACAAAGTGATCGCCAAAGCGAGTAGCACTCGCTGCTACCCATGGTTTGATACCGTATGCCCCTTGAGCTTGCGCTAATGGCAAACAGTGTAGGTGCTGGCAGGAAGTGGCATACTCGCAAGAAGAGGTCCTCAGACAAGATGTCTGTCACCACACCTCCTTGAAAGTCGGAGTCGAGTACTTCAAGGTTCTCTGGTTTGAGGAGCTTGTGCGTGTTCCCCACGCAAACTGCCCAACGACCACGGTCGGCATAGAAGGACTGAAGGCGCCCCGTTAGCCCATTTAACCCAGTGGCAGACAGGCCTTGCAGAACCACTTGCCTCCCGGGACGGAGTTGAGTGTATCCTGCCTCCATGTGCAAAGGCAAGGGAGGCAAATTACGCCCACTACGAAACCACTTTAGTGATTAGCATTCCGAGAACTTCGAAAAGGCCTTGGATCTAGCTCCAGACAAGAACCTCTGAGGCAGCATGAGCCAAAAACTGCTGAGATAAATCATACGTACAAGGAAGCAGAAGATGTTGTTACAGAGCTGTTGACTGCACCAGGTGCAGCCTCCTCCACTCCCACACAGCTTTTCCGGATGTGGTCCGCAGCCATCCTCCCGAATAAGTAAGCAGCCGTGCTGCAACTGCTGCAACATCGACGAAAACATCCAGTGGAATCCAGCACCGGCATATACTGGCACGGTGTCCTCAAAAAGCTGTCGCGAGCAGTGGGGTTGATTGACCGGCTGCAGCTGCAGCCAACTGCGACCTGATGGGTGGAACCGGCACACAATGCAGAGTAGCACCAACACCAAAACATGAAAACACATCTGTAAAGCTGACTATGTTCGAAGCTTTTTCGGCAGCAAACCGGGCAATGAGAAGCTGACGCATTCTGCAAGGCAGTCATTGACGTTGCACGAGCGCCTCAGTGGGTCTGCCGTGGTGCCGGAATCACAACATAAGGCCATTGGAGGTTCGACCAGCTTCCCGCGTGCAGGAGTTCCACCAACTCGGCAACCTTGCAACAATAATCAAATGCCAAAACAGGCAAAGAATGAAGTGCACCATGTAGCTAAATCTGTATTGCGCGCGTGGCACCGCACATTCAGCACAACAAAACATGCACAAAGCCTCTGCGGGATCTGCCTGCAATCGACAAAGCCACGGCCGATGAAACTGCACTTCCTCATCCCAACCTCTTTCCCCGATGCCACGGCGAAACCATCGCCAGCAATGTCGAGAAAATATTCCTTGTCCTGAAAACAACATCGGTGGCACTTATTTGGAGAAACACAACAAGATGACTGCACCAGGTCAACAGACATGCCGATTGCTCCCGCAGCTGCCACAAGGTCTCCCCATACAATACCTGGCTTACGTCTCGACCGATGCCAGTCAAACCACATTTTTGCCCTCTTGAGATTACATCGCTGTGCTTGCAACTAAGGCCTTCGTTGTCATCTGCAGCACCACGGGACATGAAGAGTTCAGCACATTAAATGCCTCGTGTGTACCCATTAAATATCTGTCTGTTGATCATATCATGACTTAAACTCATCTCCGATGAAATCATCGTCATATGTTCGGCGATATTATCAACTTGCACATGCCTAACCTTCAGAAGCACCATTACCTTTGCACACCGTCATCAGCACGCAGTGGAACAAGCCTGTTATTTCATGCAGTAAAAGATGTTAGTTGGTTATTGATGCGTTGAGCGCAACAAGGCTCGACGGGATAGATCCAGGTTGCGCATGTGCAGAACTTCATGTTGAATTAAGCGACGAAAACCCGTACTCAAGCATTGATTCTATGTGTTGAGTGCAAGGGCTCGGAGATTGGATCACCGGTCTGCCGGTCTGCAAACAGAGGGTTCAACACGTTTGGATCTTCAGTCCCGCAGCCATAGCTTCGGGCTTCGGGTACATGTTTCGTGTGGCAACTCCAACACGGCAAACTGCCGCAGAGACATCATTCTTCTCACATGGGCATCACTATCCGGTCCAAAGGCACGTCTGCCAAGCTCCTATCGTTAAAAAAAAAATCATGCAAATGGCAAACGTGTCCCCGAAGACCCTGAAAACACAGGAACGCGTCATTTTGGAACACAGGAAAGCGTCATCAAAAGGAGGCTCAGTATGAACAGACCCAGAAGACAGGATCAAGCGCGCCTCGGCTTTGACACAACAAACGCCTTTTGTTCCAGCAGTGTAAGATAAAGCACGAAAAAGCACGACAGGTTTTCCAGCTGCCGCCCGAAAAACCAGCGATTGTTCTGGCCACCGCCTTGGAAACAGCTGTTGTCTGGGCACCACCTTGGACGCGTCTCTTCCAACTCCAGATCGTTGCCATCCGCGGAGACGCAAAGAGAAATTAGGTAGGATCCCAGACTGGCAAAGCGCCCATAAGTTGCATTTAAAATATTTCGCCTTTAGGTGCTTGAGACAATCAAGCAGGCATATTGAGTAATGACAAACATGCAAGTGAAAAACGCTCCACGAAACTCACGGACGTAAAATGCCAAAATGAACGAGGTGAGTCGGAGACCTTGATTCCATCACCTTTCTCAAAAGGGGGGCTTTAGGGGCTGAAGGGGGAAGCTTAAGGGGGGGCTTAAAGGGGGCAAAGGGGGAGGCTTTGGAGAAGACTCTTTGAAGGGGCTTTAAAGGAGGCTCAAAGGGGGCTGAAAAGGGCTTAAGGGGGAGCTTAAGGGCTGAAGGGGGGACTTAAGGCAAAGTTCCTGAAGACAGACGGCTTCTCAGAAAAAGTTGTCAACCTATGTCACTCTTGGCGCCTCTCGCACTGCAAACAAATTGGATGACAGAAACCGGTGACAATATTGACGAGTTTCGAGCATGAAAGTCACAGAGTTGACACTTTTCATGGAACTTAGGCAGAATGAACTTGCAAGCGCTTGTCCACTGATGCTCAGACTGAGCTGCAAAGGCGCAAACTCCAACTTAAGTTGGTTTCGATTAAACCAACTTTGTTGAGGGCTTAAAACGCGATTTTTACCAGCCATTTAGGGCGCTTTTGGGGTGCGTTCCGTCAAAATTCCCACGGAAAGCAAAATTCTGGGGGTACTCTCTCCCTTGTTTCTTTTCCCTTTCCTTTTTCTTCTCATTTTTTTTCTCCTTTCTCTTTCTTTTTCTCCTTTCCCTTCCTTGTCATCTTTCCTTTTTTTGGTCTCCCTCCCTTCCCCTTCACCACTCTAGCCCGATTCGCTGCAGCTTGACGACGGCGTTTGGGTCGCTTTCTCTCATTGACGATCCTACGCGCGGCCTCATGTATGCCACGAATTCGAGCGTCTCCAGATCCTCAAGCGGCAAAGTCACCGGCATCATCGGCAGTACTTTGAAGCTAGGAAGGGTCCTACCTTGTTTTCGTTTCTTTCGTTCGAAAGAATTGTTCCAAAGTCCACCCTTCTCGCGAATCTTGCTTCGGTTTCTTGTTTGCATTAGAAGAGGGTAAAAAATGATCCATTACGTAAAAGACCAAAGTCACGCACAAGACAAGCAACTCACTCGTGTCCCAAAGTACCAAGTGCAAGTAACCCCTCACAGTCACACAGCTCACAGGCACTCCGAACACTTCTTTCAGCTTTCTCGCACTGAAACACGACTCCGGTCTTGAGCCAAACAACATGCGTTTGCATGCGGGGCTTCCCAAGTCATTAAACACTCTCCAAAACTGAAGCTGCATAGTCGCAAACAGCTCACACAACTCAAATGCCACTCAAGGTGCTTGCACAGTTCCAAACAGATGCAAAACACTCTAAAACCGTGGCAACGCAGGAAAACAGAGCTGACCTCTACACTACACACTTCCTACTCAAACTGAGAGCCCACAAAACGTTGACTATCTACACCCCCTTTGGGCTCGAAGCTCGAAGCCTCAGCGCTTAGCGCGTTGGCCGTGGGATGTTTGCCCGCTGGGTCTCGAAAACGCCCCTGTCCAAGCAATACGTGCAAAGGTTCTTAACCGTAGGCCTGTTCCTCAACGTATGACAGTCATCCTTCAAGTGATAGCAATCACCGTATGGCGAGAAGAAGACGTGTCCCGGGAAGACTCCTGCCTTCTTTGTTCTATGCCTAGACATCGACAAACCCCACGCACAGCCGACGCAGCTCATTCCAAGCAAAAGACTACACACAGCTGTCACCAACAAGAGCACAATCACTTGCTGCTCCAAGGGTTGCAACACTGTCCAAACTCTCAGACGGTTCTCCACGCTAGTTGCCAACAACCCTACACGCTCAACAAGCGACATAGCGGCTCCTCCCTATACACAGACAGCCTGTCAGTTTGCTCCAGGATCGAAGCCTCCTCACTGCGAGAAGAGATCCTCAGGTACCAACCACCCAAAGCCACCAGAGATCGTCCTTTGGATGCCTATCGAAACGTCCAGGTGGAACTTGCCAAGTATAGTCGCCTGGTGTCGTCGTTCCCTGACCTTGCGTTGTCGGAAGCAGACAAGAGCATGATTGTCCTTAAGTGCCTTGACGTCGAAGTGAAAAGGTACATCCTGTTGCATGCAAAGATTGATTCCATGGGAGAGCTTGAGCGTGCGATCAAGTTTTACGATTCCAATGTGAAGATTCTGACGTTTGCGGAAAAGGGAAAGGGAGATCATGCCAATCCGCTTCAATTTCCCGAGGGAAAAGGAGACTGGAAGAAAGGTCGGAAAGGAGACGGAAAGGGAGGGAAAGACGGAAAGAAAGGCAAGAAAGGGGACGGAAAAGGGGGTAAAGGTGGAAAGGGAAATGAGCGTGATGGAGGAAAGGATGGAAAGAAAGGAAATGAACGAAAGAAAGACGGAAAAGGGAAAGAAAGTGATAAAGCGAGTGCAACTCAGAACGACGCCAAGAAAGAAGAGCTGAAGAAGGCGAGGAAGTGTTTTACTTGCCACCAGACCGGACATTATGCGAAAGATTGCCCTCAGAAGCCTTCCAATCAGGGAGGCACAAGGCCGAATGTGGCAGGAGCTTTGCTAGAGCCGCAGGTCATTGCGGCGGCCGTGTTTGCGATGGACGCTGACGACTCGGAAGATGGTCGTTCGGAGTGTTCGCCTGAGTTGAGTGACCAAGAATGGGAAAGCTTCGTGCGGAACGTGCGTGATGGGGAAGTTGAGCGTGATTTTGATGTTGACGAACATGATTTTGCGCATGGAACCTCGGGAAACGCATGTTGTGAGCATGGGCATGAGCGTGAGTTGTCAGACACAAGCATAGCATGCATGGACAGCAGCAAGAACAGTAGTTCCGCAGATGTCGTCGGTCAGCTTGAGCGTGAAGGCGTTGGGAGTTGCATTATCTTGGAAAGCAAGGACAGTAGTACAGTAGTTCCACAGATGTCGTCGGTCAGCTTGAGCGTGAAGGCGTTGAGAGCATAGGAGTAGCAACACATCACGCCCTCATGTGTCCGCAGCACGCCACGGAATTCTCACAAAGGAGCACCGACGACGGCCTCTTCTTCCTCGTGGACTCAGGAGCGAGTGTGCATTTGCTTGCGGAGAGTCTGGTGCGAGACGGTCATGTTCAAGTGGTGGAAGAACTTAGTGCAGAAGGCCCAGGCTGTGTCACTGCTACTGGAGCTCCCATAGAAGTTCGTCGAAAGGTTCGTGTACGAGCGATGTTTTTCTTGGAGCCTTCGATAGCGACTAGTGAAGAGGTAGCGTGTGTAGAGTTTGTGGCCCTCTTGGCGCCGGTACAGTTCTCCCTGTTGAGTCTTGGTTTGTTGTCGCAGAAAGGGTGGAACGTAAATTTTAAACCCGGTGAGGCCAAGGTTCGCAACGGTAGGTACCAGTTTCGGACGCACTGGCAGCAGAATTGCTGTTGGCTTGAGATTCGGAGCACAGGTCCCTTGTCTGAGAGTGTTAGGGTCGTCGTTGATAAGAGCTCAGAATCTCAGAGTTCGTCAATGCAATGTTTTGCCCCGCAGTGTTCGAGCAGCAAGGGTTCACCAGCAGGCCCAGTGTTTCCCCCGCAACGTTCTTCTTCGTCGTTGCAAGATGGAGAGGCGAGTGAAAGGCTTCGAGTCCTCCAGCTCCGAGGGACGCGAAGAAAGGAAGAGGGCGAGGCAGAATC
Organism: Symbiodinium natans; assembly: GCA_905221605.1. Taxonomy (NCBI): domain Eukaryota; class Dinophyceae; order Suessiales; family Symbiodiniaceae; genus Symbiodinium; species Symbiodinium natans. The sequence goes on from CAJNDS010000280.1 coordinate 290,995, forward strand.
GAAAGGAGAAGCCAGTGGAAGAGGAGTCGATGGAAGTGGTGGGATCGAAGACCCACTTCACGGTGTTCCCGGTCGACAGTGCCCTTCGAGACCACAGTGCCCGTCGAGACCACAGCGCCCGTCGAGACCACAGTGCCCTTCGAGACCACGGTGCCCGTCGAGACCCCAGAAAGCTCCCCGAAGATCTCCGGAAAGACCAAGACCGATCCTCCGACGCCAGAGACAAAGAAGAAGCCGAGGACGGAAGTGGTTTTGGTGCCCGTGGCCGGCAGTACACAAGCAATGGAAGTGGACGAGGGAGAGACGGAGGAGCAGATGAGAGTCAGGCTCACCCCGGCGGCCGAGAACCTGCCCCAGCCGAAGTTCATGAGGCCAAAGGCGGAGGCAGTGCGAGTGCGTCGCCTGCTGAAGTACCGTGGAGGGGCAAGCGCGGCCAGCGCCAGCAGTGGGCCGAAGACCAAGGCGATGCCCAAGAAGAAGACGGTGATCCGCACCAAGGCAATGCCCAAGAAGAAGACGGTGATCCGCACCAAGGCCACGCCGAAGCCCCCGACGCACCACACCCAGACCGTCCAGAGAGAGATCCCGCTGAGCAGAAAGGAGGTGAGGAGCCTCCCCATACTCACGTTGAAGGGGGGGGCTGCCCCCCCCCCAACCCCCCCGCTTGTTTAAGCCGGGCAAGCGTGGAAGCATATGAATCATGTCCAAAACAAAACAAAACATGGGGTTCTCGGCTTAGCCCCGCGCCACGTCACTGCTATGCAAATGGAGGGGGGGCTCTGCGCCCCCCCCAACCCCACCGCTTTCTTCTACCGGGCAAGCTCGCGTGGAAGCATATGAATCATCTCTGAAACAAGACATGGGGTTCTCGGCTTAGCCCCGGGCCACGTCACTGCTATGAACTCTCTGCTCCTTGAAACTGGAGTTGTTCATAAAAGAAAAGAAGAAGCGAGCGGGGTGGAAATGCCCTTAAGCTCCCCTTTAAAAAGAGTCTCACTCTCTGGTTTCGAAGAATGAAACCCAAAAAACAAAACAAGATTCCAAGGGAGTGGAATTTAGAATAATTCCCTTCTCTCTCATATTCAAGTTAAAGTAATGTTTAGAGTCGCCCTCAAGCCCCCCTTTTTTCGCCCCCTTAAGCTCTCCCCCTTCAGCCTATCTAGAGTTCCCCTTAAGCCCCCCTTGAAGCCCCTTTAAGCCCCCTTTAAGCTCCCCCTTAAGACCCCCTTCAAGCCCCCCTTCAAGCCCCCCTTTAAGCCCCTTCAAGCTCCCCCTTCCTGGACTCAATCCTTCCGCGGCGTGTCAGTCCGAGCGCGACGATGAACTTGGATGCCAGACACGGCCAAGCAGAACGGTCCTTTGAAAAATCAAGCAGTTGTTCTTCCTCCTCAGAACAACCGCTTGAAGAAAACCGTGCTGGTCTTTGTCTACGAAGTCGTCACGGATGACACCTCCGCACACTTCACGTGCCTCTTTAAGGTTGAAGGCGAGTCCCCAAGTGACACTTCGAAACTCCAAGAATGTTTCCTCTGGAAGAAGGAAAGAACGCCCTTGTCATCGTTTTGTGTAAGTCCACCCGAGAGTATCCAGTAGGCTTCCACCGAGAGAAAAGCCAGCTTGGCAGTAATGGAAGGCTCAAGCAAAGGAAAATGTCGAAAAGACACCTCCAACAATCCCGCAAAAGTGCGTGCAGAAGTGAAAAAACTTCGCGATGGGTGATGAAAAGAGAATACTGCAGCAGGCAGCACCCTTTGAGAACGGTTTGACTTGCCGATGAAACATTTTCTTTCAACAATGAAGCTTGTAAAAAAAAATGCCATGATCAAGTGGCCAGAAGCTTCCAGATCCCCATCCTTCAGAGAGGACGCCACACGGAGCACCTGGGGGGTCTTGGGTTGAGGATAGAATCTACCACCCGAACCTTAACCTGGTCATTCGAGTTCCACCCAAGCCCTAAAACTCGGATTCAGGTGATCGAAAGCCTGACCGAAGTAGCGAATTGCAGCGAATTTTTTTTTTTGGACCGATGCCTCTTTACTGCATCAGCAGCGCAGTAGGCCGTTCTTGGGGATCTCAACACTAGGGGTAAAACAGAGCAGGTGCGAAAACCAAGCAAACACACACCAAAACAACCAGCGAATTGCAGTGAAAGACTTCCCTAATGCGCAGATAGTCAACGTTTTTGTGGGCTCTCAGTTGGAAGTATCTTCAACACCCCCTTCACCAGGCCCATCTCAAATCTCATCGGGACCACCATGTGAACTTTTGGCGATCTCATCACCCTGAGCTGGCCGTCGTTGGTCTGAACGCGCACCCAATGCGACCCTGATCCGACTTCAGGTCCAAGATACGCTCCCTTCACCATTCTTCCGGTCACTCGGTTCCGCAACGATGGTGGCGGTACAGCCAAGACAGTGGCACCAAACACATACATCGGGTGTGGGGTGATGGCCTTCTGTCTAAATCTTTGTTCGGGTGTCTTATTGTTCAAAACCGTGCTTGTCTTGAAATGTCATGTCGTGTTCGAACACATCAAGCATGACACACTCTCCACCAAGCAACATGCATTCTGCTCACATCACTCGCTCACGTTCGAATCTTTTCACGTGGTGGGGAAACAGTACCGAGCACGGCTGGTTGGATCTCGATCCCTCCTGTAAGACCCAAGACTGTTGTTGAGTCTCGAAATGTCCTGTGAGACACAGGGCTCCTTTCCCCTTCGAGAGGAAAATGTAGCTAACTCACTACCTCTCACAGGTTCGACCTAAGTGTGACGGCCTGAACAGAATACCCAGCAGGTTCAGAACGACAGGTCAAGAAGTTTCTGGCTGTCGCTGAGAGCTTGACGAGGCAGCTTCACTTGGCTGCTCCAAGTCAGGTTCAGGGTTCACAAACTGCCACTGAGATTGAAGAGCTGCAGCAGCCTCTCGTTGCTGCATTTCGCGGTCTGCCATGAGATCGTCCAATACCTCAGCCACCTTCACGAGGGAATCCATATTCAAAGAGTGAAGCCACACTCGAAAATCATTCAGCTGATCTCGTGTCAACGACCGCGCCATGAAGAGTGCTGAGAAAAGTAAAGTGGTGGAAGAGCAATACTCGAGCCTTCTATGCATCAAACAGCAAGCAAAACTGTCATCACGCAAAGTAAGGCCCGCGCTAACAAGGGTCCCTGATTGCAACACGCTCGCTGAGTTGCCTGGTCCCTTCCCGGATACTGCCACAACCTCTTGTGCACACTGAGTCATCTCCTGACATAGTTGCGAAAACTCTCACATTAGTATACAAGGGTGGCGAGGGTGGGTTTTTCAAAATTGATCTATCAGCCTCTAAGAGCACTTTCCGGGCATCCTGCCCCTCGAGAGGTCCCGCTGCGACAGGTGTATACAGTAAGTACAAACCCTGCACGAACAAGCATGAAACTGATCGAGCAGTGAAAATAAGTTGTGCAAAAAGGCAAGCACTAAAACAACAAGCAAATGTTTTGTTCACTGCAACATTTTGAATGTTGTTTCCTTTGAACAATAAAGCTCTATCTTCTCCAGGTATTCGAAGAACGATACTTATTGTTCAAAACCGTGCTTGTCTTGAAATGTCATGTCGTGTTCGAACACATCAAGCATGACACACTCTCCACCAAGCAACATGCATTCTGCTCACATCACTCGCTCACGTTCGAATCTTTTCGCGTGGTGGGGAAACAGTACCGAGCACGGCTGGTTGGATCTCGATCCCTCCTGTAAGACCCAAGACTGTTGTTGAGTCTCGAAATGTCCTGTGAGACACAGGGCTCCTTTCCCCATTCACCTGAGCCGTGTGTCAAACCTTCAGTTTCGAGGCTCTCTTCACAATCGCTGAAACGATCCTGCTCGCTTCTAGCGATTCGTCCTTGAATCCTAACTTCCTAACCAAATCAAGTTGGAACCTCGAAGGTTGATCTGCAAGATTCGCTGGGGAGGCAACCCTTGCATACCACGGTAGAAATCCGTGAACATATTCCAGGAAGTTTGCTTCATCCACCAACATTCCAGCGACTCCTTTCTTAGCAGATCCCGAGATGTAGGCGTGTCGGGCCGCATCGTTGTCGAGGTAGACGATTACCCCAGTTCCAGCAGTCGCTCCATGCTGGGAATACGATTCAGCAAAGGCTACAGTCTTACATGTCAGCAACTTCAAACCAACCAAAACCCCAAGCATCTCCAGCTCATAGATAATAGTTTGCTCTTCCTCTGTGGATAGCACTCGAGTTTGGGGTTCTGAGATCGGCACACTGAAGAACGACAGTGCTGTCCCACTCCCGGTAAGGAGCACACCACCTAAGCCACCAGACCTTGTCTCGGTTTCGAAGGCTGCATCGGTAAGTATCATGAACGATCTGCATGACACCTGTCCCACCAACCCGGGCTGAGCAGCGTCTAAGAGCTTGCAGGAGTCTTCCAAAAGGTCTTTGGTGTATCCCGGAATTTTCCGCCTCCCACCATAAGCATGTCTCGTGATCTCAACCAGACATCTCCTGCCCAACCTTCCGAAGAACTGAGCTTGTGCAAACTGTAATCTGCCCCTCAATTTCAAGGCCTCCTTCTGGGCCATCAAACCATTCTCCAGGAAACCTCTGATGGCTGTGACCAACTCCCGACGCCTTCGTTCAGTGTTCTTGACTTTTAGGACCCCTGTCCCTGTTTGGTCCAGCTCAAACAAAACGCCCAAAGCTTCGAAACTTGTGCTCCACTCCGTAGTCTTGTCTGATGACAGCTTCCAACCTAACAGTTTCATGACCTCATCGAAAGTATACCCACATGAACTCCTGTCACCACTCAACGCGAGGAGAACAAAGTCGTCAAAGTAATTCGTCGTAGGGATTCTGGCTCCTTTCACCAGGATCGTCCAAAGCGCCCTCGCAACTCTCAAGAAGAAGTATACTGCTTTCGTGGAACCAAAAGGCACTGCCAGTTGCTGGAACAGTTTGGGCTTCCCCTCGATCGGGTCGTACACTGCTAAGTATGAAAATTTCAAACTCTCATCTGAAATGGCCAACTGTCGATAGGCGCTTTTCAGGTCAGCCGTCTTCCCGAAGAGTTCCAACAGTCCTTTTTTTCTAGCTGCCTTCGATAGCTTGGTAATTAGGAGTGCGATCTCGTCAATTGAATGTGTAACAGGTTTCTCGGAGACGGTGACCGTGTCGTTAATGAGACTGGAAGAATAGTTGTCAATAGGTCGGAGTTTGCCTCCCTGCATCAGAGGGAAACGGGAACTCACCAAACAGCCTTTGGGGAGATGGCAAACGTCGAAAGGTCCTGCGAGATGACCCTTCTCAACCTCCTCTAACGTTTTCTCCCACAACAGCGTGTCCATGTTTCTATCACCACTGGATATTGTCCTGGCGAAAATCTGTTCACACACCTGGTCGGACATGTCCAAAAGTTGTTCAATGTCCATCCTGGCTGGCTTCAGTTTCGCATCCAAAACTCCTGTCACTGGGATAGGGCCTGTGAGCGTGGCTCCCTGAATGAGCTCCTGCACCACGCCCATATCATCATATTGAATGTCTTGAAGCATTTCTTGGAAGAGGAGGATACGTTTCGGTCCAAGGATCGCTCCTCGATGGGTGGACATGCCAGCCTTCAGCTGTGCCTCCTCTGGCTCCAGTTCTTTGGCTCTTCTAGCCCATTTCTCAAGGTAAAACTTTCTCTGGGATCTCACCGAACCTGGACGATGTACAAGTTGCTCGATCAACTTCTCTAATGGTTTGTTGCACTTAGACAGCTGATGATAAGGGTGTCCTAGCTTTGCTGCCTTTCCAATAAATTCAATCGGATCCCAAGGAATCCCCACTCTCAGCACTGAGGCGCCATCCAGTTGCTGCATTTCCTGCTGAAGCTGCGGGCTCAAGTTCCCCGACAGAAGCTGGGAATCCACCGGCAGGGCGGCCATCCCCGGCAACACTCGGATGCCATCCGGAACCCGCCACTCCTGCTTGAGACGCTTGCGTCCTGAGAAAGGGTCCTCAGTCACTGATCTAGGCAGCAGCACATAGACGACCACCTTCCATTCCGGCATGACCTCATTCAAGTGCCCTCGAGGTTGGTGCATGGCCGACACTCGAATGGCCTTATTGGCCAAAGAAGGGTTTTGGCACAGAAGTTTTCTCGCTGTGACGCCAGCCGCGAAGACCTCAGCCAAAGCAGTCGCAAAACCTCGGGGGTAGGCCCCTGAGGAGGTCTCCGGTGTTGTCGACTTCCCTGCCGGTTCTCGCCCTTCGCGCCTAACCGTGGTGATTTCAGGAAGGTTCGACATCACAAAACTCCGCTGCTGACTCGCAGGAATCCAGCATCCCCACTCTACTTCGACCCAATGGGGTGCCTGCTGAGCGTCTGGAAGTTGGTTCAAATTCTCCCAAAATGGGGACTTGCAAGAGCCTTCTACCACTAACGGCAAGTCCCTGTCGAGGCATCCATTGATAACCGCGAAAACAAATGCCGCAGAGATGGGGTCCAAGGTGAGCTTTGGTATGCAAATCAGCACCCCCGCAATCTTTCGTTTGTCCAACCAAGTAAGAACAGAATCACAAGCCGTCCGAGAGGACAGGTCCATTTGCAAAACAGGTGCCATAGCGGACTTGTGTTTAACACGATCCACTCCATAAGCAAAGTAACCCTGCGCGAGCAGAGCTGCAGCCACACGGGCCTGCCCAGCAAAACATTGAAGGATCGCACGGGTAGGTCCCCCGTGCTGTTCATTCGAGAAAACTTTTTGCGGCTCTGTAGCCGGAGAACACTGCTCGCTCCGAGAAGATGTCTCCTCGCCGGTCTGGAAAACTGGCAGTGTTGTGGCCGACGGCATTGAAGCCATCGAAAAAGAACATTCAACGTCACATTCACAACCTTCGGCAACTCCAATCCCGCACCTGAAGGTAAGGCCTCCATACCGACCTCCTGGGTCGGAGCAGAGATGACGCCACTAACGGATTCATCCTGAGGAACCATCTCAACATCCTGAGCCAGCGAAGTCTCATCAAGACCAGGATCACCTAGTCACCTAGTCACAGCTTTTTAGGCTTCAGCGGGCACTTGGTAACCGGGTGGTCACCACCACACTTGTAGATGATGCAACCATGATCACCCCTCTGACAATTGGCGTCCGTGCACCCGCCGAGGTTGAAACCGTAGCAGACCTTGTTGCCCTTCTTGTTCCATGCGGACGCTCCCTGGTAACGTAGGCCCTCGGGTAGCCATTCCGACTTGCCAGCCCCGTAACCTTTCCCTATGCCAGCCTTCTCCTTGCCCTTGGGTGAGGGTTTGCCCTTTCCGGACCATGAATCGAAGCCCCTAGGGCTCCAAAAGGACTTCCCCTTGCCCGGCTTCCCTTGTTCGGAGCATGCTCGTACGGATGACTACGGTTGCCTTTTCCCAATCGCAACTTTCCTCCACCTTCAAAATCCCCCAAAGGAAGGAGCGCAACGATCAAATCGTAATCTTGCAGCACCGAAGAAATCCTGGCATCCAAAGGCAAAGTCCCCGATGCGTCTGCACGAACCTCTGCTCCTGCCTCGGACATCTTTGCGAACGCTAACTTGTCAGCTCGCAGAATCTGCCTCAAGGAAACCTTACGGTAACCTTGTTGAGCTGGTTTGGTGAGGTACTTGAAAAGCGAGGAGACGTAAGCCTCATGCTTGTCCCAACTAATCAGCCTGGCGAATGCATATGCAACTCCCCGCCTTCTAAGGGCGTTTAACACCTGGAGGGATCGATCTTCCATGCCAGAGGACTCCGTAACTTTGAGTTTTCCCCCTTCGAGGGAGAGGCTGGTGGTCAAAGTTCTGAACTTCCTCCTCGCGGCTGTGGCATTTTTCCGGGCCAATGTACTTAAGGCATCGGTTTTCCCACTGCTGAACGGTCATGTCCAACAAGGCATGACTAGGCTCTAACTGGCCAGTCAGGGAAATCCCCGAAAGCTGAGTGCGCAACTGGTCCATGCGTGCATTACGCTCAGCGAGTCCCACCTTCTTAGGTGCAACACCCTCGGATGGTTCTGCCATGTCCTTAAGGGAGGCTACCAACATCGTCTGGGCCTCAAGAATCAACCGTCTCAGTGATGCCTTCTCGCCCACCGTAAGGTCTGCCAATACTGCTGTGCTCCATGTATCGAAATCCGATTGAGCCAGGAGTTGCCCCGGCTGGCCCACGCAAAAGGCTAACTGAGCCAAGGTTTTGACCCCTTTAGCAGTCAGTGCATCAACGACCCGCTTGGTCAGCAAAATCTCCTCTGCTCGCTGGAGGAAGTAAGGGGCCGAATCCACGGAACTTGTCATGGCTGCTACAAGCTAGACGAGCCAAACAAACACTCGCAAGCAGAGACCTCACACCTGAGTCTACGCGATGGCATAACAGCAAACTCACCCTGATCTTTTCCAACGGAGCTCGTGCTCACCATTTCCCCATCAGGGGAAACTGGCACTAAGAGAAACATTTAGTACACTGAGGATACGCATGTGCCCTAACCATAGGAACGCGGTGGTAATGATCTCCAAAAGCTCTACCGCACAAAAACAAAGCAGACCCAAGTGTGGTTCTGTGCAAGACCTGACTCGTAGGGTGAGCCCAGTACGAGGGACTCTCCGAATTATCCTCCTCTGAATCAGAAGCATCTGAAACAACAGCCAAGGCAGCGTCCTGATCGTCGGTCGTGTCCCCCGGAGTGGTTTCATCATCTCCAGGTGCAACCGCAGCGGATTCCATGATCTTTTGACGGTTCCAGCCTTGAGCAAAGTGGCCGCTCCTAGTTTGGTCAGGAAAAAATTTTCCTGACGCAACCGCTTCCAGGATGATGATGTACTCACGCAACGCAGCACTCTGCAGCTCCCGACCGTACACCGCGTCTGATCCTGTAGCAGCGTCAGCGTGATGACCAAGAACACGCTTAGTCTCCCTCAGCATGCCGAATTTGGAGCACCACACCAAGGTGGTCGCCTTGAGAGAATGACTAGACAATGGCTTTTCTGAATCAGGACGAGGAAGTAGGAAACGCAGCCAGCGGGTCACTTCACTAGATGACAGGGGGTCCGAAGACCAGCTACCATCGGGCCGAGGGGCCGGCAGGAAGGGGACATCAATCCCATCATTCGGCAACCCAGCTTCATCTCTTAACTCCAGCAGCACTTGTCCCAACGGGACTTTAGCAATACCAATTCCCGGAATCACCAAGGGAAGGATTCGGCGTTGCTTAGCATCAAGCCGTGAAGTTTTATGGTAGAGGGTACCTAGTTCAATGAAACCGTGACTCCAATCCGCGCCACTCTTGTCAATAATCAAAGGTTGAATACAACGAACATCAGAAGCCCTAGCCCTGCCATAGAGCATGGCCAGAAAATGAACTGCACCACATCTGTCAATAAGAGAGATGCCCTCATCCTGAGCGATTGCATGAAGCTGCAACACCTCGTGTACTTGCAGAGGGGGAGCCGGGTCCCATGGACTCTTGTTGGCCAGAGCTTTAGCCACCAGTCCGTTGACACGTGCACTCTGAAAAACCTCAAGACGTACCCGCAATCCCAGGGCATGATAACTCCACTTGATGGCCTTTAGACACGTATCCAAAGTGGATGCAGCCGTTCGGGGCAGCTTCAAGACGCAGTTGACAAAAGACCAAACGACCTTTTCAGGAAAAGGAGGAAGGTTCCCTGACTTCACCAGCCATTCACAAAATGTGCGCATTGGCCCCACATGCTTCAAGACTGTGGCTGGGGATTTGCCAGCCAGAATCGCCTGCAATGAGTCCTGACCAGTCTCTGTATCATCCTCCATCAGAGTGCACAAGTCAAAGAAACTAGCAAAGGATTGGAGCAAGAGCAAAACCTTCTGATAAGCTTCGTGCTGACGGTCTCTTGAGCTCGCCCCCCGACGGGCCTTAACTGCACGAGTCCAGGCCTGGCAGTGCGACGCCGCCTTATCTGCTACACTTGTCGAAAACTGCGTGTCAGCGGTTGAGGCGGCCATCGGTAGTGGTCTCCCACCCTGATAAGGCACGCCCAACCTTTGAGGGAACATCGCCTTCATCGGATCAAAAATGCACAACATACTCGGCTGTTCCCAAGGCTGGCTGGGCAAAGGCGAGCGTGCATGGACGTGGTTACGAAAGCAGAATTCAGTCTCGCTGGAGCTGGGGTCTCGACCGGACATGACGAAAAAGCCAATCATACACTCCCCAGATACTATATGAACAATTGAGCCGACGCATCACAAAAGCAACAAATTGAGTTGTCCCTGCTGGAGAACTTGAGTTGTCCCTGCTGGAGAACTTGATGCATGTACAGAAAAGACCACATTCACATGTGCAAACTCATTGTTTCCGATCTGCCCGATCGCTGCAGCCCGTGCTGTTCATACTAAGGGTCCGGCTCACCCTTTCAGCGAGGCCACCCCACTGCTATGCCACGAAGCACAACATGCTTAGGCGAGAGCAGAAAATGCTCCCCAGAGCGCACTGAGCCCGCATCTCGGCATGCCGAATGGAGGTAGTCGTGTCCACCTTCCACCTGAGGGGTGGGCCCAGGAAGCTCAGCTTCCACCACCAGCATAGCCCCTCCGAGGGACTTTGCTCGGCTCGCTGTCTTCTTCACAGCCGCCACCATGGAATCCTTCGAGTACCCCACCAGGGCACCACGAGCACTAAAGCCATCAGCCGGGAAGCCATCTTCCCGGTTGTCCCCCACGGTGATTTCTCCGCATTGGGCAACGCCAATCACCGAAGCAAAACTAGTGCCATGACACATCGTGGCCTGGCTGGCATAGTTGGCATCATGGACAAAGCTCGGTCCCTTGATGTTGCAGCCCACGAACAAAACGTTTTGGCCCGGGACATCAAAAGTGAGCATCTCCGGTCCAACCTTCTGGGCCAAATCACCATCGCCCTCCAGCGGGCGGCCATAATGCCGGAAAGCCGCCATAATCGTGGCCATTCTTCCAGCCACTGCATCTGGCACCGAGAGGTGTGCCATGAGGGACTTACACTCCGAAGCCTCGGAAAATTTGGCCGCAATCTTGTACCAAGGGTACTTCCACCAGGGCTCAAGCTGCCCCTTCTCAACCAACTCACGTGCACTGAGAGGCCGATCCGTGGCCGCCCATGCAGCCGTGTTAGCCGACTCCCACAGGGCTTTGAGATATTCCCCGTCATCAGCGTCTTCATCCTCCAGGGTAATCTCATCCGTTTCAGCCTTCTCAGCAGCTGATTTCCGGGCCGCAGCAGCCCGAATCTCCTCGGGTGTGGCTTCCTTAACATTGTAACTCGCAGCAGGCCTGCCACGATCTTCCTCTGGCTTGTTCTTCTTCCAAGCCTCGTTCTGCCACTTATTCCATGGCTTTCGTTGGGGTTGCTTCCACTGAGACTTCCAGCTATCCTTCCAGCTGGAGGCTGCCTCTCGCCCAACGCCACCCGTTGCAAGCAAAGCTTGGGAGGCCGGCGGCTGCATCACCGGCACCTGTTGCCACACGTGCCCTGGGCTGGCCATGGGTAATGCAGGTGGTGGTGGCATGGGTGGTGGTGCCGTCTCGCGACGGGGTGGGGTGCTCCCACGGCTGCGCTCCGTCCTCCTGGACCTACGCCGACCCCTTGAACGATCTCTCGTTCGCTCTCTTGAGTGCGAGTCTGAGCTGCTGCGCCGCCTACGGCGACTGCTCCGGGACTCTGTCCCAAAAGGTGGCATCAATGGCCATGGGTACATCTGGCCCACCAGGCACCTGCCTTCGTGTCACAGGTTTCCGTGCTCCTGCACAAAATGCCCCGGCGAGTCACGCCCCAAACTAAGGGTTTGGGCCAACGAAACACGAATATTTCACGAGCACTTGCTGCAAGGACCACATCTGTGCATACCACCGATACTCTGCGGCGCCGATCCTTCCTTTCCTTGTTGATACACATCAAGTGTTTGCGAGGCCCTTCTCGGCCAGCCCTCGTGGGCTCTACGCTTTTCATGAGAGCACTTCTGGCTCGAGCTTTCGGCTCAGAATCAAGACACGACCTAGGTCGTGTGATCAAACTTACACAGAAAAGCAAGCCTCAAAACGATTCTCCAAAACTGCACTGCATCACAATGCACATGAGTCTGTCACTCGTGAGGTCACAAAACAAGTGCACTCCTCCTCCAAACAACAAACAAAGCACCCAACAACAATCCTCGGCAACAGGCAGCTAAGCCCGAGGCGAGATCTGCACCCGAATGTATCAAGCACTCTGAGCTCAGGGCCGACAACATAGCTGATGCCACGATCCAATAGCATGACATGTGTCCTGATGTTAACCGAGACAGCATAAGCAAACACAGACTCTAAAAGTGCTCAAGCAGATAAGGTTTGACAGCACTCAGCCAAACTCAAGCCGATGCACTGTTTTCTCTTGCCTTTTCTGACAAGATTTCGTCTATAGACAGTCACGTCTGTCACAATTTCACCAGTCATGGCGAGTATGGGCCAGGCCTCCGGCCATGCCTGAAATGCCTCATGCGAACCGCTAACGATGGGAACTGAGGTGGAGGCATGGGCTCACGGTTGTACATCCTGATCCCCGCAATCGTCAAGGACCACACCATCATATCTGCATGAAGTCTAAACGACTCCTGAAGGTGCCTAAGTAAATCAAATTGCAGTTCAGCCATGTGTCGCAAAGCGTGGATCGCCTGAAAGAGTTGTTCGACATCACAGCACAGAACTGACATTGATGTCTGCTGCTGACTCTGAGAAGTCAAAAACGACTCGCGAGCCTTGCGAACGTCACCTTCCAAAGATGCAATGTGTTGTAAACATCGGCGAAGACGAGAATGATGTTCCATAATTTTCGTATCAATCTCCCATAAAGCGACTCTATCATATTCACAGAAGCTGAAAGGACGGTCTGCATGAGTCTCCACAGTGGAATCTTCCATGGGACGATTCTCGTCAATGTGGCGAGCTAGCGAATCCCTGAGGGCAGTCATAAGTACCAACCCCCTGAAGCACTTCGAGCCTCAAAGAAAAAACACGTGGTTCAAAACACATGTCCCTGCTCCACATAACCACTGCAGAAGAAATGAGCAGCACTCAGGGCCGGGCTCATACCGTCTCCAACTCATGGAAAAAGATCACGGAAAGCTGATCGAAAACGTCTCACGAACGACTCCAGCCAAGACAGGCGTGCAACACTCTGTTGAACACGTGCTTCCAACACACGCAAGCGATTGGAAAGATCTTCGAGGGCTTGACTGAGTTCACCAAGTTCAGCCTGATGCCTCTCACACATAGCATGCACATCAACCACATGCCGATGCACCAAACTGACTGTGCCAGTCCCACTAGAGGACGGTGTCTGGGGCTCCGAAGCTGCACCATCTGCCATGGCTCAAGCTAGGGCCGTTTTTCAAAATTGATCTATCAGCCTCTAAGAGCACTTTCCGGGCATCCTGCCCCTCGAGAGGTCCCGCTGCGACGGGTGTATACAGTAAGTACAAACCCTGCACGAACAAGCATGAAACTGATCGAGCAGTGAAAATAAGTTGCGCAAACAGGCAAGCACTAAAACAACAAGCAAATGTTTTGTTCACTGCAACATTTTGAATGTTGTTTCCTTTGAACAATAAAGCTCTATCTTCTCCAGGTATTCGAAGAACGATACAAGCCGCTGCCGTCTTCTAGCGAATACCTATTGTGTGCTGTAGCAACATGAGACAACAGATATGGCATTGCTGGTCCACACACGCTCAAACCTGCCTTCTCCAACTGCACCAACTGCACATTCGCAAGCTCTCTCACGGTCCTAATGCCTCTTTCTGCAGACGGAGCGTGCCGATCCACTGGCACTTTCTCGACCGATGCTGCGGGGAGCTCCTTTGCGCAGTCTTGCAAGAAAGAAATCAAGGCTGGTTCACCATCTGAACGCAAACTGATCACAACAGGCTCGGACCCAAACATGCCGACGGATCTAAACCACTTGACTGCACTCACGCGCATGCTGTCGGTTCCAGGGTTCCAAGGTATCACGCCCAAGCAAAAGCACGACACAAGCACAAGCACAACATACCATGCTCCACGCACAAACATCTTGTCTGCCTGCACTTCCCTTCTCGGTGCCTCTGCTGGGTCCCGCTTTCGAGCTGGCTGTAGCGAGCGCGAGCACGACAGCACTCCTCACAAGACGAGTTGTAGGGAACATGAGAACGCAAGACATGCTCATTCCGTGCATTCTTCCAGTCAAGCTCGGACAACACTTCGGAGTCGCCAGCAAGCCACCAAGCTCCTACTTCTCCTAATGCTTCACGCTCAACTTCACTCAAAGAACCACGCTCAACTCGTTCTCCCTCTCCCTCAACACCAACAACCAACTCACGCTCAACTCCTGCCAACCCAAGTTCCGCACGCACATGTTTCTGCTTCGACCGCTGCGGCTCTGTCACTTGTTCGTTACCACGCTCCAGGAAGACGCAGAGGAACGTGGTGTCTCCGGCTCCGGAGGAGGCGTTGGAGCTGTCGTCGTGCCTTTGCTTCCCGGTGCTGGTGTCGGAGGTGCCGGCGGTGCTGGCAAACGTGACGCTCTTCCTCGTTGTTGATCTCCCTGAGTGAGGTAAACCGTGCCCACCTCCAACGGGGGGGGCACCTTCGGCGGCGTCGGCGGTGGCCTTGAGGTACTTGTCACCGTTACCCGATCCTTGGTGATCATCACGGCGCTGTTCTCGATCTGGAACTCCTTCTGGTCGACCGCCAAGGGCTTCATCAGGTTCGCGACGCGGTTGGCCTCCATGACGGCATAGTGGTGGTGGTCCAGGTGGTCCCTGCTGGCGCACCCAACTGCTCACGCTCAATTTGCTTCAGGACATCCAGACCACGTGGGAAATTCGCAAAGGACTGACGCAGATACAGAAACACTCTCGTACTCCGCACGCTCTCACCTTTGCTCAAGTCCTTGTTCTGGATTTGTTTCTCTTTCACAATGCATTGCTGGACTTCCGATGGAATGCGGTCATCAAACAAGGCGATCCAAGGCAGAAAAACTTCCAAGTACTCAACCCACGCTTCGATTTCCGAACGCCTGCCTTTCGACATGCGTGAACCATTTAGCATGGGAAGCTTCGGTACATAACTCTCCGCCTTTGGATTCCTGATGGGCTCCATCGTCAACCTCCATCGCATGATCGGCACTGCTGCTCAAACTGCTGATGCTCACGTTGGCTCTCTCTTGCCGACTGGAGTTGCCCTCACCGTTGCCTCGGTTCGACAACATTGCTTCCACCAGAGACATCATTTGAGATATCTGCTGTTGCTGCTGCTGCATGTGCTGCTGCTGTTGCTGTACCGTCTGCACCAAAACGTGCGACTCCAACGCTGCTTGCACTGCTGCAGTGTCGAGTTGCGGCTGCTGTCCTCCCAAGCCCGGCGGGGTCGTCAGAGGGCTGCAACGGTGTGGCGACTCCTGGCGAGGCACTTCCAACGCTTCTCTGTGGCAACACAGGGCTTGCTCCAGCTGCTCCCTGTGCCGACAAGTTCGACATGGGACTAAAGGCAGCACTTCTACCGACCAAGAGCAAGACGTGGCCTGTCTGGCCTGCTGTAGGGAGGGAGGCTCCTGGGACTGTCTTCGACTTCTCCGCACCATTCCATCAGGTCCTTCTTCCCCGATGTTGTAGTACGACGGACGTCCACGCTCAACCATGGTCGCAGACTCTCAAGCCACGCACTTGCCAATCACTTGTTGCGTATTGGACTCCTTTTCTCAGCAACGGAGTTTCCACGCTCCGCTACCACGAAAAAGACCAAAGTCACGCACAAGACAAGCAGCTCACTCGTGTTCCAAAGTGCCAAGTGCAAGTAATCCCTCACAGTCACACAACTCACAGGCACTCCAAACACTTCTTTGCTTTCTCGCACGAAACACGACTCCGGTCTTGAGCCAAACAACATGCGTTTGCATGTGGGGCTTCCCAAGTCAAACACTGGGCTTTAAACACTCTCCAAAACTGAAGCTGCACAGTTGCAGACAGCTCACACAACTCAAGGTGCTTGCACAGTTCCAAACAGATTCAAACTCCCGCTGCCGGACACCAACCTCCGTGGACCCGCACCTGAGATTGAGAAGTATGGACCGAGCAAGATTGCTAAAGGGGGTGATCGAGAGCAGCAGAGCTAGGTATGCGAAGTTCGTGCGTGAACAGTTTGATTCCGGAACACATGTGTTGACGGATGAGGTCGCGCAACATGATGGCGCAGGCGTTGGTGACAGGTGACCTTGAGTTTGGTGAAGACGTTGAGCGTGAAGTTAAGCGTAACACTGTTGAACAGAATAACGCGCGGTTTTGCTGGTGGCGGCGCTTGCCTGCACAGGTGAGTGGCCGCAGCTCCTGCCTTTGCGAGACGCTTGCCTGCGCAGGTGAGCGTTTGCCGGGGCCTGCACTGGCCTTGCCTTCAACCCTAAACCCCAAACCCTAAACCCTAAACCCCAAACCCTAAACCCCAAACCCTAAACCCAAAACCCTTAACCCAAACCCTAAACCAGCCCAGAGACCCTTAGAAGCCCTTCACTGCCCTTCACTGCCCGCCCAGAGGTCCTTAGAGGCCCTTAGAGGCCCTTCACTGCCCTTCACTGCCCTCAGCCCAAAGACCCTTAGAGGCCCTTCACTGCCCTTGACTGCCCGCCCTTAAAGCCCTTAGAGGCCCTTCACTGCCCTTCACTGCCCTCAGCCCAAAGACCCTTAGAGGCCCTTAGAGGCCCTTATAGGCCCTTCACTGCCCTTCACTGCCCTCAGCCCAGAAACCCTTAGAGGCCCTTCACTGCCATTCACTCCCCTCAGCCTACAGACCCTTCAAAGCCCTTAGACGCCCTCCCTGCCCTTCACTGCCCTCAGCCCAAAGACCCTTAAAGGCCCTTCACTGCCCCCAGAGACCCTCAAAAACCCTTAGAGGCCCTTCACTGCCCTTCCCTGCCCTTCACTGCAGAAACCCTTAGAGGCCCTTCACTGCCCTTCACTGCCCCCTAGAAACCCTTAAAAGCCCTTAGAGGCCCTTCACTGCCCTTCCCCTGCCCTTCACTGCCCTCAGCCCAGAGACCCTTAGAGGCCCTTCACTGCCCTTCACTGCCCCTCACTGCCCTCACCAGAGATCCTTAGAGGCCCTTCACTGCCCTTCACTGGCCCCTAAAAGCCCTGAGAGGCCCTTCACTGCCCTTCCCTGCCCTTCAGCCCAGAACGCAGCCCAGAGACCCTTAAAGGCCCTTCACTGCCCTTCACTGCCCTCAGCCTAGAGACCCTTAAAAGCCCTTAAAGGCCCTTCACTCTTCCCTGCCCTCAGCCCAAAGACCCTTAGAGGCCCTTCATAAAGGGTCTCCACTGCCCTTCACTGCCCTTCACTGCCTGCCCTCAGAGACCCTTAGAGGCCCTTCCTAAACCAAAACCCTAAACCCTCAACCCGAAGGCTTCAGGCACTCACGTCTTGGCATTCCGCAGCTTTTGCTTGCACCGAAATAAAAACATCTGACTTCTGATTGCATCAAAATAAAGACATCTGACTATCGCAATAACACAGCGTCCCAAATCATCCCGCAGCCGTAAACAAGGGTATCAAATTTCCGCACTTTTTCCTATCCGTCAAAGCACATGTCCAAGAGCCACAAACACAGAAAACAATCGGCTCCTCAAACCATGAACGTGTTGCAGGATCAAGGCGAAGGAGTACGCATTTTTTTGCGAAACTCCTCGGTTCGCCTGTCCCGCCGTGGACGCCTGGCTTTGAGAATCTTGGGGCCCCTTGCAATGGGGTGCAGATTCAAGCTGCCTAACACGGATTTGTAAAAGAAAGCCTGCTCGCTGCAGCTACTGTGCACAAAATGTGGATGTTCATCCACGACACGGCCCGTGCTAAGCACATACATCACAGTGTACTTGTAGAACAATTTTTTATGCATGGAAAAGGACCACTGCCTTGGGTTTCCCAAAGCAGTGCGAAAAGCAGCTTCACCATCTTCATACAAAGAACAAAGTGCCAAGTCCAACCGCTGCACCATGTCCCTTTTCTTGTTCTTGGCATACTCCAATTTGTACTTTGGCATAACGATGACTGAAGTAATGTCCACCGTCCGACAGTCTACCATGATGCGGCCCGCAGTCTCGTACTTGAGAAAGGTGTTTGCGTCACCTTGCGGCATACACTACTGCACTGTTTTAACCAAGCACCAACACTGCTTTTAGGAACACAACACATGCCGCAAGCCTTCCTTATCTCGCCACTGCTGCATCAAGTCCAACGTGAGCCGGTGGGATTGGATTCCTTCATCATCTTGCTCGGACTTTAACCTTTTCGCACTGTACGCAAGTGACTCAGGAGGCTCCTCGATCTGAAAGCATGCTTTGGCATACTGTCCTCCGTGCACCAGAGTCTGCAGGGTCACGGCTGTTTCACGCACCAATTGGCTGACATCCTGGTGTCGGAAGCCTTTCTTGAAAAGACCTTTGATCGAACGCCAAGCCCGCTCTTGGGAATTCGACACATAAGTGCCGTAACCCGGGCACACTTGACCGAGACCACTCTGCCAATCTGCGCTCCACCACAAGCCTTTCTTCTGCAAGACCCACTTCTCCAAGTAATCCGCGAATTTCTCCTCAAACAAACCTACAAGCTCCGCTGCGTTACCCCAAGGCAGCTTTCCCAGCAGCAGCCTTCTGGTCTATCAACCCAGCGCTATCAAGATCGAAAAAAATAGTCTATGAAGCCAGCTCAAGAGATCGAAACCATGTCAAACACACACACACACACACACACACACACACACACACACACACACACACACACACACACACACACACACACACACACACACACACACACACACACACACACACACACACACACACACACACACACACACACACACACACACACACACACACACACACACACACACACACACACACACCACACACACACACACACACACACACACCACACCACACACACACACACACACCACACACACACACACACACACACACACACACACACACACACACACAACACACACAACACACACACACCACACACACACACACACACACAACACACACACACACACACACACACACACACACACACACACACACACACACACACACACACACACACACACACACACACACACACACACACACACACACACACACACACACACACACACAGCGCGCTGTCCTGATTCCAGTCTTCGGGGTCACGCAGCCTTCAATGGATGTGCGATTTTCGCGCTGAACTGGATGATTTCCGTTATCTCCAGTGTCAACTCTGAGTCAACTTGTTTTTTTGTCCCTGCGCGCTTGACGTCTTTCTTTATGTGTTCTAAGTCCCGGTGCAAAGTAGCGTCTGGAAAGCATGCACTTGTCGCATTGATGGCACCGCCTGCACCATCCATGACCACATTCGTCACCAGTTTCTTCCAATCCAAACCCGAAGCTTCCAATAGCTTCTGGAAAGATCGACATAAGAGTGCATAACACGGTTCATCTTCCTTGTCACACACAGCACAAACTACCGGCCAGAATCGATTGCGCACCACTCCGCCAACCTGGTGCAAGACGACCAGTCCGAGGCTAGCTGACACAAGATCCTGCACATTGGTCTTGAATGTGGCATCCATGACGAGCACACACCGATCCTGTGTGCCAAGGTAGGCAATCACGGCATCCAAGTTCTCTTGCTCGTAAAACAAGACCCGAACCGTTTCTTCTGAAACCAGAGGTGTCTCTTCCGTGTGAAGCACAGCGACTGGCAAGGGTGGGTTCTGGCAAAAAGCTCGAAATGTGGAAACAAACTTGCCGTCATAGGATTTGGCCTCTTCCAAATGTCGGTGTCTGACACCATCTAAAGCTCGATCACTTGGAATGTGCTCCGCGGGAATTCGCAGCTCTGTCATAGCCTTCTTCGCCTGTTTTGCTGGAAGGTGGCGTCCAAACTGGTGCTTATTCAAATGCTGCTCGACCTCTGCAATGACCTTCCCGTCGTGCTTGCGACCCTCCCGAACGGATCTTTCAACACGCAAGTAAAAAACGTCCTCATCCAAATCAAGCAAGTCTGGTGGAAGTGCAGAACCTTAGCACTCTCCGACATCGCTTCCCAAGAATTTTGAGACCGACTTCCCAAACAACAACAAAGTTTTTTTTGTTGCCAAACTGCCTTCTTCCTTGTTGCTCACCAAGGAAAACCGGAACTTCATGGAGCATGCTTCGTGCCTGTAACAGTAACCAATCTGCGTCGTCTTCTTCTTCAATTGAGAAGATACGAAGCGAAGTTTGGCTTCCTTTTCCTTTTCGCTCCACCTCTTACAGCATTCCAACAATCCTTCGCGTGGGTACTGGCAGCAACGAATCGAAGTACCACACTTGCTCTTGTTTTGGAGGCATGCCGGATTGACTCACTGCTTTCCGTCTATCTCAAGTCCAAGAGCAAGAAAATCCCGCAAACACAAGCCAAATGCAAGCCAAAAAACTCACCAAAAGCCAAACACAAACGCAAATGCAATAGAAGCTCAGTCCCCCCAAAACCCTTCTCTGTGCGAAAATTCTCATAGAAGCACAGTCACCCCAAAACCCCGCCTGCTTCTCTGTGCGAAACTTCTCATGGAAGCACAGTCACCCCAAAATCCCGCTGCATCTCTGTGCGAAAATCTCATAGAAGGACAGTTCCCCCCATAATCCCGCTGGCTTCTCTGTGCGAAAACTTCTCATAGAAGCACGGTCACCCCAAAACCCCGCCTGCTTCTCTGTGCGAAACTTCTCATGGAAGCACAGTCACCCCAAAATCCCGCTGCATCTCTGTGCGAAAATTCTCATAGAAGCACAGTTCCCCCATAATCCCGCTGGCTTCTCTGTGCGAAAACTTCTCATAGAAGCACGGTCACCCCAAAACCCCGCCTGCTTCTCTGTGCGAAACTTCTTATGGAAGCACAGTCACCCCAAAATCCCGCTGCTTCTCTGCGCGAAAAATCTCATAGAAGCACAGTTCCCCCAAAATCCCGCTTGCTTCTCTGTGCGAAAACTCACACACACACACACACGCTCTGCGGAGGGAAAGGTCAGACGAGTCAAGCCTAACAAACAAAAACCCCTCAGAGAACAGCCAGAAGCCGTGATTCGCGCTACAGCGCGGGCTACGGCCCACTGACCTAACAGCTGAACGCTACGCATGGAGAGCCATACAGCGCCAGCACAAGGCACGCCTGCCGCTTCGCAAACGTGACAGTCTATACAAACATTCTGCAATGGTCACTTAGCACTTCCACTGGCATCATCCAGAAACCTTTGAAGCTGGCGTTCGAGATCCCCTGCCGGTGCCACCCCCGGCAACTCCCGCACTCCCTGATCTCGGCGAAGATCTGCTTTGATGATGGCCCACACTTTGTCTGACGGGCTGTTTTCCATCAGATTGATCTCCAACCGCTTGAGCTCTGGTCTGAAGTTTTTTTGGACGCGCGCGTACTTCACTTCGTGGTGGATGGCCTTCCACCCCTGTTCCTGGTACTTGCTGGCATACTCCAACAGGACCGCGAGGGACTCTTGGTGGGAGGGATCTTGCTCTTTCGCACGTTGCTCCAAGTTGCGTGTTGCGACCGCCAACAGAGCGTTCCAGACATGGATGTGAGGAAGGCCGAGGCGCTCCTCTTTGTCCTTTGGACTCATTTCCTTGGCTGCCTCCGCATACTTTTTGGTGGCTTGCATGGCCTCCTGGATGTACGGGTTGGCTGCAGGAACTTGGTGCACTTCCAAGAGGATGCTGCGAAGAGCCCTGATTTGCATTGCGTTTGACAATGACAACTTTGCCAGTGTTGACAGCAGCTTTTTTGTCTCCGCATCCTCCATGCCCTGTCGCGCGACTGCACGAACCTTGGACGGCCGCTCGCCCTGATTTTGCTCTAGGCCGAGGTTCATTGCTAACTTCGATGTGGGGGGGGAAGGTGAGCCCAGAAGTGTCAAGAAGTTCTATGGAATGCTGAAGATCCGGAAAATGACTGCGAACATGCCAATGATAAGCATAATGGTCAGCGAAGGCGGAGTCACATAGGGGGCAAATCACATCATAACACGGTGTGACCTCAACCGGCAAAAAAGCACTATCAGCAATGCAACGGCCATGAAACAGAGCTCTTCTGAAATGATTTTTTGCAGAAGCGATACTGCTGAACGCCGATGAGCAGAAAGGACACTGGTTGGTGACCACAAGGGTAGCTGCATGTACCTCGGTGCCATGTTCTCCATCCTGCGCAAACCTTTGATGCGCAAACAAAGCCTTTTGCGTCTGGAATCTTTGGCCACATATACTGCCGTCCACACGGAGTAATTCACACACATGCCCATCTGCAAACTCGGTACGTGTAGCAGCGGGACTCTGAGTTGTGCCGTCGGTGAAGCCAGGCGGCGGGATTTGAACAGATATGGACTTTGCCCTAAGCTCCGAAACATCTACAGCGCAAAATGCTTCACGAAGCACAGCGTCATGCAGTAGGTGTGCAGGGTTGTCTTTGACACTGTTAGATATCCATGCAGCCTCCTCGATCTGCGAGAGGTCACTGAGATCACTCCGTAGTTGTACAAGCCACGGATGGTCCGAAAGTGTTTTCTCGAAAGGGAACTGACCAAACATCGCAGCAAACATTTGATGATGCTCGCGGGGTTTCGCAAGCATGGTTTGAAGCCATCGAAGCCGTGCGACTACAAGCTCGATGCCAACTGGAGCCACGCGAGCCCGAACGTGAACCTGTTGATTGGTTAGTGAACGGTATCTGGTGTTTCCATCCTCTAGCTGCTGTTTAGAACAAGCTTGTCCTTGGAGAAGTTTGCGAAGCAACCCCACCAGGAAAGAGTCCATCTTGTTGATGAAGTGGTCGTTGACGTACCAAGCCACCAATCCCGATAAGAGAGTTTGAACCACCACGCATCGGAAAACCAACAATTTGAAACGCATATCAATCCGCTTGAACCAGAACCCACGAAAATCGTACCATGCACGTCTAGCAGCGTCAATGCGTCGTTGGCATTCAGGAGCAAAAGAACAGTCCCAATGCAAATATGGCCCCAGGTAGCGAGCTTCTTTTTTGCAGCCTGGCACCAGTTGACCATAGAGAAAAGCTTCACGAGTAAGCTTGTGAGCTCCTGGGCCTCGAAGGTTAAGCAAGGCTTCAGCTTTGGATATATTCTGAACCATTGAAAGCCGATCTAGCGCACCATCCAAGCGGGCAGCAGAGTCTTCTACTTTTTGGAATAGAGCACTTGGTTTGTTGTCTGCGACCCGAGACGCGAGATCGTCAACGAAAACGGTAGTGGCCACCGAGATCGCCGTCGGGCAATGCTCCATGTTGGTGGTGAGAAGCTCATTGTGCGGCATCAGCTGGTCTTCGAATTGGCGGATTGCGCCCCAGCACACCAAGTTGAAACACTCAGTGGCGATTGTGCTTCCCTGCGGAATGCCAGAACCAGGCTGCAATAAGACTGACCCATCACATGCTTGGAGTTCACACCGGTGGTTGACGATGTGCTGTAAAAGAATTGATACATCCTGAGAGGGAGGCAGTTGTTGGAAAATGCTTCGAATGTTAGAATGCGCAGGTGAGGGGAAAGCATTCTTCACGTCGTAGAGCTTGAGCGCGGATGAAACCCCACTTGTGCGAAGTCGAAACGCCATGATGTTTTGCACTGCAATAGCCTCTTCTCTGCGCTTGCCCACAACACCACCATATGCAAAGGCAGGGGGAGAGGGAAGGTGCGGCACTACTGATCTGCGCCACAGCATTCTGTAGTACTGCTTGGCCAGTGCCCCAAAAGCATGTACAATGCGTACATCACTGCATAGGTTATCTTCCCCTACGTGCGGCTTGCAAGCTTTATGCACACAATGACCAGCACTGAGCTGGAATTGACACGGCGCATGTCCTGCAGAACGTATACTCGCCAGAAGTTGTTTTAGCCAGCGTTGAGCAGTGAAGGGAGTTGGAAAAGACCGCTCGTGACCCACTCCAAATCTCTGCTGATCTCTCACCTCCTGTGGAAACATGACCAGCCGCCAGATTTCCAATGGGATTCACCATCAGGAACACTCTTTCGGAACGCACCAAGTTTGACACAGCGCGAAAGATCTCTGCAGTCACGGACAGCATGTTCGCGAGTGTGTTCGCGTGACCAGGCAGTGTGCCATATCAAACCTTGGCGGAGTAAACGCTGACTGACAGCTGTTGCGCTCCACCCACCCTGACGCGCATCTTGCGCGAGGTGTTTCTGCCATTGTTGGATTGATGGCATAGCAGTGAGAGGCATGCGGCCTCACTTCCTGCGAGACCCCTTGTGGACTTCCGCTATGCGCCTGCACAGCTTCCAGGCCTCCGCCAACCTTCGTTTCCTCCACGCCGTTTGCAACTCAAGCCGAAGATGCTCCCAACGAACCCTCCTGGAAGTTAAGAGTCTACAAAACAGTCATACAGTCTGTTTTACTCTATGCAATGGAACATTGAGGGCTTGACGACACGCCAGCTTTGCCTCCTAAGTGGCTTTGTCAAGGCGAATTTGGGCTTTCCAGGCCGATAAAATCGGACCCATAGCCTTCAGGGCAATTGTAAGTTGCAAGCACTTGCAAGATTACAATGCTTGTATGCCAGAACAGCATCGTGTAGCACACCAGCATAAAAAAAATTGCATGAACCACCACGCACAGTACGTCTTTGAACAAGAGCTGTTCGCCGCAAATCACGACAGCGAGCAACATCAGGATGAACAATCGCAGCCTCTTGAAAAACCTGTAAAGCGGCGCGGTGAAGGGTACTACGAAGAACATCGTAAATATCAGTAGGGTTGTTACGCTGCACAGCCTCTTGCCAACGGTCCCAGTTGCTTGTACACTGTTGTTGTACCGCCTCCACGAAGCTGTCACGAGAATCACCTGCAGTGATACATCTGACAATTGCATCGCGATCCAAATTGACTTGGTCATGCGCTTCACATTGCAGATTTCTAGTGTGCAACCAGATCCCCAGTGGCCGGTGATCAACCCGCTTCACACAGTTGACGAGTTGTAGCCGATCACCTTTGAGAACAAGGACGTGCGGGTTCTGCGCCAACCGTGACCAGCCTTGTGGGACACATATGCAGTCGATGCGAGAAGTTGTGCGAAACGTTGCCAGAATAGAATGTTGGACCAGCACTAACCATTGTATTGCACGCCACAAGGTGGTATTGCTCCAGAAACTGTTGAAAAATTGGCCCATTGTCCCGCTTGCTTCTTTGCGAAACTTCTCATGGAGAGTTCCCCAAAACCTCGCTGCTTCTCTGTGCTAAAATTATCAGAAAAGCACAGTCCCCCAATAGTACCTTCCAGTGTGTCTGTGTGTGTTTTCCTCGTTTTTTCATTGTGAATGGGTGTGATGTGTTGTGGTTTTGGCGTTTTGGCAGAGAGTCGTGTCTTGTTATGTGGGTGCAAAGTGGCTTTGGTGGGTGGTGTGCGTTTGCGTGTATGTCGGCTGGGTTCTGCTGGTGGTTCAAGTGTGGAAGTGTGTGGGTGGTGAAAGATGTGTGGAGTTGGAGACACAAAAAGAGGGCAGAAATCAACGAGAAGCCGAAGTGATCTCCACAGTGTGAGAAAGATCGCATGCGAACAATGCAAGACTGCTTTGTCTTGAATGCCGCTAAAGACAAGTTTAGCAAGCCAAGACGGCGTTTTTTGTTTTCTTGAGTGTTGTTGAAACAGTATCGAATAGAAAAAAGTCTTGTTTGTCTGTGAGTTGATTTCAATTATTATTGACCCTAAATGGATTCCAAAAGCAGCTCAATTCTGGACACCGAAAACGGGCCCTAGATTTTGGATTTCCGGTGTGAACATACAAGGCCACCCAGGTTGGAGCCTCAAATTGGAACCCAAGTTTTAGGAGCAGCTCCTCGTTGCGAGTAAAACAAATAAGCCTCTCAGTCGGTTCCAGTCTAAGTCTTGTGTCAGTCTTCCCCAAAAATTAGAACAGCAGGCAGCAAGGCGGCAAAGTGTAAACTTGTTTGGAACCGTGAGCGTGCTGTTGCGCGGACAGGCAAGCCCGTTGCAGGTGCACGAAGGCCATGCGTGCAACGCTAAGATACCTAAAGACCGTCGCCGGGTACTACGTTGTTTCCCCGACAGTCGAAGGACGAGCTGCGACTTTGCGCGTTTGTTGATGCGTCTTGGGGATCGGAGCGGTCCGTTTCCCGCCGATCGATATCCGGCGGATGCATCATGTTGGGCAGGGCGTGCATAAAGAGCTGGAGCAGGCTCCAACAAGCTGTGGCTTTATCTTCCGCCGAGAGTGAATGATATGCTTTGGTAAGGAAGCGTTGGGCGTGAGATGCGCTATAGGACATATCTTCGACAACCTTGTAAGCTTGAAACCCCAGATCTTTTGTGATTCCGAGGCTGCGGTAAACATAAGCAAGATGGAGGGGCTCAGGAAGCTTAGGCACATAGAGCTCCGTTCATGCTTTGTGCAGTCTGAAGTGCAGATGGGAAATATCTTGGTGGTTTCGATCAAGGGTGAGCACAATCCTGCGGATCTATCCATACGACCATGAAGCACATGAAGTCCATTGGTTTGGTCGAGTTCACCCTTCCCAAGTTCGAGAAAGGAGCAACTGCTTTTGCCTCGGCCTTGCAAGCTTGTGTTGCGCGTGGTGAAGTTACGTCTTTGCTTGAGCGTGGAAAGTGGAAGAAAGGTAGCTGTAGGTGGTTGATGATCGAGTTCTGTGCACCTCTTCTGTCCACGTTTTCGCGAGTTGCTGTCGACGAGTCCCCTTCTGTGCACGTGGTGACGGTGACGGAGTCGGACGACGCCAGGAGAGCAGACACGGTTGCAGCCTTGAAAAGCTTGTGCGTGGAAGCGATTCGGCAGAACATGCGCGTGTACCTGTGGAGCAGCGCGCCCTGCGCCGGTGGTTGCCCATATCAGCGAATGTGGTTGCAGAATGGCGGAGAAGCACACCGTGCGCGCATAAGCAGTCTGCTTGACACACATAGGAAATTGTGGAAATCGCTACTGAGCTTGGTGCCGTTTGTGCATGCTTGGAGCATAGAATGGCCCTGGAGGTGTCAGTACTGGACATGGAACCAAACTCGAAGCTGTCGAAGCTTTCTGGAAGGTCAGAAGTACCTTATCTATGAGTGTATGGTTGAAGCTTGTGCACTTAACATGCGAGGGAGAGACGAGCTGTTGATCCGAAAGCAGTGGAAAGTAGTCTGTACTCTTCCCCAGCTTGCTAAGGTCCTCGACGTCATTAGGTGCACCAAGGACCACCGCCACTCTGAAAGGTTTGACCTGAGAGCTACCCAGCACTACCCCGAGTCTTTGTGCAAGATCGTTCTTCGCATTATTTCCGGTTTGTAAAGCCGTTTTACCTCAAGCAAACCCCCCATGTGCAAACACGATGCTCGCATTAGGCTTCTTAAACTGCTGCCTAAATCCTCCACCGAAGGCCCAGCAGGTATTAAGCCTCTTAGACGTCTTAAACTGCTGCCCGAACCCTCCACAAAAGGCCCAGCGAGTATTCGGCCTCTTAAACTGCTGCCTAAAATCCTCCACAGAAGGCCCAGCAAGTATTACGCGTTTTAAACAGCTGCCCAAACCCTCCACAAAAGGCCCAGCAAGTCTCAGGCCTTTTAAACTGCTGCCTAAACCCTCTGCAGAAGGCCCAGCAAGTATTACGCTTTTTAAACTGCTGCCCAAACCCTCCAAAAAAGGCCCAGCAAGTATTAGGCCTCTTAAACTGCTGCCTAAACCCTCCGCAGAAGCCCAGCAAGTATAACGCCTCTTAAATTGCTGCCCAGAGGCCCAGCAAGTATTAGGCCTTTTAAACTGCTGCCTAAACCCCCCACAGAGGGGGGGGCTTGGTTGCGGCTTCAGGGGGGAGCTTTAGGGGGGAGCTTTAGGGGGGGCTTTAAGGGGGCTTAAAAAGAGGGGCTTAAAGGGGGCTTTAAGCCCCTTAAAACGGGGGGGCCTTAAAGGGGGGCTTAAAGGGGGTTTTAAAGGGGGGCTTAAAGGGGGGCTTCAAGGGGGCTTAAAGGGGGGCTTCAAGGGGGCTTAAAGGGGGGCTTCAAGGGGGCTTAAAGGGGGCTTTAAGGGGGGGCTTAAGGGGGGGCCTTAAGGGGGGCTTAAAGGGGGGGCATTAAGGGGGGGCTTAAGGGGGGGCTTAAGGGGGGGCTTAAGGGGGGGCTTAAGGGGGGCTTAAGGGGGGGCCGGGCTTTGACCCTTTGCCCGCCCCCCCCCCCGAAGGGATCCCCTTTGCAGGGACCCCTTTGAAGGGGGCTTAAGCAGGGCTTAAAGGGGGGCTTACAGGGGGGCTTAAGCCCCCCTTTGCCCAAAGGGGGGGGGCCCATTTTCCCACTTTTTGCCAAGTTTGAGCTGCTGTGTGTACAAACGTATGTTATGCCACGCAGCGGCCAAATCCACACAGACGCTGCAGTCTAAGCGTGGCATTTGGATTCCAAAAGCCAGAGGTGCCCTGGCAGCTGTTGCGGCCAAATGTCGCTCTGTCTCACGAGGGTCCTGTGAGTCCACTCGTTTTAGCTGGTCAAGTGCCCGTTGTGACTGTCTGTCGGCGTTTGCTGAACCTGGGACGCCTGGCACAACACCCACGGCCGTCTGTGCTGCAACGGGGACCTGAGACCTGGCATCTGCTGAAACTGGGACGCCCGGCCAAAGAGCTTCGGTGGTCCATGCTGCACAGCGCGAAAGGGCCCGTGCACCTTGAGCCTGGCTAGGGGGCGCGGCAATTTAGGCTCCATTGTTGCAAAGGGATACCTACACGGGTGGGAGAAGCAGGCTTGCTGCTGGGTGTAGGGCAGTTATTCGAAAGCCTAACCTTTGCTGCGTTCTCGCTCTTAGTAGCAGACAAAGGTCAACGCAATGCGCAAAGCACTTCCTTGGCGCGTTCTCACTCTTACTGACCAGGGAAACACCTCCTTTGCGTTCTCGCTCGAGTGACGTTGCCCTGGCTTACTCCACTGGCGGGCCAGCATGGAGCGCCCAGGGCCCTTGGTGTTGCTCAAGTGCGCCATTGGCTGACTGTCCAGTCTGCTGATGAGTTGGAGTGATGCGCAATGCTCCTCATTTCTCTTAGCTAGCGGCGCCCGCGTTTATGCAAGTGCCAGGTGTAGACCCGCACCGAGCAAACGACCTCGTAACAGCACTCTGACATTCTGACACGCAACGGCTTTTACGATCTCACTGCACTACCTGGCGGTGCTCTCGAGTATTTCATGGGTGAAACTATGCGGAATCGGTAGCCGCTGGCTGCTCATGGACTGTCCCAGTCGCCAACCACCATGGGAAGCGATTGCGCGTGAATGCCAAGTCTGGCGTCTGCTGGATCGCTTTGGTGATTCCTGATATAATGTGGTTTGCTTGCTGAGTCCTTGGTGGGTGAGCGCTTTCAATACGTGGCTTCTACATGCTGGCACTGTCAGTTGCAGGCTTCTTACAGTGTGGCTTTGCGATTCCTACAGTGTGGCTTAGTGAAGGAACTGGGCACGGTGTGAGCGCTCTCAATACGTGGCATCGACATGTTGGCACTGCTAGCTGCAGGATTCTTACAGTGTGGCCTTGCGACGGAGCCCAACGCTAACTCAGCTTGGGCACCGCTTGGCGCTACTCAAGTGCGCCGCAGGCTATCGTTGTAACTGCGGCAATTCGGCCTATTGCTTGTTTGCTCTGAGGTCGCTCTTGGCATGTCCTAGATGTTGATCAAGAAGTCCCCACTGGCTAACCACCATGGGGCATCGCGGGTGCACCCTTCCGTCCGGAAGGGTGTGCCCCCGGCCAAATTGTCTTCTCTTGTGACCATTTGATGATTGATGGACACTGAAATTTGCTGAGCCAGCACTTTCGCTCTTGCTAGGCTGACATATACGACTGCAGCTCGCCAAGAGCATTACCGACCGGCTCTGCGCAAACAACTTTGAGATGGTGATTTTGACTTCCTGGCATACTTCGCATTTTGCGACCTCTCTACGAGCTTGGTGCTACAAGGATCCGCCCTTGAACTACAACGACGAGTTTGAGTTCTGAGCGCGTGGGGAGTTTCTTAGCTTTTTCGCCTTTTCTTCTTGGTTTCCTTGTCTGCTTTGCTTGGTTGCTGGGTGGTGTGTTGTTGTTGTTGTTGTTGTTGTTGTTGTTGTTGTTGTTGTTGTTGTTGTTGTTGTTGTTGTTGTTGTTGTTGTTGTTGTTGTTGTTGTTGGTGGTGGTGGTGGTGGTGGTGGTGGTGGTGGTGGTGGTGGTGTTTGTGTTTGTGTTGTTGTTGTTGGTGTTTGTGTTGTTGTTGTTGTTGTTGTTGTTGTTGTTGTTGTTGTTGTTGTTGTTGTTGTTGTTGTTGTTGTTGTTGTTGTTGTTGTTGTTGTTGTTGTTGTTGTTGTTGTTGTTGTTTTGTTGTTGTTGTTGTTGTTGTTGTTGTTGTTGTTGTTGTTGTTGTTGTTGTTGTTGTTGTTGTTGTTGTTGTTGTTGTTGTTGTTGTTGTTGTTGCTTCGGTTGGTGGTGTTGTTCGTCTTTCTTGTTCTTCTTGCTTCTCACGGCGATCTGTTTCACACCTAGTTGCGAGATCCACAAGAACGGCCTACTGTGCTACTGATGTAGTAAAGAGGCGTCACTGAGGCGTCCGCACTTTTAAAAAAATACCGCCGCGGTTGTTGGGATCCCTGCTCGGAGTTGGCTCGTTAGAACTTTGTGGCGAAAAACTCCGAGCAGTGGCCTAGCAAAATGTCTTCGACACGCCCGTAGCAACATTCTCGATGGTGCAGTTCATAAATGGTTCGAGGTCACGGCACTGGCTGAGCTGGCACTTGCCAAGAGCCGTCGGCAGGCACGCTGCGATCAGCAAAGATGCGAACGGGAAAAACGAAGCCATTGCGGGAAGGGACAACTCAGACCCTAGCTTTAAGAATGCTTGCAAAAGAAAGTCAAAGATTCTGAATTGCAGGGCCTTTTGTAGGACAACACATGTCTACGTTTGCCTTGAGCTCGACCAGAGGGAGCAGCATCTCACCCGTCGGTGCCGTCACCGCGGCAGCTGGCTGACGTTCGCAAAGATCCGAGCCGCGGCAAATCAGCGCTGCCACTGCAACGCGTGCTGAGTCGACGAAAAAGAATTCTTGTGTTTCCGCCCAACTCCCCAGCGCAGCAGTGACAAAGCTCTTGTGGCTTCGCGCTCGCTGGCAACAGCCCCGCTTGAAAAAAGCTGTCAACCTTGTCACCCCTCTGCGGTGCTTGCGCGCGGTCTCTGCACGCGAGGAAATGGGTGACCTGAGTGTTTCTCCAAACTGGCTCCGAGCTCCCAGGTGCCACTGGCAACACCTGTACATTTAAATGTTGTCAACCTTGTCACCCCTTCTGTGGGCCGTGCATGGGGCCTGACCGCAAGGAAACAGGCGACCTGAGTAGGGTTGACAGTCTCTCTCAATGGGAAAAACGCGGCTCCTGGCAACACCCAAGCTTCCAAAACTTGTCAACCTCGTCACCCCCTTTGCGGGCCTACTGGCAAGGAGACGGATGTGACAAGACAAAGAGAGACGGGGGGTTGACGGGTTGCCGGGGCTTGCCAAGAGTCTTGAGGGGGAGGGGTGATAGGGTTGGAGGTTTCTGGGAATTGCTCCCCCAGCTTTGAAGGGGGAAGAGGGGTGACGGGGTTGACGGGTTTTCGGGAATAGTTCCCTCAGCTTGCGATGAATATTTCCCCGAGCTTGCTGCAGTCGGGGAGGAGGGTGACAGAGGTTTCCGAGAATAGTTCCCCCAGCTTGCCAGCAGTCCTGAGAAGGAGGAGGGGTGACAGGGTTGACGAGTTTCCGGGAATAGTTCCCCAGCGTGCGCAGTCTTGAGGGGTGAGAGGGTTGACGGGTTTCCAGGAATAGCCTCCCAGTTGCCAGCAGTCGTGAGAGGAGGAGGGTGACTGGGTTGATGGGTTCTGGGAATAGCCTTCCCAACTTGCCGCAGTCCTGAGGGGGGGAGGGTGACTGGGGTTTGAGCTTGCCGCAGTTCTGAGACGGGAGGAGGGGGTTGACGGGTTTCTGGGATCGCTAGCCGCTAGCTCCCCCAGCTTGCCGCAGTCCTGAGGGGCGAGGAGGGGTGACAGGGTTGATGGGTTTCGGGAAGAGTTCCCCAGCTTAGCTCGCCGCAGTTCTGACAAGGGAGGAGGGGGTGACAGGGGCAGGGTTGACAGGTTTGGAATAGTCCCCCCAGCTTGCCAGGGGTGACAGGGTTGACGGGTTTCCCGGAGTTGCTTCCCCAGCTTCCCGGCGGGTTCCTGGTTTTACTCTTTGTTGGGTTCTCGTTTGTCCCGCCACTGCACAACACTGCTGCTGCGCACTCCTACTCCGAATTACCACGCAGCACTTCTACTCCTACCGCGCTCCTACGACAATCATACAGCACAAAGCTCTTACCACAGGAAGCCCTGCAAACCGTCAGGAGCAACTGCACTTGCGCTGCACTGAGGGGCCCCCGCGCGCCACGAAGAGGGCCGAGATGAGCACCTGGGCAAGGAGAACAGGCGCTACCGCAACACTCCTTACGACAGTTCTACGAAGTTGCTTACCACACAACAGTCCTACTCCTAGCGCACAGCACTCTACCACGCACCACGCTTCTACGCTGACTGCACAGCACTCCTACCACACAGCACTCCCGACCACAGTCCCTACCACAGTCCCTACCACAGACCCTACCACAGTCTCACAACACTCCAACCGCGCAAACACTCCACCAAAGAAAGCCCTCAAACGTCCCGCGCAGAAGATGTCCACGGAGAGCGGCCTGGGCAGAGAGCTCAGCCGAAAACCCTTTTGGACTTCAGACCGCATCAAATTCACAGCAACGCTGGCGCAATCAGCCCGTGAAAGCTCCAAAACTCTGAGACCACTGCCACCGGCCCGCCATGATCAGAATGAAGAGAGGAAACCGTGTGACCAATTATGATAATGTAGTTCGCAACGTTGCACCGTGCTGGTCTTCTGCCTTATCGACACTGCCTGGTGAACTGTGTTGGAATGTCGCCTTGCAAATAACTCTTAAAGAAGCTATCTTGGCGCTTTTTGGCTGCGCGCATCATTGGCCGATCACTATCGTTTAGTTCTGTGGCTAATTACGAAAGACCCCACTGGCTGATCACCATGGGGCACTTTTGGCCTGCCCTCCGTGGAGGCAGGCCCGATGGTGCATTACATCACTTCGGTTGCAACAGTCGAACTTCAGCGTTTGCGAAGGCTGCATTTTACGGCTCCCACACGACTTGGGTGTGTTGACAAGATGGGATGCCACTTCTCGGCGAAAGTGTCCCTGCTCCTGCTCAATGACGCACTATCCGTGATTCGGAGCAGAACGGTGGCCTTCAAGCTGCGGCATGAGGCACGCCAGTAATTGACTGCGGCGCAGACCGGCGGGCACAAGGGTCACTGAGAGCTGATCTGAAAAGAGGCAACCAGCGTCTAGGCGAGATCCGGTTGCCGTTCAGCATCACTGGTTGCCAAGTAGCCTGCTTTGGATGTTTCGCCCGGGGTCCACTGGATCTTCTTCCACGACTACTACTACCACTACTTCCACTACTTCCACTACTACCACTACTACCACTACTACTACTACTACCCCAACTACCGCTAGTACCACTTCTACCATTACTACCACTACTACCACTACTACCACTACTACCGCAACTACCAGAACTACCACTACTACCACTACTACCACTACTACCACTACTACCACTACTACCACTACTACCGCTACTACCACTACTACCACTTCTACCACTTCTACCACTTCTACCACTTCTACCACTTCCACTACTACCACTTTTACAGAACCACTATTACCACTACTACCA